>CM054160.1:4721887-4790635 GCA_028751875.1 Rapana venosa | reverse complement strand
TTGTCCAGAAAGTTGTCAATGGAAATGCCCCTCCAAAGATCACGAATAGCTTCAAAATCAATGAACACAGACATAATCATCTACTAACATTTCCGAGACCAAGAAATAATCTTTACAAAACAAGCTTCTTGTACTCAGGTAGTGATTTATGGAACAAGCTCCCAAAACGCTTAAAATGTATCAAAAACAAAAATCAGTTCAAGACACAGCTAAAAAGCCATCTACTGCATGAATGCCTAGGAATTGACTAATAAGGCAAATCAACCATGACTAATACGGCAAAATCAACCATACTTACATTTATAAGCACTAATGGCATTCCTTAAAAAAAATTCAAGTATGTCTTACTGTGACTAGAAATTCTACAGTCACACGCTGTATATGTGTGGAGGGAGGGGGAGGCAGAAAAGAGGCACACTAATTATGCAAAGAAGTAAGAGTAATCTATACAAGCTAGTAAATATTCTACAAATGTTAAAACAAGTGGAAAGGAGGAAAAAATTTTTAAAATCTTTTTATGGTAGACCTGATAGCTTGATAGTTGTCCTCTCTCTCTCTCTCTCTCTCTCTCTCTCTCTCTCTCTCTCTCTCTCTCTCTCTCTCTCTTCTCTCTCTCTCTCTCTCTCTCTCTCTCTCTCTCTCTCTCTCTCTCTCTCTCTGAAATATTTCATTGTTATTTGAAATGATCTTGTTTGTTAATTAATTGATTTATAATTATGTGTAACAAGTATGTGTACCATTTGACAATGTGTAGATGTTTATCTTTATGACTTATTAAGTTTGGTTGTGTTATTTTTCTTGGCTCTGTTGTTGTTCTTGTTCTTGTTGTTGTTGTCTGTCTGTTTTTCTCTTTTTTATCATCTTTGTTGGTTTGGTTTTTCCTTCTCTTTTGTTTGTTTGTTTGTTTTGGTTAAGGTTTTTGGGGGTGGGGGTGGGGGTGGGGTATTTTTATGGTTTTCTTTTATTTGCTTGCTTTGGGGGGGGGGGGGGTTGTTGGGGGGGGGGGAGCTGTTTTGAAAAGGGTTATTTCCCTTGTTTTTATTGTGAGACTGTATAAGTATTGGGTTATTATTATTAAGATGTATCCCTAACGGGCGGGGACTGGATGTAAAAAAGCACATGTGTGCTTATTCATTATCCTCGAAATAAAAGAATTTGTCATTGTCATTGTCATTGTCTCTCTCCTCCCTCTCCTCTCCTCTCCTTTCCTCTCCTCTCCTCTCCTCATGCCCTTTGTCTTGTCTAATTCAATATATTTTATCGTGGATGTTGTTTTTATTGCAGTTAGAGATGAGATTATTAGTACTATTATAAGCGATACTGTTTTAGTTTGATATTGTTTTAGTTTGATAGTCCAGTTGGTTATGGGCTTTTGGATTTTGTATCGTATAGGGGTTCTACTTGTTTGAATAATTTTTAAAAAAAAATTATTACATTTCTATTTGATTGAATGTGTTTTCCCCCTTCCCCCTTGATACTCCTCCCCCACCCCCATCCTTTCCAATGCTTTTCTGTTATCATCGTTATGTTGTTGTCTCATGGTGATGGGGATTATTTGTTATATTGTTGTCTCATGGTGATGGGTGATTGTTGTTATTATTGTATCTCTAGTATAATAATCATTATTATTGTCTTATTTGACTTATCTTGCTTGTTTGATAGTTATCGTGTGAATACATCATTTTTAAAAAGCGCTATTTGAAGAGTATGATCGCATAAAAAGCATACGTTTGCTGGGTGGAGGAGGAGAGGAGGGAGGTAATTGAAGGCAATATTGTCAGTAATGACGCAACGTATGCCTAGTATTTTCTAACGTTTTGTTCCTGTACCCTTTTATTATCTAAAGTATAAACGTGTAAGAATGGATGAAACAGTAGGTGAAGTAATTTGTTTGTCCTGACGTTTTATGATTTTCTTTTTTTTAATTCTTAAAACATTTTCTATTCAAATGTGTGTGTGGACGTGAGCGCGCACGCGCGCAGGTGTGTATGAGTATGTGTGTGCGTGTATATGTATATGTGGTAATTTGTATTTTCAATGTATTACCATATCGATTTTCCTTTTTTTACTGGTTTAATTTAATGGTAAATGATGCAATAATGTAGTATCTTAGTATAATCATTAAGAAATTTGTTCTTAGATAGATGGCTTAATGAAAAAAAGCAAATGCATTGCTTATTCAATGTACCATAGGAAATAACATTTTGACTTGATTTGACTTGACTTGACACACACACACACAAACACTGAATTAAATGCATTAGAAATTATTTTTTTTAGACTCGAGTACATGCCATTTTTTCAGTTTCTTTTTCCTGTTGGTCTTTAAATGATCTGAACATTGTTTGAGTAACCCAGTGTTTGGCCACACCCCTTAGGCTGTATGGTATAATTATATTAGAATAATTTTGTAAGAATAACCTTATACATCCCTTCATATCCCCAAACATATTAGCACACAAATACCAAGTTTAGCTTACAGGAACATGTAAATATCTTAAGTAGCACATCTTAAAAGCTTGGTTTAAAAAGCAACGGAAATATTTAATATATACGTTATCTTTAGGTAAGTGGTCAAATTGATTCCCAGGAGGAAGTGGGTCTACAATTTGGCAAATTTGATATTGTTAATCAGTGCAACAATCTAGGTTTCATTTTGTTTAAACAGTTTGTCTTTCTCTCGTGCATTCAATGATATGCCTGCTATGGCAAAATGGTGTTGTTGGTATCTGAGGACTGTTATAGTCTCTTGTACATCAATCTCCTTAAATGTTTCTTCCACTGTTTAATTGCTATAACCAATTCATGTTCACATAGAGATCAGAAGTATGGAACTTATTCGATTATTGAACATATTCATTTATTTACAGTTAAAAGATTTTGAACGCCAGTAAAACAATTTTAAATGCAGTCATGAGCAAAGTAATAAGGAGATTCCCACTGTTTATAAATGTTTGTATGCAAAAACATTAGTTACCGGCTGATCCCAGCAAGGATGTGTTAAGACAGTACACCACAAAAAATCATATAACATGCTGCACCGTTTTCATCGTAACGACAAGAATAACTGGGTCTCTGTAGCGTGCTTTTTCATGAATCGTACTGGAATTGGCTTTTTTTTAACATACGGGAGTTGCAGATGCCAAGAGTTTGTTTTAGCAGAGATGAAACAGGATAGTGTGTAGCGGATTAGCTAGACCCGAGTAAAACAACGCATACAAAAACAAAAGGCCATTAGAAGTTGCACCCTTTGTTAAAGCAAAACCACAAATGCCACTGTTAAGCAATGCTTTATACGAATGTGACTTGGCTTTTCCCAATATGAAACCATGCAAACGGTCCCATTACTGTAAATGGTCTGATTGTCCTTTCTGCTTAAGTACGGATGAAATACAAATGTACCCTATCTTTATTTGAAAAAGGTATCAGATTCTTATAAAACAATGTATACATGAAAGTTTTAACACAGCCATCTCTTCAGATTAGCATTTTTGCTCATAAAATGCAGACATCACTTTGAAATGCTGCACACTATTTGAAAATGAACCACAGGTGAAGCTGGCTGCTATGAATAAAAAGCGTGTTTTGCTTTTATATCAGCATCCTTGGTGCAATGGTTAGTACTTGAAGTTATGCACGGGAAGGTTGCAGACTCAAATTCTAACGGATTTTCCAAGAGATCTCAAAGGATTTTTACTGCTTCCTTCACAGAGTAAGTTTCCTATGGGTTCGTTGGGAAGACTGGGATCACATAGGCAACCATCAGTCACATTACATATGCTATTTTGACAGTGTTGGTGAGTTAATTGAGCAAAACTGCAGGTGTCCGTATCTCTTGAGCCTGGTTGACACCGAGAAACATGATGATAGGAGGTTTAGAGTAAAATCCTGTCAGGTAGTCTCAAAGCAAATACAGTTCCATAGCAGCATCACTTCAGCATCCTCATTGTCACCGATCATCATGCAATAAGAGAAACTTGCTTCTGATTCGGTGCCTCTGGCCTGATGGTGACCTTAACTTCTGGATTCCTTATACACTTCTGTTCCAGTGGCGAGTTTGTGTCAAAGCCTTCGGGGCTGGGGGTTCGTAGGGGAAGGTAATTGAACTGACCTTGTTGTCGGCTACTGACTTTGGTTCCATGACTGAGCTTTTACTGCTGTCAGTAGGAGTCTTAGTAGGTGGTGTCCTGTGTATATCAGCTCAGAACATACACCACTCAACACTACCACGGGGACCCAGCAGCAGTGCAGGACCCATCTGGCTGGTGGCCCCACGAAGTCTGGCACTGATAGGATACCTGCAGACATCCACGAGCAGCACAACACACACACACACACACACACACACACACACACACACACACACACACACACACACACACACACACACACACACACACACACACACACACACACACACACACACACACACACACACACACACACACACACACACAGAAATGAGTTTTGGTTTTGTATGTGCATGGTGCTATCAGCTGTATTTGTTTGTTTGTTTGTTTGTGGGTCTTTTAATATCACGGATAAGATGCTTTAAAGTACCAGCCGCCATGGGACAGTGGTTAGCGCCTTGGATTTTGGACTGGAAGGTCGAGGGTTCGAATCCCATAAGAGTAAGAGGGTTTGTTTTTTTTACTCCGACCGGCTCCTACCTAGAATGAGTGTGCTGCGCGCTCAGTCGAGCTTCATCGACTTCACAGATGCGACTTTGCGAGTGTTGCTCAAATAACCTGACTGCAGGTGTCAAATTACCCTCACTGCAGGTGTCTGTATCTCTCGGACCCGGTTGACGCCGGGATATATTATGATAGTAAACGTAGAGTACAGCCCTGTCAAGTAGTCTCAAAACATTATACACTTACACAGCAGTGTCATTACGTCATCATCGTTGTCATTGATCATCATGCAATGAAAAAAAAGCCTCTGCTTTGGTGGCCTGGTTGCTCTGGTGTCACGGGGGCCTGAGATTCAGCTTGTGTCAAAGCCTTTGGGGCTGGGGGGTCCAGAGGGGACAGTCGTTGCAGGGACGTTGTGGTGGTTGCCACCTCGGGTGGGCAACTCATTCAGTATGGCTCTGCTACTGAGCTAAAATTGTCGCCAGTCAGGGGCTTAGTAGGTGGTGTCCTACGTATGTTAGCTCAGAACAGGCACCACTGAACACCACCAAAGTGACCCAGCTGCAGTGCAGGGCCCTCTGGCTGGTGTCCCCACGGCGGCCTGATAGTGATGGGTCCCTGTAGACTTCCGACCCTGGGGACGAGACATAACAAATCTGGGTGTGGCTGTGGCGGGGAGATTGGACTGAGCGGCGTGGGAACAGCAGGACGTGGACGTCACAGAAGATGAGGCAGCAAAACCCCCCACAAAAAACCCAACGCTCTAAAGTATCACATTTTAAAATAAAAGTGTTCGCTTTTTCCAAAAACAAAATGACGTAGATAATTCTTTATGTGTATGAATACTTGTTCTCTGCCTAAACACCACAGCTGCAGTGCAGGACCCCTCTAGCTGGTGGCCCCACAACGGCCTGATATTGATGGGCTCCCTGTAGACTTCCGACCCTGACCCTGTTGTTGTTTTTTTGACTAAACACCAAGCGCTCTGATTTGTATTTGCAAGATATAGCTCTATATAAATTCCATTCATTATTATTAAACAGCATCCTTCATTGCCAGTATCACTGAGGTAGGTGGATTGCGAGGACTAAAGGAAATTGGGGAAGACTGCAGAGACAGAGAAAGATGATCAATCCGAGTGGCATTGCGTGGAGCTCCTACCATCGACAGCTCTAAAAGAAACAGTGACAGATGATATGGCCTAAAATATCTATTTATCTATCTATCTATCTATCTATCTATCTATCTATCTATCTATCTATCTCTATCTCTATCTCTCTCTTTCTATATATATATTATTAAAGCGCATGTTGTTTAGTGTAATAGGAAATAATGTTTATGGGTCTGAATGAATGCTTGTTACTCCATTAAAAAGGCACAGAATAATGTTCTAAGATTAAAAAAAAACTATGTTGTTTTCCATTTAATACATGATCAAACAATGTAGATGCATCAACGTAAATAGCATCCCTACATTTTGGAAATTCTGCCCTAGGAATCTCCTTCTCTCTGTCCGTCTGTCTGTCTGTCTGTCTGTCTGTCTGTCTACCTGTCTATGTGTCTGTCTCTCTCCTTGTATATGTGTCTACCTGTCTGTCTGTCTATCCCTCTCTCTGTGTTTCTGTTTCTGTTTTTCTCTCTCTTTCTCTCTCTTTAGTAGAAGTGCCTTTGTTGAACAAAACATTTTCGATTTCAATTCTGCTGGCTGCTTGAGCGTCCCTGTGTATGAGTGTGTGGTCAGGTGTGCGTGCGTGCGTGCGTGCGTGCGTGCGTGCGTGCGTGGTGTGTATGTGTGTATGTGCGCGCGCGCGCACGCGCGTGTGTGTGTGCTTGCGTGCGTGCGTGTGTGTATGTTAATGAATGTGTGATTTATGTACCACAAGTAAATCAGCTGCAAAAAATCTACCATTAATCTTTGAGACAGACAGACAGACAGACAGATAGATAGATAGATAGATAGATAGGCAGACAGACAGACGACAGACAGACAATAGATTAGATAGGACAGATAGTAGACAGGACAGGCAGCAGCCAGAGAGATAGATAGATAGACAGACAAAGACATACAGATAGATAGTAAGAGACAGATAACAGACGGCAACAGACAGACAGATAGATAGATAGATAGTCAGACAGACAGACAGACAGAGAAACACACATCAGACAGATGTGAAGAGGGAGTGAGTTTTGGAAACACAAGACAGAGAGGAAAGAAACAAAGATAAAGATGGTTTAAAAGAGTACATGCGTGAAGCGAGCGGCGCGCGCAGCGCGCGTGCGTGCGTGCGTTGCGTGTGGGGTGTGTGGTGTGTGTGTGTGTGTGATAAATAGAGTGTGTGCGTGTGCGTGTGTGTGTGTGTGTGTGTGTGTGTGTGTGTGTGTGTGTGTTGTGTGTTGTTGGACCAGATAGAGAAAGAGGGAAGAGAGGGTCTGTGTGTGCGCGTGTGTGTATGCATACGTGGTGTGTGTGTATATGTGTGTGTGTGTGTGAACAAGAGCCCGTATGTAGTAAATCATTTGCCTGAGAGAGAGAGCGAGTGAGAGAGCGAGCGAGTGAAGAGGAGTGAGAGAGAGAGCGAGAGAAGAGCGGAGAAGAGAGAGAGAAGAGGAAGAGAGAGAGGAGAGAGGGGATGCGGGCGTTTGTGTGGGTATGTATGTGTGTGTGTTTTGCGTTTGTGGGCTGTACACACATAACTGGCACCAAAGGTAATAAATCATTTGCTGAGAGAGGAGAGAGAAGGAGTGAGAGAGTGGGTGGGGGGGGGAGGGAGGGAGAGAGAGAGAGAGATAGAGAGAAGGAGAGAGAGATGCGGGCGTGGTGTGGGTTGTATGTGTGTGTGTGTGCGTTTGTGGGCTCGTACACACACTAACTGGCACCTAAAATGTAATAAATCATTTGCCTGAGAGAGAGGGGAAAGGAGAGTGAGCGAGAGAGAGGGGGGGGGGGGGGAGGGAGAGGAGAGAGAGAGAGAGAGATAGAGAGAAGGAGAGAGAGATGCGGGCGTGGTGGTGGGTATGTATGTGTGTGTGTGTGCGTTTGTGGGCTCGTACAACACACTAACTGGCACTAAAATGTTATAAATCATTTGCTGAGAGAGAGAGAGAGAAAGGAGAGGGGAGAGAGAGAGGGGGGGAGAGGGAGGGAAAAGAGAGAAGAGAGAGAGGGGGGGGGGAGGGGGATAGAGAGAAGGAGAGAGAGATGCGGGCGTGGTGTGGGTATGTATGTGTGTGTGTGTGCGTTTGTGGGCTCGTACACACACTAACTGGCACCTAAAATGTAATAAATCATTTGCCTGAGAGAGAGAGAGAGAGGAGAAAAAAGAGAGGAGAGAGTGGGGGGGGGAGGGAGGGAGGGAGAGAGAGATAGAGAGAAGGAGAGAGAGATGGGGCAGTGGTTGTGGGTATGTATGTGTGTGTGTGTGCGTTTGTGGGCTCGTACACACACTAACTGGCACTTAAATGTAATAAATCATTTACCTGAGAGAGAGAGAGGAGAAGAAGAGAGAGAGGAGAGGGGGGGGAGGGAGGGAGAGAGAGGAGAGGAGAGAGATAGAGAGAAGGAGAGAGAGATGCGGGCGTGGTGTGGGTATGTATGTGTGTGTGTGTGCGTTTGTGGGCTCGTACACACACTAACTGGCACCTAAAATGTAATAAATCATTTGCTGGGAGAGGAGGAGAGGGAAGGAGAGAGGAGAGAGGAGGGGGGAGGGGGGGGGGGGAAAGGGGGGGTAGGGGAGAGAGAGATAGAGAGAGAAGGAGAGAGAGAGAGAGATGCGGGCGTGGTGTGGGTATGTATGTGTGTGTGTGCGTGTTTGTGGGCTCGTACACCCCAAACTGGCACCAAAGAATGTTATAAATCATTTGCTTGAGGGGAGAGAGAAGGAGAAGAGAAAGAGAGAGAGGGGAAGAGGGGAGAGAGGGGGAGGGAGAGAGGTAGAGAGAGAGAGATGGAGGTGGTGGGAGATGGAGGGGGGGGAAAAAGGAGAGTAGGAGAGAGAGAGAGAGAATGGGAAAAAAGAGGGGAGGAGGGGGGGAGGGAGAGAGGGAGAGAGAGAGTTGACGAGAGAGAGGAAGAGAGAGAGGAGGGAGAGAGAAGAGAGGGGATGGGAGGAGGAGAGAGAGGAAAAGGGGGGGGGGGGGGAGGGGAGTGGTGTTAGAGAGAGAGAGAGAGAGAGTGAGGGAGAGAGGGGTGGAGAGTGTGAGTGGGTTTATGAGTAGGAGTGTGAGAGAGAAACGCGAGGGTGTGTGGTGGGGGTGTGGTGTGTGTGTTGAGGGGTGTGAGAGTGTGCGGGGTGTGTGTGTGTGTGGTGTGCGTGTGTATGAAAGGAACTGTCATGTTGTAAATCATTTGCCTGGAGATGAGAGGACTTTGTGGACGTTTTGTGTGTTTGAAATGGTATTGTGTGTGTGTGTTTAAATAAGGGGGGTTATAACAGGACCTGTCATGAGTAAATCATTGCATGAGAGAGGAGAGAGAGAGAGAAAAGGGAGAAGCGAGACGAGAGAGAGATGGATGAGAAGAGAGAGAGGGGAGAGAGATGCGGACCTTGTATGTGTGTGTATGTGTGTGTTCGTGTATGTGCACGCGTACGCGCCCCTACGTGCGAGCGTGCGTGCATGTGAGTATGGTGCTCGGGCTCATTTGTGGAATTGTAATACCATCTAAAAACTGAGGGTTGTAATAAATCATTCCCTGAGAGAGAGAGAGAGAGAGAGAGAGAGGAGGGAGGAGAGAGAGAGAGAGGAGAGAGGAGATTGACAGAGAGAGGAAGAGAGAGAGGGAGGGAGGGAGAGAGAGAGAGAGGGGTGATTAGGAGGAGGAGAGAGAGAAAGAGAAGGGGTGGGGGTGGGGGAGGGGTGGTGTTAGAGAGGTGAGAGAGAGGTGCGGGCGGTGTGTGTTTTTTTGTGTGTGGTGTGTGTGTGTGTGTGTGTCTTAATGAGTATGTGTGTGTGTTTATCTGCACGCGTGCGTGTAAATTTGTGGTGTGTGTGTGTGTGTGTGTGTGTGTGTGTGTGTGTGTGTGTGTGTGTGTGTGTGTGTGTGTTTTGGTGGTATTTTATGCGTGTGTATGAACAGGAACCTGTCATTTAGTAAATCATTGCTGAGAGAGAGAAGAGAGAGATGAGAGAGAGAGAGAGAGAGATAGAGGAGGAGAGAGGAGAGAGAGAGATGCGGAGGTTGTATGTGTGTATGTGTGTGTTTGTGTATGTGCACGGGTACGCGTGCCTACGTGCGTGCGTGGGTGCATGTGAGTATGTGTTCTCGGGCTCATTTGTGGAATTGTAATACCATCTAGAACTGAGGGTTGTAATAAATCATTCGCCTGAGAGAGAGAGAGAGAGAGAGAGAGAGAGAGAGAGAGAGAGAGAGAGAGAGAGAGAGAGAGGTTCATTGTCTTTGTGCTATAGATACAAGCTCTACAGGTGTCAGTACTGACAAATTGGTAACACGATCTCTATCATTGACACCAGAGACCACAGCCATGGCAATGCTTCGCTTATAAAAACTGAAGAACAGTTTTGTAAAAGAACAGACGGTACCGAAGCTGTGCTATGTAACAGTTATAATGGTTACACTCAGCCAGGGTAGAAACAGATATTATGGTGGAGTGTGTGACATTGTCGCACAGCACCTGCTTTTGTCTCTGACGTTTTTCTTCTATTAAGTGGTCTGCATTTCCTTCTGCATGTTAGCCAACCTAACACACTCTTCAGCGTTCATGTTTCTTCATTCCTGTTTAACATACTAATACACACATTCTTCAGACTGCACATCACAGGCAAGTTCTAGCACAATATCAACTGATTTGTGCAGAAGAAAGTCAGCACCATCTTTATCTGTGTAACACAAGTTTTCTGTCAAGTTTCTTTCTGTGTAAATTTTGCAGATAATTATGCCGAGAACTGCCTACTAGCATCATGACATATTTTGTTTACCATGTTTGCATGAAACCTGGTGAACACACTGGCTACAGTCAGTTCAGGCTTTATGTGAGGTGCTGCAGATCTACTTTACCTTGAACATCAGTAATCAGTTTGATAGGCTTCTTCAACACCACACTCACTGTCAAGAGCCACTGTGGTCCATGTGTGCAGGTGTGGCAGAGTGTTGAACAACAACAACATCCTGCGTGCTCTGCAACCTGTCTAACACAGGCAGTCTGTTTACATCAGGTGTTTTCTCATCTTGTTTTCTAACATATTCTGATCATCATTGCTGTTGTCATTGCTATTGTTATTGTTCTTCTTCTTTTTCTGCTTTTCTTCCTGCTGGTTGCACTGTATCTGGCTGAAAGGCTTCTATCTTACACAAAGTTAGCCATGTTTGTTGATATTTCACTTGCTGGCTCTAGTCTCAACACAAATATACCGAAGTTCTGTCATTCAGTGATTTTTCTACATACAGTTTCTGACAGAAGGGTAGTCTTTTCAACAGTTGCTGGGAGTCCAGTCACTGGCATGTTGAAGTTAAATTCGTCAGCTTCACGCAGCCAGGGAGTGGTGAGTGGCGTCCTGACAGTGATCCTATTGTGTGTGTGAGTGAGAGAGTTAATTAATTAATTATTTCTCTTTCTTTTTCAAGGGTTACAGATAAGCATTTATATACTTTTTAAATCTGGACCTTGCCCTGTTTAGAGACTATCAAAATAAAACAAAACAAAACAAAAAGAGAGTGAGAGAGATAGAGAGAGAGAATTGAATTGAATTTTATTGCTGTTCAGCTATACAAGCCATACAGCAAGTGCTAGTATTACATATACTTCCATGGGATGTCTATCATTGACATGGATACCACAGAAATGACAATGCTTTTTTTATTTTAATGAAGTTCAATGACAGTATTTCACAGAGCAAACTGTCACTGACCACATGCAGCTGTGATCCTGGTCACATTCAGCCAAGGTAGATAGAGATGATGTTGTGGATCTGCAACTGTCGCAAAGCACGTGCTTCTGTCTCTGGGTACTTCATGGTGTTAGGGACATGCTTTCCTTTCAACAAGTTGGAGAGCCTGACACATTCTCCAGCTAACCTGTTTTTCTTTTTCTGTTTGATGTACCAATATACCCAGCCCCCAGACTGCTCATCACAGGAAAACTCTGACACACTGTCATCCGATTCACACAGAAGAACATCAGCATCATCTGATCTGTGCAACACCACTTTTCTGAACAGTTTGTTTCTGTCTTTTCTTTGCAGATGATTCTGCACAGAACAATCAGTCAGTGTTGCCACACAGTTTTTCACTGCACTTGCTTCAAACCCAGTGATGGCACTGTCTACTGGAGGATCAGGTTCTATATGTGGTGGTGGTAGGCTTACTTCACACAGGTCTGTTTGATAGACTTCTTCAGCACCACACTGGCTGTCAGTGTCTCTGTGTTCCAGGTGTACAGGTGTGGAGGCGTGGTGAACAACATCCTGTGTGCTGTGCAGTGTGTTCGACACAAACAGTTTGTTTACATCAAGAGTTCTATCACCTTGTTCTCTAACCTGTTCCAGCTGTTGCTGCTGCTGCTTCACTCTCTGCTGGTCATGCAGTATCTGGCTGGGAGGTTTCTGTCTGTAATATTGAACTTGGGTGTGTTGGTCCAGCACAGGGTCCGCCATGTTTATTGACAGTTCACTGGCTGGGAGTCAACCCAGTCCAGTAATTGGCATGTTGATACTAAATTCGTAATATTTCACGCAGCACAAATAAAAGACGTCTTGTTAGCTGTCTCTCTTGTCTCCCTTCCATGAGAGAGAGAGAACTCAAACTCGAACTGTTTATTGTGAGTAAATGGAGAAGGTAGGGCTTCTTTACACCAGGCTCTCACCAAAAAAAAAAAGTCAAGAAAAGCTACACACACACACACTAATCAAAACAGAAGACTGAGATAAACTGAGATTAAATGTATGGGATACTAGAGAGAGAGAGAGAGAGAGAGAAGGAGAGAGAGAGAGAGAGAGAGAGAGAGATAATGACAATGACAAATTCTTTTATTCCGATGATAATTACATCCAGTCTCTGCCCTTAGGGATACACTATACGATGATAAAATAAAATAAACCCAATAACAATATACTCACATAGTAAAATGGAAACCCCTCCAAAGATCACTGAAAGAGAGAGATTTGGATTCGGATTCGATGTTTATTCATTAGGCCATAGTCCATAATGAAGGGGAAAGTGAACAAAAAACCAAATCATCAGAAACATTAAAAACAAACATACAATCAACAATATGAGAATCATAATAATGAACTATGATGTTGCAATTTCTCTCAGCTTGAAGGCTTTGTGAAGGAAGTGAGAACTTACTTACTTACTTAGGCCCATCACTCCCCCTGGAGCATAGGCCGCCGGCAACAGTCCGCCAGTCCTCTGTCCTGGGCTATTCTCTCCAGCTGTCTCCAGGTATATCCCATCTTCCTGGTTTCTGCCTCAAGGTCGCGTCATCAGGTGTTTCTTGGCCTTCCTCTTTTTCGTTTTCACTTCGTGTGGACTCCCAGCCAGTGAACTGTCAATAAGCATGGCGGACCCTGTGCTGGACCAACACACCCAAGTTCAATATTACAGACAGAAACCTCCCAGCCAGATACTGCATGACCAGCAGAGAGTGAAGCAGCAGCATCAACAGCTGGAACAGGTTAGAGAACAAGGTGATAGAAATATTTACTTATCTCTGAGCTGTCCATTTCTTAAATAAAAGAGAGAGAGAGAGAGAGAGAGAGAGAGAGGGGAGATGAGAGAGAGGGGGAGAGAGAGAGAGAGAGAGAGAGAGAGAGAGAGAGAGAGAGAGAGAGAGAGCAAGGCAAAAAGGCAATTAAACGAACTTACTTACTTACTTAGGCCCATCACTCCCCATGGAGCATAGGCCCCCGACAACAGTCTGCCAGTCCTCTGTCCTGGGCTATTCTCTCCAGCTGTCTCCAGGTATATCCCATCTTCCTGGTTTCTGCCTCAAGGTCGCGTCGCCAGGTGTTTCTTGGCCTTCCTCTTTTTCGTTTTCCCTGGGGGTTCCACCATAGTGCCTGCCTTGTGATGTTGCTGGCTGGCTTTCTCAGGGTGTGCCCGATCCATCCCCATCTCCTGCGCTGGATTTCATTTTCGGCTGGCAGCTGATTGGTATGTTGCCACAGGTCTGCGTTGCTGATGGTGTCGGGCCAGTGGATCTGGAGGATTCGTCTCGGGCAGCTGTTGATGAAGGTCTGCACTTTCTTGATGGTGGTCTTTGTTGTCCTCCATGTCTCCGCTCCATATAGTAGGACTGACTTGATGTTGGAGTTGAACAGGCAGATCTTTGTGCGGGTCGACACCACCTTGGAGCTCCAGATGTTCTTCAGCTGCAAGTTCGCTGCCCTCGCCTTGCCAATTCTTGCTCTGACGTCTGCGTCTGTGCCGCCCTGCATGTAAACGATGCTACCCAGGTACGTGAATGTCTCCACTTCTTCCAGCTCCTTCCCATTTAGTGTGATTGGGTCCTCACTCGCTGCGTTGATCTTGAGAATCTTGGTTTTGCCTTCATGGATCTTGAGACCAATTTGTAATGAGGTGGCTGCTAGTTCTGTAGTCTTGTCCTGCATCTGTTTGCAGCTGTGGGAAAGCAGGGCCAGGTCGTCTGCAAAGTCGAGATCATCCAGCTGGTCTCACAGTGTCCACTGGATTCCATTTCTTCTGTATGCTGTTGAAGTCTTCATGGTCCAATTGATCGCCAGGAGGAAGAGGAAAGGTGACAGGAGACAGCCTTGTCTGACTCCAGTCTTCACCTCAAAGCTGTTTGTGAGTTGTCCTCCATGGACCACCCGGGAGGTCATTCTTTCGTAGGAGTTCTTGATCAAGTTGACCAGTTTGGTTGGCACTCCATGGTGGCGAAGCAAGTTCCAGAGGGTGTTGCGGTCCACACTGTCAAATGCTTTCTCATAATCAACAAAGTTGATGTATAAAGATGAGTTCCACTCTAAAGATTGCTCAACCATGATGTGCAAGGTGGCAATCTGATCTACGCATGATCTGTTCTGGCGAAAGCCGGCCTGCTGGTCTCAGAGGAGAGGGTCGACTGCATTTTTCATTCTCTCAAGGAGGATCCTGTTAAAGACTTTTCCTGGCACCGACAAAAGCATTATCCCTCTATAGTTGGCACAGTTGCTGAGGTCTCCTTTCTTGGGTAGCTTGATGAGGTAGCCCTCCTTCCAGTCTGATGGTACTTCCTCCTCTTCCCAAATCTTCCCAAAGAGAGGGTACAGCATCTCTACCGTGGTCTCCAGGTCTGCCTTGAGTGCTTCTGCTGGGATGTTGTCCGGTCCTGCTGCCTTGCCATTTCTCAGCATTTTGATGGCTTTCCTGATCTCCTCCCTGGTTGGTTGCTCACAGTTGATGTCTAGGTCTCTATCAGCAGGGTCGATGTCCAGGGGGTTTGAAGGGACGGATCTGTTGAGGAGTTCCTCAAAGTGCTGCCCATCTGTTCAGTTGCCCCTCTGTTCCCAGGATGGTGTTTCCTTTCTTGTCTTTGATTGGTCGCTCAGGCCTGCTGTACTTCCCTGAGAGTTTCTTAGTGGTGTCATACAGCAGCTTCATGTTGTTACTGGCTGCTGCTTCCTTGGCTTCCTCTGCCAGGCTGTCGACGTTCTTGCGCTTGTCTGTTCTTGCGCTCCTCTTGACTTCTCTGTTGGCGTCTGTGAAGTCTGCTTGTGCCTTGGCCTTTGCTGCTCTTGTCCGGCTGTTGTTTACTGCTGCTTTCTTCTGCTTTCTCTTCTCAATCTTGCCCATTGTGACTGCCGATATTCATTCCTTCTGTTGGTGTCTCTTGGGGCCCACTACTTCCTGACAAGTTGACGTCAGTGTCTCTTTCACTTTCTTCCACTGGCTCTTGATGTCAGTCTCTTCTTCAAGCAGTTGTTGTAGTAGTTGGTACTTGTTGGTGAGGGACAGCTTGAATTCTTCATTTATCTTTGAGTCTTTCATCAGGCTGGTGTTGTACTTCTGCCTCTTTGTTGTTACTTCCATCCAGCTCTTCTTCAGCTTTAGCTTCAGCCTGGCTACCAAAAGGTGGTCAGATGCAATGTCTGCTCCTCTTTTCACCCTTACACCCTGTAGAGATCTCCTGAATTTCTTGGCCATGCAGATATGGTCGATCTGGTTCTCAGTCACATGATTTGGTGATACCTAGGTGGCCTTATGTACACTTCTGTGGGGGAAAATGCTGCCACCAATTACCAGATTGTTGATAGCACAGAAGTCTTCAAATCTCTCGCCATTCTCGTTCATCTCTCCTAATCCATGTCTTCCCATCACTTCCTCGCATCCCATTTTGTCTTGTCCGATCTTTGCATTGAAATCACCCATGAGGATGTTTATATCTTTTCCTGGGTACTTGGCAATGACGTTCTGCAGTCTGTGGTAGAATTGATCTTTGGCTTCTTCATCGCAGTCATTAGTTGGCGCATAACACTGGATGATGTTCATTCTGATCTTCTTCTTCTTAGTCCTGAAGGATGCCGTGATGATTCTTGATCCATGTGCTTCCCATCCTATTAGGGCTCGCTGCACAGGTCTTGACAACATGAGCACTACACCTTTTGTGTGTGGAGTGTTGTATTCTTCATGGCCAGAATAAAGCAGCATCTCTCCAGTGAGCAGTCTCCTTTGTCCTGACTGTGTCCAATGGTTCTCACTGATGCCAAGCAATGTGAGGTTGTAGCTTTTCATCTCTGCTGCTACTTGTGTTGTTTTTCCCGTCTCATATATGGTCCTCACATTCCATGTTTCCACGTTGATTGTCCTGGTCGATAAAAGGGGGTCGGCCTTGTGGCTTCTGTAGACTCACGGCTTTCACCACAGGGCGTCATACATCCTCTTGGCGAGGACCCTTCCTCTCCCAGGGCAGTAGTCTCTTGGTCCGTTGTTGGCGTTTCTGTAGCAAGCTTGTTTTTACGGGGTGGGGTTGCTAGCCCCACGCCCAACCCTCCTCCTTTCTCATCTGGGCTTGGGACCGGCCATGGCAGAGTTCAAGTAAAGGAAATGAGATGCAAAAAGAGATTGTCACATTTTCAATCTAAGCCAGCTCTCCTGGTGGCATCACACCAAGTACATCATCCAAATAAACAAAACAATGAGATGATAAACCTTGAAAGCCAAACACAAATTCAATGCATATAAGATAATCAAAAGAACGGCACATCAAGCAGCCACAATGACTTATAATGGAAACAAGAAGTACAAACAACAGCTCAGTTACAAAGTGCTTTACTTTCATCTGTTGATAGCATGAAAAACATACCTGGAAAGATTGTGTCAGTGATTTTCATTTGTTCCTTTCAGCAATCTGGATAGTGTCATGCATTTTGATTCTTTAAAAACTTTATCTCCTAAATCTGTATACAAACTGCAATCAAATATAAAGTGACATTCATTTTCTATTTTGTTCACACAGAAAGGACAGCTTTTGTATCTTATAGATTCGCTATATCTGTTGACATTATTATTGATAGGAAGCACATCAAATTTTAACTGCGTAATAGCCACGCAAAAACAAGACATCTCCATATCATAAATGTGCTTCGTCTTTTGAAAAAATTGCTTTAAAAGACCTATAAATGCTATACCTTTCACGTTCTCTGATTGTTCCATCCTATTCTTTGCTAAACATATCAATTAGTCGCCGTTTAAACAAACATAGAAATATCTTTTAATCTTCAACGCCTTGCTGAATCCATACACTATTAAAACCTGTCCCACATAGAATTGCTCTCACCTTTGAAACCCAACAGCTTTTGCCAGCGATGTCTAAATTAAGTAACATTTTGTACGCTATATGAGGCAATCTTTCAACATCCATCTGCAACACTTTCAACCAATATCTTAAACAAGCTACATAAGAATTTATATACAATGGGTACCTCCCTAAATCTCAATATACCATGTTATTTGGTGTTCTCACTGGGACACCTAAGAACCATTTACATGCCATGACATGTACTTTTTTAATGTGATCAAGTCTGTTTAACCCCATACTTCAGATGAATATAACAGAATGGGCTGAATTTTGGCATAAATTTTTTTAAAGAAAACATTTGGTGTCATTTCCTTATATTTAATAAAAGCTTTTTCTTAGTTCAATGACAGCTTTCCTTCCTTTCACAGCTAGATGTCTGGTTCCTTTTTATAATGCTGATCTTAGTTGTAAAAGTAGATCCTAGATAAAATAACTATTTACTATCTTTAATTGCTTTCCACTGTAATGCCAATTTTCGTGCTTTTCGTAAAAATCTACCTTTCCTGAAAACCATGACTTTTGTTTTATCAATATTTACATTTAAGCTCATCTTACTACAGCATGTTTGTAAAGTATTCAGTTGATTTTGGAGATCGCCTGGTGTTGTTGACAACAGCACAACATAATGTCTGGCAATAGCTGGATCCCATGCTTACCTTCTTCATTCACATAGTTTGCTAACTGGTTGATAAAAACTGCAAATAGTGTAGGACTCAAAACACACTCTTGCCTTACCCCAACTGGACAGTCAAACATCTCTGACAGCTCATTCTTTGCACGCACACACGACAATAGTGAGTTATACATTGCCTTCAGGCAGGCAAAAAAATTTACTCAAACACCTTGTTCTCTCATGCATTGTAAAAGTTTATTATGTTGCACAGAGTCAAAGGCCTTTCTGAAATCGATAAAAGCTGTATATAGCTTTCTTCCTTTCTTACTCGTGCATTTCTGAATAGTTGCCAACAACGTAAAAACATGATCAATTGTCGAATGCTCCTTACGAAAACCTGCTTGATTTTGAGAAATTAAATCATTATCTTCTAACCAGGAGTATAACCTTGTATTCAATATTGTAGTGCAACATTTAGAAATAACACTTAACAAAGACACATCTCTGTAGTTATCAACTTTATCTAAATCTCCTTTCTTAAATATTGGAATGATTATGACCTTAGACCATTCTAGTGGGTAGATTCCTTGATAAAAATTAGTGCAAAATAGCTTTGTTAAAAACACTTGAACATCCTCACCACCAGTTTTTAACATTTCAGCTGAAACATTATCAATTCCAGATGACTTACTTATCTTCAGTTTGGTAATGGCAGGCCTAACTTCCTCTTCTGAAATTATCTTATTTAAAACATGGTCCCTTTGTTCTGTCAAAACGACATTTATTTCACTCTGTTCCACTGCTGTTTTGAAAAAGTTTCTTAAAATGATTAAACCAATCATCCAATCTGATATCGTTATCTATTCTTGCTTTCCACCAACATCCCATACTTTTCAAATATTTCCAAAAGAGCGATGGATTGTCACTTTCTCTAACTAATATAATCGATTTCTCATGTCTTAATGCTTGCCTTTTTTTCTTTAAAATGCGTTTGTACCTTTTTCGTGCCTCTACATATTCTTTCCTATCTTCTTCAATTCTAGATGTTCTGAAACAGTTTAATTTCCTCCTCCTCTCTTTTTTGGCTTGTATAACTTCCTTATCAAACCATTCTGACTTTTTGTTTGTATTTACATGAAAAGGTTTTAAGCATGCATCTGCTAGAATCTTTTAGACATTCTACAAAGATACTCAGAGCATTGTTTACATCTCTATTTAATGTACTAGCAGCAAAGGTAAGTCTGTTTTGGATATCTTTGCTTTTTAGCATCTTGACAAACTCTTTTTCCCCATTCTCATTTCATATGTAATTCTCACAAACACCAGCTTTATCAAACCGTTCTGGACTGGTATAGGTATTGTTATTGTCTTTAATATCTACCTTCATGATCAATGGGAAATGGTCAGACTCTGTCTGGCTTTCAACTGTGAGTGATGTAATGTTAATACAGGTAAGCACATCACAAGAAACAATAAAATAATCAACTGTACTTGCTCCTGAGGATGCAATATATGTGCAACTATCATTAAAATTGTATTCAATGAGTCCGTGTAATATAACACAGTCAAACATATTAATATCTCAATTAACTGCTCACCAAAGTTATTTACCTGATTATCTTGAGATTCTCTTGAAAATCTGTTATCATTTGGGATTCTAGTATCACTGATATTATCATTCCCATTAAAGGTTTTATTTTCAGAGCTGGCTTTTGTATTAAGGTCTCCATTTAACAAAATAAAGAAATCATCAAAAGATTCATATATATCAACAATGCATTGCTCCAATAATTCCACACCATAAACACCCTCATGAGATTTCCAGTATGGAGAAACATATGGAGGAAGATAAGAACAAATAAACATAATGTGTTTTTCCGTTGAAAATAGGTTCTTATGTACTTTTATTACTACCATGTTTTCTGTATCTGTCTTTATACGTTCTACAAAACCTGCAAAAGTCTTTCTTATCATAACTACAATGCCTCCAGAGTACCTCCCATGATGGGACAGCTTTTTTGCTTTCTCTGTAAATATAAGATAATCACTGAAAACAGACGATTCAAATCATTAGCAATGCAAGTTTCTGTTAAACAAATAAAATCATGAGAAAGAAGAAAATTAATGAAGTGACTGTTCTCCAGTTCTTTAAAAAGACCATTCACATTATAACTCAAGAATTTAGCTTGAATGCTATTAACATTTTTTACAACCAATTCTATTGTATGCCTCGGATTTGTAGTGTTTTGTTTTTCTTTTATTGTGGCCTGGCAATGTTCCTATGCGTTAGTGTCTTGTGTATCAGATGTTTTGTCTGCGTTTCCATGTTGGATTTACATTGGCTTATCTCTAGTTGACATCTGGTCCTCAACTTGTGGTTTTCTAAAAGAATCGAGAATGCTGCTTGGGTGCCAGCTCTTTGTGGATGTTTAGCGACAGTCTGGCTTCTCCGTCTTGAGTTGGAAGCAGAACATCTTGAGCTAGTTTCCTGCTGTATGATGTGTTCTGTTTGCTCCTCTGTGTTTTGTCAGCAGTGTTATCTGAATGTCTTCTGTCTGTCTTATCTGGTTGTACGTCAAATGTATTTTGCCCTGTCAAGTCTTCTTTATCTATATATTCTGACTCATTCTGTTCATCATAACCTATAGTTTTTATGAACTGTTCTGTATTTTGTAAAGCATCACAAGGCATGTCTACATCACTTAGTCTCTCATAATTCCTTTGAGTTTCACTCTGACCATCAGTGTTACCTACCTCTATTTGAGAGTCACTAATGTCACCCTCATCAGCTCTCTCATCACCTTTTCACGCCCTATTTCTCTCATTGTCATCTTGACTCTCAACACCCTCATCCTCAACACTCTGGGTCACTGATGTTTCCCTGCTCACAATTTCAGTGACAGAAAATATGTTCACATCTTTGCCTCATTGGAATAATTTACTTGTAGAGGTTGATCAGAATCACTGATATGTTTTTCCACACGACTCCCTAACTGTCTGCTGGAACCTTGGAAGCCCCCTTCATTCAGTTCTGAAGCAACAGAGTCCAATGTTTTGGATCAAGTCGTGCTGTCTTTTCCCCAAACAATTCTCCTATGCTGGGTGTTCTACTTTCGTTTGATGGACCATTACCTCTGGTCATCTCACTGTATGTATAAGTCCCTGGAACAGCTGGAACGGAAGTGTTCCTGCTTGATTTGCTGTGCTGGGTGTTTTCAAGTTCTCGTGAATTCTGAGTCTGTTTGTTTCGTCTGTAGCTGGAGTCTGAATGATTCCTTGTTGTCCCTTCCTTCTCTGGTGAAAACTGTTGATATTCATGTCCTTGATATCGTGATGAGCCGGTCTTCCTCGGCTTATCATTCTTTAAATAGGTCCTGCTACTTGCAGGAATACAGTCACGAGAGAGAGAAGCAACAACAAAAATTAAAACAAAGCAAAACAAAACAAAACAAAATAAACACAAAGCAACAACAACAAAAAAAGCAAAGAACCAAGGGCAAAATAAAAGCAGCAACAACAAGGAGGAAGGGGACATCCAAATAATCATACCCCCCCCCCCCAAAAAAAGAAGCAAAACCAAAACTAAAACTCTCCATAATAAAGAGAAGAACAAACCATGTAAATTGTATCATTTTGGCTAACTAAGATAACATCAACAATTTTTGTACTTTTTTATAGGGAAAGCAACAGCAATAGTAATAAATAGCAGACTTAGAAGATTTACTTCACACCCTCCATTCCATAGCTATTTTTCCTATTTGGAACTGTTCTTTAAATTTTCAATTGTAAGTCAATCTACCCTCCTTAATTTCATTGTACAAATTTACCTTCCAAAATTTCGTTTTGCACCTGCTTTTTAAATAGTGAAAAACTATGTGGCAACACTGACTGATTGTTCTGTGCAGAATCATCTGTGAAGAAAAGACAGAAACAAAGTGTTCAGAAAAGAGGTGTTGCACAGATCAGATGCGTAAACAAAAAGAAAATTGCCTCTCAGAGTGGTAACAGAATGGTTTGGAAAACATTTCAAAAGCAGATGCAAAACAAAATTTGGGAAGGTAAATTTGCAGAACGAAATCAAGGAAGGTAGATTGACTTACAATTGAAAATTTAAAGAACAGTTCCTAATAATATAGTGACTGCATGGAGGGGACGAAGTACTGTGTAGCAAAACAAACAAACAAAAACCAGAATTAACAATGCAATTACTGACACAACATGACTTTTCAGAAGAGCTAAACACATTCTATTGTCACTTTGAGAGGGATGATTTAACAATGATTTTGAAAATGGTTTTGCTAAGCTTCATAAATGCATGTTGCTGTGATTTTGAAGATGATACAAACTAAAACATGGATACCAGTTGTATTAGCTCAGTATTTAAATAATGGAGATCGAATAAAGCTGCTGTGTGGATGGTGTGGATAGAGGTTTGTTGAGTTCATGTGCTAAGCAGCTGTGTCATGTATTGAGTGTTTTATTTTCTTGGTTTAAAAATATTTTCTGTTGTTAGTCTATGGGGAAACTGTTCAGTTCTTATTGATAATAAACCTATATCAGTAAATGGCTGCAACCCTGAGTGACTGACTCTTATAGTTATGAGCTGCTTTGAAAACATTATTCCGAACTGGATTCTAACATGTGTTTTATCTCAGTCAAATCCTTACCAGTTTGCATATAAAGGAAAACGAAGCACTAATGATGCTACAATCACCTTGCTGCATAATGCGTGTACTCACTTAGCAAAAACTTGTTTCTTTTGTATGTAATTCTTTCTTGAATTCTCATCTGCTTGCAATGCCATTCAGCTCATGTTCTGGCTTTGAAGCTGCTTTCTCTGAACATTTGTCCTCTACTTATTTTCTATGGATCAGGAGTTTATAATCCATCGAAACTAGTATTTCCACTTTCAAAAGGCAGTACCCTCCAAAAGTCTACTTCAACTGGTTCCCCACGTATCCTTTTCACTTTGTATATGAATGGTTGTACTTGATCTTCTTCTTTGTTGAATGCTCAGACAGCAACTCCAGATGCCCTGACAAAAAGCTATTGTAAAGTGAAAGCCCTTCAGGGGTCCAAAGAGCTGTCCCTCATCGGCAGGTCAGTGGGCCAGATATCTGCTCTCAGGTTTTAGTGTGTTGGACAGGTCTGGAGGAAGTGTTCCACTCTCATGGGATAGGTGCCACAGGGGCACGCCTCAGAACGACTCGAGTGGAACTTGGTGAACACGTGATGTTCTAAGTCTGCAGTGCCCAGTCTTCAGTCTCACAATGGTCATTTGGTGTTCCCTGGGAAGGAGGTATTAGTCATCCTTACTGTTGAAATTTGGGTGCAAGGGTACCGCTCAAGACATTTTCTCTATTGCTTTTCCTTCCCTATTGTCTTTGCTTTTTCATACGTCACTAATTGCTTCTCTTGAGGCATCGGACCTCCTATCTTTGCCACAGGGTCAGCTTCCTCACTACCATGGATCCTACAGTAAGAAGGAACCCATTGGACGACTGTATGCTCAGTGGAATGCTACAGGGCAACAAGAGCAGAGGCAAGAGCATTGAGTTCCTTGTTCTGTGAGTTTTGAATGGTCTGAAGCACAGATAGTGCATCTGAGAAGATGACAGCTCTGGGGTGAATTGGCTCTCTGATGGTGCAGAGTCTATTGGCTGCTGTCAACAGTACATCTGCTTGAGCCTTGCAGTTTGTTGATAACTTTCCAGTTGGTACTGGATGTCTGTGCTATCTTTTGATGTGTTGAAGATTTTGCCATCTCCATTTGTAGTAGCGTCTTCTGCTTATCCGTCTGTGAATGCATGTATCCATAGTCCTCTTAGATAGGTCTCTTCCATGTACTCTATGGTAAGTATTTTTCACACATGCAATGACTGTGTTCCTTTTATCAAAATGCCAGGAGCTGTGTTTCTGATATCTGGGAACTACTTTTTCTTCCAAGATGGTACTGTGGAGTGGTATTTCTTTGCTCCCTTGGTGCATAACATAAGCAACCCCTTCCTTGGTGAATCTGTGCTGTATTAATCTAACCTGGCTTTCAGAGATGATCTCTTCCTTTTCCAGGTACTAGGTCATTCTGTTGTTTAGGAGCCTCTCCATAAGCTTCCCAACACAGCTGGTCCAACTTACTGGCCTGTAGCTGTCTGCTTTGGTTTTGTCTTCTCCCTTCTTGTTCATTGGAACCATTGTAGTATCTGTCCATGACTGAGGTACTGGTGCTCTAGACCAGCTGGCATTAAAGATGTTAAAAAGCATCTTCTTTGCTGATGGGTTTGCTGCATTTCATTGGTAATGCCATTGCTTCCAGGTGATTTCTCTTGCTGTAGCTGTTTGATTAGATTTTAAATTTCTTTCTCTGTGAAAGGTTCTTTCATGATATTTTCCCCAAGTCTGCATTCCCGTATTGCCCCTGTTTCTTTCAGTACTCTTCTTTCTCTCTGTCCTCTGAAATGTTGATGTTGCTGATCTCAAAAGTGTTGATGAGGTGGTCATCAGCCTGCTTGCCAGTGAGGACTTCATCATTAACTTCTAAAACTATGGAAGCTGTCGAAGGTTTTTCATCATTCATTGGTTTTGTAAGGTTCCATAGTTTCCTTCCCTCCTTGTCCATGTTAAGATTTTGTCTTTCTCTTCCGCCTGTTTCTTGCTGCTTGAATGAAGTCCTTCTTATAAGAAGCTGTTTGTTTCTACAGGCTGACTTTTCTCTGTTGTTGGTTCTTTCTCAGCCTTGTTTCATGCTGCTGACTTTTTGGATCTGGTACCATCTTTTTGATAAAATAATCTGGTGACACTGCTCGTAAAGACCTGTCATATTTACACTCTGTATACTCTAAGCACTTTGCTGATATCTCATAAAGGTGTAAACAGAATGATTTCGTCATGAACGTAAAAATAACCCCAAAGAACAGTTAATCAATTTCCAAAAGGACCTGGTTCCTGTTCCACAACTTTTTAATTGATGGACTGAAACTAGAGCACATGCATATATATAAGTACTTAGTAAAGACTTTAAATTAGAGTACCTAGGAACAATAACTCATGACAAACTTAGTTCTAAAGCCATCGCAGATTTTTCTTAAAGAAATGGAAGTACCAGTCATATATATGTTTTCTTTATAAACTTTGAAACCTAGAAGTAGATTCACAAGTTCTTAAGTACTGAATACAATTATAAATAGATGTAGCAAGATTGTGGGCAGGATAACAAAATCTTAACTCAGTTACATGAATGTTGTTTGAAAGGAAAAGCAAGGAAGATTGCAAGTGATGATACCCATGTTTTAGCAAAATACTACGAGCTTCTCTCATCTCGGAAACACTACAAAGGAAAACTCACAGATGCAAGAAAAGTTTTATATCAAACCCAGTTTTACAGCTAAATAAATAAATAAGACTCAGAGAGAGAGAGATGAGAGAGAGAGGAGAGAGGGAGGAGGAGAGAGAGGAGAGAGAGGAGTGAGAGAGAGAGAGAGAGAGAGAGGAGGAGAGAGAGAGGAGAGAGAGGAGAGAGGAGAGAGAGAGATGTGAGAGATGAATGATGATGATGATGATGATGATGATGATGATGATGATGATGATGATGATGATGATGATGATGATGATGATGATGACCATGATTAAAAGTATTGATTTTAAGAATTTATTATGTGCCATTGAAGTTGTTGCTTTTAGGATTAAATGATTACAGGTTTTCGAAGGTAATCTTTCCTTTAACAAATCGACGTTTGAATCATGTACATGTCTGCATATAAACAATCGTTCCAAATATATAGTCCCAATGTGTGTGTGTGTGTGTGTGTGTGTGTGTGTGTGTGTGTGTGTGTGTGTGTGTGTCGGTGTGGTGTGTTGGTTGGGCGTCGCCCGTGTGTGTGTGCGTGCGTGTGCGCGCGTGTGCAAACGCTGATCTTTACAGGTATGTATGTGTTGTTTGTACAGAGCATGAAATGCATTGATTTTGTATAGAGCCATAAGCTCTGTGATGTCATGTTTGCTATTTCTTCTTTTATCCTTTAATGTTTAATCCTTTAATGGGAACATACGTGAATTTCTGTTTTAAGATTTAAAAAAAAGTGTTGTATTGTATTGTACTCCATGTTATTGTATTGTCCCCTTAAGTCTTGGCTTCAGAATTAGGACACATGATGTGACAAGACCAGGGCACATTCTTCCCCTTGACAAGAGCTAGAAGGGTTCCTGTGGCTCAGCTATCATGATCACAACTTGCCACATTTACTCTTTGGCTCTGCAGTTCTTTTGAGAGATGTATATAAGCCTTCTGAATGATTTCAATTCTAGTGAAAGTCCAGCTTTTACACAGGTACATCAATATGGAAATAACGAGTGCTCTAAACAACTTCAGCTTTGTTGGAAAACTGACCTCTTTGCTTTCCCAAATCCTTGTCAACTTATCCATGGCCAATGTTGCAAGGGATAGTTTGATCTTTTCTTCAGCTGCAAAATGGTCATTTTGGCCAGCATGGAGAAAACTATTGAAAGGAGTCTGTTTCTTTAAGTTGTTGCTTATTCATGACTGTGTTAACTGTAACATCACCAATGCTGTTTACCATGACCTACTTCTTCTCTACACTGGTCTCTGTGTCACATTTACTCTAGCATGTAATGATACAATTACTTTGCTGCACAATGCCTGCTCCCACTTACATAAAAATACTCTATTGTTCAGATACTTTGCAGCGACTTTTTCACTGCTTTTAACACCATTCAGCCCCATCTCTTAACACTCAAACTACTTCAATAAACATCTGTCCTTGGCTCATTCTCCTAGATGATGAGATGTTTGATGGATTGAACACAGTTTGCACGATTTTAGAAAGCAACATCTACTCAAAGATCAACTTCTACTGGTTCTCCACAAGGCACTTCTCTGTCACCCTTCACACACGATGACTGTACTGGCTCCAGTATTACACTATTAATTAAATATTAGCATGGCAATGCTCTGGAACATCTATGTAACTCAAGTTTATGTATTCTAAACAAACTGGGTTTTTCCCTGGTGCTGAAAGAGCTGTCTTAACTTAACCATACAAAAAATACAAAAACCAATTTAAAGATAAGGCAACAAAAATCAAAAGCAAAAATCCCAACAAAACATTACCACTGTCCAGTCCAATTTGTCATGTCTGTTAGTGAAATGCATAAAGAGAACTGTTTACTTTTGGATTGGAAATGTAGAAGCGGATGAGACTATAAACTGAGGCCCCATGTTCGAACGCATGCAGAACATCTTACGCACACGTTAAATACTGTTCCACTTTTCGGAAGAGTAGGCTATTGTGTGCCGGTGGGAACAGATGACAAAATTTACAAAATCGCATACACACAGGGACTGGATGTAAAAAAGCACATGTCCTCGACATAAAATAAATATAAAATATAAATATAAATAGGAATGGGAATTTGAAACAGATTTGTAAACAGCCTAAAGGATTGATACAGTTCTATCTACTGGGAAATCCTCATTCCCTTTTAAGAGAAAATCAACTTTGATTTAAACTCGAGAGGGATGTAAAATAGTATTTTCACGTACTGCGTTGTAACGGGAACAGAATAACAGATAATGCTCTGCGGTTTTGTTTCCATTACTACATGTGCAGTGAGGATCTTCAACTATTTTTCCTTTAAACTTATTATTTCAGATCACTCGTTCCAAAACTCAGATGATAGTGGATGATCGTTCATGTCTTTCGCCTAGTTAATAATAAGGAGATACAACAGCGTCATCATCAGAGAGGTAATGTTTGAAAGCAGTAGGGAGTTTCTAGTTTTAACAAAATCTGGCAGAGAGTTCCAGAAGACACTAGTAGAAGGGAGAACAGGTGTCTGACATATTTCACTATTACATTTAACGGTCTTTCTCTCCAATTGTCTACATCTATGGTATGGGCTACTTTCTGAGACAAGGCCTGTTACAAGATTTAACATCTAAGCTGGATAATTATATCACCATTATAATAAATTGTTCAATATCTCATTATTTTCTCCTTGAGAGTGCAGAAATATGAATCTTCCTACATTTTGTGGATGGTTCACGAACAGTTTCAACAATAGCTGGTAAACCTTTCTGGTGCAGTATTCTAAGGAATGTGTTCGAGTTTCAGTACACTTATTCCAAATAACATCAGCATTGTCGAAGTGAGGCAATATAAATGAGATGTAATTAGTTTCAATAGATCTGCTTAATTTGGAAATGTAACTTTTTACACAGGCAAGCAGCGTGTCACAGCATTAATTATGCTTGCAAATGCTCGTCCCATTTGTAGTTCTTTTTAAGCGTAAATCTTAAGTAGTTATGTTGGTCATTGCTTAATAAAAGTTTTGTAACAAGTAAAATAATGTGGTTTTCCCTTC
Organism: Rapana venosa; assembly: GCA_028751875.1. Taxonomy (NCBI): domain Eukaryota; kingdom Metazoa; phylum Mollusca; class Gastropoda; order Neogastropoda; family Muricidae; genus Rapana; species Rapana venosa. Next base: position 4,762,253 of record CM054160.1, on the reverse strand, counting down.
ATTGAATTTGACCATCCACTGACTAGCCAATACGCTTAACATAACTAAATCTGATTGATGAGTAATGTTCAAAGATTTGTGTTATTAAGTTCAAATTATATACTATTATTCTGTGCATGGGTTTGAGGATCCAGGCTTTGGAGATGAGATACCTTAGAAGACTCCTTGGCATTTCATACACGGACCACATCACCAACAAAGAAGTCCCACAAACCATCACCCAACAGGTAAAGCAGTACACAAAGACTCTGACCACAGTCAAGAAAAGAAGGCTCAGTTGGTATGGACATGTGATTAGATATAATGGGCTCTCCAAGACAGTGCTAGGGACAGTGCAGGGGAAGAGAGGGTGAGGCAGGCTGAAGAAGAAATGGGCAGACAACATCACTGAATGGACCGGGAAGAGCTTCTCCACAACCCAGGCACTTTCCCACAACCCCTACAAATGGAGCTAACTGGTGCAATGCTCATCACTGCAGTGACCCTAAGACCCTGAAGGGGGTTACGGGAGCAGATGAGATGAGATCATGTGCAAAAAGTTTCATTTTTTGCCTTAATATTTATTTATTTCATATTACTTTCAGTTATGACAGCATGGCACAACAGAATGTCATTTATATAAACGAGAAACAAGAGTAAAACCATTACTGCAGCCTGTGGAAAATCTGCTGGAAACTTATGATAATCAAATTAAAAAAATAAAATAAAATACATCTACTGACTGGGTGAAATTGGAAAGATAATCTATAAACAAAAAATTAGCTGCTGGCATGGCATGCTACTGCCTCCATTTTGTAAATTAGTTCCCTGTGTTAAACTCAGTAAAAAGCTTTAGAAATGTCAGCAAATGTTAATTGTGTTGTAATTTTATGATCAACCGAAAGACCTAGAACATTATAAATGCTTAACAACTAAGTTATGGTGAGGTCACCTGGAATAAGTCTAGATAGTGCAAAATATATATCATTTTAAGCTGTGTTCAGAATAGTGTGTAAATTAATTGATATGCATCTGATCATACAATGCCTTACAGCTATTGTTCTTTGGCCATGAAAATGCGTGTATGCATGTGCGAATATGGCCATTGTGTGTAGAGGTGGTGTTTATGCCTACCCATACTGGAGTGCACAAGAGTGCACGTGATCACATACTGGTAGACTTATGACTGGCTTAGGTATTACTGATGTTGTTAAGGCACTTTTTACTTTGCGATGTGTGCGTGATGAAGACTTTTGTGCTGGTGTTTGGATACTGTGTTGTTATATTTTTCTCAGCTCAATGGCTTCCAGTTTAATATTTTTTTATCGCTTGTAATCCACACGGATTTACATGTTTTTGAAATATTTTTAATACTCGTGTTCGTTTTCGTATAAAAACTCCATTAGTGTTTTCTTCTAATTTGCTTGTTAGTGCATGTATTCCGTTGCTACTGCATCCTAGAAGATCAGTATCATCACCAAACCTTAGAGTGTAAATGGATCTACTACCAAGAGAAGGCAATTTGCCAAAGATAAAAGCCATTTGTCACCAGGATTTTATGGCATCTTTCAATCTGGAACCATTTTAGATTTATTTCCTTAATTCTGTTGATTTTTGTCCCAAAACATCTCCCCATACATGATTATTAAGAAAATTGTCCCATTTTACAAAATGCTTTGATGTCCGAAACTTCTATTTGTTTCTATAATGACATTGTAATAAGACTTGGACCCCATTATTTACAGAGGCTGTTTTGTGTAGTGCTTTTGTACTATCTTTGCTTGTGTTGGTGTCTATTGTTAATATTACTTTTTCTAGCATACCTTTTTATCGATCTTATACAACTGATATGTTCTAAAACGTTTACTGGAAAGTACCTTTACATTTCTATTCCACACTTCTATAATTTACTCCTAACATGATTGGGCGTGTGCATGTGCACGTGTGTGTGTGTGCGTGCGTGCGTCTTTGTGTGTGTGTGTGTGTGTGTGTGGAGCTGGAATTTTTCCAGAAGCCAGATACATCTTTGTACTTAAATTTCTCAGAAAGTTTTAGTGTCTAGTCACCCCTTGTCTTGCCACTGTCACCTAATATTATGTCAAAAACTACAGGGAAATGTACAGTGTATACAATACCCTAGCAAACTTTCAATGGATATAACAACAGTTCATGCATGTTGGTGTCAAAAAAGGAAGTGGTGTCTAGCCATGAATATGTGCAACATACACAAAGGATATGTCACACAATGTCACAAAACACCTGTTATTTCATAATGTTTCTTAGGAGGGGGGGGGGGGGGGGAGGGCAGAAGTTATTTTGGTACTTTTTTCTTTTGAAAACAAATCATTTGTAATCAATATCTAACGTCTATACTGCAGTTCAAATACGTATGTGATAATCACATGGTCATTATGTGCACACAAGGGTTGTAATGTACATGAGTGACACAGTGTTACCAGTGTTACTCCACAATCTGTGACAACGGCAACACAATACAGAACCTCTGTATTTATATAGCAATCAATCATGGGAGTCCTGCCAGCTTGGCACATTGGCGACCTTTTTTCTGTTCCTTCTTAATTTTCTACAACCTTCTTTTTACATTCTTCCTTCTGATCAGCATACCTGTTTTCTGACACTGCAGTGTCAATGTAAAAGGGAGGTAATAGTAGAACAAGTCAAAGGCTTTACATTTTCAGGTGTGTATGCCATTGGCCATGTAAAGCAAGGGGTAGAATTTCTCCCCCCTTGGTTTGTGTGGTACAAGTTACAATGCTTGCAGGATTGCAGTGACTGGCTCTTTATCTTCTGGGTTACTCTTCTCCCTAATTGCATCATTTTCTTCCTTCTCAGCTTTTAATATCTGACCCACTTAACATTTCTCGTTTACATTTTTACACTTCCAAAAGATTACCATATCATAATTAATCAGACAAATCGTCTGCCACAAAGGAGACTCCATTTTCTTTGCCAAGATGCTATATGTGAATAGTGTTTCTATCCCATGCCATGTTTCCATAATCCCTTCCCCTCCATACTTGTGGTCTAAATTATGGATCCAACCACCAAATTTCAGACACATTATGTGAGAACCACGAGATATATGTGTGATGGGAAAGTACTACCCAGTGGCTGGCACCAACGGTCGCCTGCTAATTGTGATGGAAAGTGCAGGCGCCCACCGTTGATGTCAGCTACGACTGAGAAGAGATCAAGGAGGTTAAACAGAAAGAGTACATCTCAACCTCATTTCTAGATGACTCCTTGTTAGCTGGTGACAGTAAGACGGCTCGTGTTGACCATATCTGGATCACACTTAATATTTTCTATTATTTGTGGTGCATCCAAATAAGTTCGTGCTTTAGCCAGTCAGAAAGAGTCAGTTCTTTGGGGTGGTCCTAGATTCAGACTTTGTTACAGTAGAAACTACACAAGAAAGAGAAAATAACTTTTAAGAACAGCTGCAAAAAGCTGAAACATCATGGGCAGCCCTCAGTTTGCTCAGTAGCACAAGTTATAGGGAAAGATGTCACCAGTTTTCATGCCATGAAATTTGGACTGTGTCATTACCGTGATTTGGAAAAGGACCAAAAAAAGCAACACTAAAGAAGTTCCATGGATTTAAACAAAAAAATCTTGATTCCTCAGCTAGAGCTCCTAGGTTCACCAAGGGCTACATGTTGCATATTGTGTAACCCTTTTTTGCGCTATTAAGGTAGCACAGCATTCTTGCTTCGGGGATGTATGCTGAGTGTGTTCGTGTTTCCATAACCCACTTAATGCTCACATGACGTATAGGATCTTGAATGTGCTTATTTGATCCTCTGCATGTGTATCCACTGGAAGAGAATTAAGGCACAAGCAGGTCTACACATGAAGTTGACATGGGAGATTGTACAAATCCTCACCCTCATGCCACCAAGATTCAAACTTATGACTTTATTGGGCCCATGGGATTGAAGAAGAATGGTCTTAACAACTTGGCTATAGCATCCATTATGGACATTTTAAGTAAGCCATGCTTTTGTCACCAGAGAGTAAATCTGAATTAGACTGGTGGATACAGAATGGTGTGCTGCTTCCAATGACATTAGTCTCCCTGAATGTGATGTAATGCTCGTGTCTGATGCCAGTCTAATAGGATGGGGCGTGACCTTCAGGGGAAACAGTCTGAGGGGGCTGTGGCTGCCTGCTGTTAAAGATGTCCACATCAGTTACCTAGAGATTCAGGGTGCTTTCTTTGCACAAACGTTACATTGCAAACAAACTTCACCATAAATATATGTGACTAACGATTGATAGTGCAACTGCTGTAGCATGCATACATGACATGGGCGCTAGTCACTCTATTTCCATCCAATTCCATCACATAAGCAGTGTGGAATCGGTGCATATTTATTCTGAATATGTGCTGTACATATCCCATTCAGTGCAGATATTGTGTCAAGGATAATCAACCTGGATACTTAAATAAAACTAAACAGTGTTTCATTGCAGTCATTCCTTTTCCAAACTACAGCTAACGCCCTGCATCAGAGCATTTGCCTTCACATTGAACACTCAGCTCACTAACTACATAGACTTTTTACCAGACCCAGCAGCCACAGGAACTGATATATTTTGTATTTCCTGGAAATGTATGGCCCCCTTAACACTTCCAGCTGGTCTGTCATTCCTAGAATGTTACAGAAAGCACAACAAGAACAGGACACTGGCGCTCTGGCTGCTTCAGACTGACCTACACAGAAATGATTCCCTGTTATCCAATAGATGCTAATGATGCCACCCATCCATCTAAACTGCAGAAATAATCTTCTACAGCCTTCTAGTCAGCTGCAAGCAGTTTATCCATTGGTCATCAGGACACACCTTTTACTACTGGTTGGAAAGGTTTCAAGTGTTGCTTCTAGGTCAAAGATATGACAGGTTATTCTGTTAATGTAGTCATGAGTTCGTGATACCTTTAACACCCAAGACCATAAGCCATGTACATCAAACAACAGAAATAAATCGTAACTGCACAAGCAATACAATTACTATTGCACGTGCACATACACACATTTCGGCATAACTGAGAACAAGTGGTGTTAGCCACAACACTGTTTACTAGTCCATAGTGCTGCTTCAGTCTATCTTACTCAGTTCAACAGAGCTGCTATAGGTGAACATCTAGTGTTGTGTAGATTAGTGAACGGCGTCTTTGAAAATTGCCCTTTGTTGCCCAGATACACTGAACCCTGAGACGTGGACATGGAGATTTAGGATTTGTCGGAATGGCCAGAGACTGACAAGCTGACTCTCGATGTTCAGTTCTCAGAATTGTGGTACTTTCTGTTCTGGGTTCTGCCCAGTGGAGGCAGACCATACACAAGTCACGTGTTGATGATGAGATCCAAGTACACAAAAGTGCACGAGACCACTGCAGAGCTCAGGATCTGATGACTCAGGTTTAAGCCATCACCTGGGCACTTAGCTGTATTGTATTTGCCCTTCATGGGATGATTTAAGTGTTTTTAACTTGCCTTGACTTGACTTAAGGGAATTTTTCCCCCTTGGAGGTAACATGGGTACTGGCTCCACTCCCTGAAAAGTCCTTTGGATTAGACCATAAACCAAGGGTCTGAGTGCGAGAGTGCCCAGAAAGAATTGCACACATATCGATATCCGTTCTGCTCTTTGGAAGAGTAGGTCATTGCATGCCAGTAAGGACATATGAAATTTAAGGTATTAAGAAAAAAACAACATATGCGCACTAATGCCGGGGTGAGTCATTACCCCTCCAGTCAAAATGCAGCTACCTTAGTGCTGGGCAAAAACGGTCGGGGACACACACACACACACACACACACACACACACAACCACACACACACACACACATCTCAGCATAGGTAACTTGAGATCTACCTAAATTTACTATATATATATATATATATATATATATATATATATAATATATATATATGGAAAAAATGTAGCACTGTATATAGTTTTCTTCTAAAAAAGTCAAACTCTGCTTTTCTTAAACATCCCTTTAAAGTTGAATGTCAGTAAAGCCCATGGTCCTAGTAGCCATACCATCATTGATCGTTTGTTAGTTCCAGTCCTTGTTTAAAATCGTGTTGTCACTTTAAGTGTAATTATGTTTTACTATGATCATTCTGCTGTTAATCAAAATCGGGGGAAAATGGCAACCAGCGAAGATGTGTAGGTATATTCCTTTTTTAAATTGTAGGTGTACTTATTTTTTTATTTATCTATTTTTTCTTTTATTTCAAGGATGAGGGAACAAGCACTCATGTGCTTTTTTATGTTGGCGTGTTAACCAGCCGTCAAGCATGGATATTGGAAATCAGTAATTGGCTGACCTTTAATTCTAATCTTCAAAACTACGTTCATTTCTTTTTCTTTTTTTTAATACTTTTTTATATATTATATTATAAGAACACTACTTTGAAAATGTTGTTGCTGTTGTTGTTTTGGTTGTTTTTTGTTTTGTTTTGTTTTTATTCTTTAAACTTTATAAAAAAACACTTTTTTATATGAATACTTTTTTCTTTACAATAGCGTCTTTTTAAATCATATGATTTTTATTCAGTCTACGTGTGTGCGCATTTTCGTAAATCTTTTCATCCATTTCCACGGGCACACAATAGCCTACTCTTCCGAAAAGCCACAATGTTTTAATGTGTGCGTATGATGTTTTGCGTGCGTTTGCACACAGCATCTCAGTTTATAGTCTCATCCGAAGGTCTGTTTGGGAGAGTGGGGTTGGCACTGGTGTTAATTCCAGGGGAAAATATCCACTTGAACGGGATTTGAACCTGGGTTAGTAGATCACGAGCGGAATGCGTAATGCTCTAACCAACCAAGCTATCTCATCTCCTGTGTGTCTGTGGTTTAGAGGTAACTCACATGTCCAGGAAGTAATGAGTGCAGGTTTGAACCCTGTTTGTGCATAAACTTTGACCCCATTCATAAGACCTTTATATTTATAATTTTCAACATTACAACAACGTCCTTCTCCCGTGAACCTCCAACCCCAAGGTCTTTGATACAAACTTACCACAGGCACAGAAATGACTACAGAAACTGGAACTGATGTGACCATGAGAGAAAGAGCAACCGGGACCACCGAATCCGAGACAATTTTCTTTTATTGCATGATGATCAGTAACAATAAGGAGGATGAAATGATGCTGTGGGAAGTGCAGTTGCTTTGAAAATTCTTGACAGGGTTGTACTTTATGCTTCTTATCATAATATATTTCGGTATCAAGCAGGCCTGTGAGATACAGACATCGGCAGAGTTGGTCAGGTGATTTGAGCAACACTCAAATTCTCATCTGTAAAATGGATGAAGCTCAACAGTATGGTTCAGGTCTACCAATGAATGTATAACACGCTCATTAAGGGTAGGAGCTTGCCAGATTCCAGATAACTGCTATGCTGCTTATAGAAATGGAACTTTTAATTTGTTTTTACAAGATATAGCGCTATATAAGTTTGGCTTATCATCATCATATCATCATCATCATCATCATCATCATCATCATCATCGTCGTCGTCGTCGTCGTCGTCGTCGTCGCCGTCGCCGTCGTCGTCGTCGTCGTCATCATCATCATCATCATCATCATCATCATCATCATCATCATCATCATCATCATCATCATTATTATTACTATTATTATTTTTTATATCATTATTATTATTATGAACCTGCAACTGTACAGCTTTTGTAGGTGATTTACTAGGGTTGCCTTTACAGACACTGTTTTTATGTTTTTGTGATATTTAATCGACCAAATGTAGAAAACAATTTGTATGGAACAAAATTAACTTTGATTTTAACTTTACATACAAATAATTGGAAATTGAAGAGTTCATCATCTTATTTACTGAAGGTTGCATTGAGCAAGAAATATATTTTTGTCTACTCATTCCTTATATAACAAGTTTTGTGGGTCCCGGAAATCTGGAATTTCTCATAAAAATAATAGTTCAGCTAAAAGCTCACAACCTGTACACAACTGTGTTTGAGAGCAAATACATGAGTATCCAATAAAACATTGCTCTAAAACTGATCACATTTACATTTCACAAAACACATTGAACCGACATATGCAGCAATTGTATTTCTGGGCTTGCATACTACAAAGTGTTTACCCATTTTGCAGCCTGGCTGCACAATGTCCTAAACCAAGTTAATTTTAGGGTGTAGATTTACCGTTTCAAATCAGGAATACCTATGCGTCCTTGTCAAATATCGCTAATGACCATCCACTACACTTTGAGTAGTAGGCTAGGTGCTAGTCTTTTAGATGTGACAACAAACTGAAGTTCCATCTGCATTAGGCATTCAGCACAGACAAAAGAACCTAAGCAATAAGACAATTGTTCCTGACAAAAAATATGCAGTAAAACAATCTAATAAGACAAAAAAGTACACACGCAGATATACTTTCTTTTAACGGATATGAAGACAGGATTTCTTTAACGGATATGAAGATAGGATTTTTTTTAACGGATATGAAGACAGGTTTTCGTTTAACAAATATGAAGACAGGTTTGTTTTTTAACAAATATGAAGACGGGTCTTCTTTTAACGGATATGAAGACAGGTTTTCTTTTAACCAATATGAAGATAGGATTTCTTTTAACAAATATGAAGACAGGTTTCCTTTTAACGGATATGAAGACAGGTTTTCTTTTAACGGGTATGAAGATAGGATTTCTTTTAACCAATATGAAGACAGGTTTTCTTTTAACGGATATGAAGACAGGTTTTCTTTTAACGGATATGAAGACAGGTTTCCTTTTAACGGATATGAAGATAGGATTTCTTTTAACCAATATGAAGACAGGATTTCTTTTAACAAATATGAAGACAGGTTTTCTTTTAACCAATATGAAGACAGGTTTTTTTTTTTTTTTTTTTAAAAGTTTAAACCTTTTTTAAATTTCCCCCTTTTTTTTTTTCCCAAAAAAAAAAAACCCCACAAAGCCCCCTTAAAAAGCCCCCAAAAAAAAAAAAAAAAAGGGGAAAAAGGGTTTTAAATTTTTTTTTTTTAAAAAAAAAAAAATTTTTGGGGTTTTTTTTTTTTTGGGGGGAAAAATTGAAAAAAAAAACCCTTAAATTTTTTTTTTTTAATTTAATTTTTGGGGGCCTTTTTTCCCCTTGCCAAAATCCAAAATTTTTTTTAAAAAAAAAGGGGGTTTTTGGGGGGGGAAAAAAAACCTTTTTGTGGGGTTTAAAAAGGGTTTAAAAAAATTTTTGGGAAAAAAAAAAAAAAAAAAAAACCCCCCCCCCCCAAATTTTTTTTTTTTTTAAAAGGAAAAAAAAAAAAATTTTTTTTTTTGGGGGGGGGGGGGGAAAAAAAAAAATTTTTTTATTTTTTTTAAAAGGGTTTTTAAAAAAAAAAAAAAAAATTTTTTTTTTTTTTTTAAAAAAAATTTTTTTTTAAGGTTTTAAAAATTTTTTTTAACCGGGGGGGAAATTTTTTTTTTTTTTTAAGGTTTTAAAAATTTTTTTTAAAGGTTTTAAAAAGTTTTTTGGGGGGGGGGGTTTTTTTGGGGCAAGGTTTTTTTTTTTAAAAAAATTTTTTTGGGGGCCGTTTCTTGGGTTTTTTCCCCCCCAAAGGGAAAAAAATGGGGAAAAAAATTTTTAAAAATTTTTTGGGCCCCCTTTTAAAAACCCCCCCCCCAAAAAATTTTTTTTCCCCCTTTTTTTGGGGGGGGCCCAAAAAAGCCCCCCCCGGGGGGGGGTTTTTTTTTTGGGGGGGTTTTTAAAAAAACCCCAAAAATTTTTAAAAAGGGGCCCTTTTTAAAGGGGGCCCCTTGCCAAAAAAACCCCCCCTTTTTTAAAACCCTTTTTTTTTTTTTTAAAAAAAAACCCAAAATTTTAGACCCCAAAACCAAAAAAAAAATTTTGTCCCCCCCCCCAAAAAAACCCCCCAAAAAAAAAAAAAATTTTTTAAAAAACCCAAGAAAAAAAAAAAACCCCCCCCCTTTTTTGGGGGGGGGTTTTTTAAAAACCCCCCTTTTGAAAAAAAAAAATTTTTTTCCCCCCCCCAAAAAAGGGGGGGGGTTTTCCCCCCAAAAAAAATTTTTTTTTAAAAAAACCCCAAAAAAAATTTTTTTTCCCAAAAAAATTCCTTTTTAAAAATTTGAAATTGGGGGCCCCCTTTTTTTTAAAAAACCCCCCAAAAAAAAATTTTTTGGGGAAAATTTTTTTTGGGGTTTTTCCAAAAAGGGGGAAAAAACCCCCTTTTTCCCCCTTTTTTTTTCCAACCTTAAAAGGGGGGTTTTTTAAAAGGGGGAAAAACCTTTTTCCCATTTTTAAATTTTCTTTCCCCAAAATTATTTTAAAAATTTCCCCAAAAAAGGGAAATTTAATTTTTAACAAAAAAAAATTTTTTCTTTTTTTTAAAAAACCCCAATTTATTTTGGAAACTTTTTTTAAAAAAATTTTCCCCCGGGGGGAACCAAATTAAAACCCCCCAATTTTTGGTTTTTAAAAAATTTTTTTTAAAAAAAAAATTTTTTAAAAAAAGGGGGAAAAAAAAAATTTTTTAAAAAAAAGGGGGAAAAAGGGGAAAAAAAATTTTTTCCAAAAAAAAATTTTTTTTTTTCCCCCTTTTTTTTAAAAAAAAAAAATTTTTTTTGGGGCCAAAAAAAAATTTTTAAAATTTTTTTTTTTTTTTTTTTTTTTTTTTGGGGGTTTTTTGTTTTTTAAAAAAAAAAATTTTTAAGGGGAAAAAAAAATTTTTTTCCCCCCTTTTTTTAAAAAAAATTTTCAAAAAAACCCCGGGGGTTTTGGAAATATTTTTTAAAAAATTTTTTGGGGGCCCAAAAAAAAGGGTAAAAAAAATTTTTTTTTTTTTTCCCCCCAAAACCCAAAAAAAAAAATTTTTTGCCCCCCCCCAAAAAACCCCCTTTTTTAAAAAAAATTTTTTTTTGGGAAAAAACTTTGGTTAACAAAAGGGCCTTTTTCCCCAAAAATTTTTTTAAACAAAACCCCCCGGGGGAAAAAAGTTTTTAAAAAAAAAAAAAAACCCCCCGGGGCCCCTTTTTTTCCCAAAAAAAAAGGGGGGGTTTTTTTTTCCCCCCTTTTTTTTTTTTAAAAACCGGGGTTTTAAGAAAGGATTTTTAAACCCCCTTTTTCCCCTTTTTTAAAAAGGCCCCCCGGGGGTTTTCCTTTTTTGGGCCTGGTTCAAAAAAAATTTACGAAAAACCCCCCCAAAAGGGGTTTTAAAAAATCCCCGGGGGGGGAAATTTTAAATTGTTTTTAAAAAAACCCCCTTTTTTTCCCCAAACCTTTTTCCCCTTTTGTTAATTTTCCCCCCCCCGGGGTTTGGCCCCCTTTTTTTTTTTTTTTCCCCGGGGGGGGGTTTTTTTTTTTTTTTTAAAAAAATTTTTTTAAAAAGGCCCCCCGGGGGGGAAAAAAAAAAAGGTTTTTTTCCCCCCCCCCCGGGGTTTTTTTTTTTTTTTAAAAATTTTTTTTTTTTTTTTTTTGGGGGGGGGGGGGGGTTTTTTTTTTTCCCCCCCAAAAAAACCCCCCCAAAAAAAAAGGGGGTTTTTTTTTAAAAAAGGGGGGTTTTTGGAAAAAAAAAACCCCCCAAAAGAAAAAAAAAAAAAAAATTTCCCCCCCAAAAAACCAAAAAATTTTTTAAAAAAAAAAAATTTTTTTTAAAAAAGGGGGGGGGGGGGTTTTTTTTTAAAAAAAAGGGGGCCCCCCCCCCCCAAAAAAAACCCCACCCCCCCCCAAAACCCCCCCCCCCCCAAAAAAAAAAAAAAAAAAAAAAAAACCCCCCCCAAAAAAAAATTTAAAAAAACCAAAAAAAAACCCCCCAACCCACACCCCCCAAAAAACCCCCCAAAAAAGGGGAAAACCCCCAAAAACCCCAAAAACCCAAACCCCAACAAAAAAAAAACCCAACCAAAAAAACCCCCTAAAAAAAAAAAAAAAAAAACCCAACACAAAAAAAAAAAAACCCCCCCCCAAAAAAAACCCAAAAAACCCCAAAAGGGTTTTAAAAAAAAAAAAACCCAAAAAACCCAAACCCCAAAAAAAAAAAAAACCCCCCAAAAAAACCCCCCAAAAAAAAAAAAAAAAACACCCCCAAAACCCAAAAAAAAAAAAAAAAAAAAAGGGGGGGGAAAAAAAAAAAAAAAAAAAAATTTTTTTTTTTTAAAAAAAAGGGAAAAAAAAAAAAAAAAAAAACAAAAAAACCCCAACAACAAAAACCCCAAAAAAAAAAAAAGGAAAAAAAGGGAAAAAAAAAAAAAAAAGGGGGGAAAACCAAAAAAAAAATTTTTAAAAAACCCCAAAACCCCCCAAAAACCCCTTAAAAAAAAAACCCCAAAAAAAAACCCAAAACCTTAAAACACCCCCTTTTTTCCCTTGAAAACCCCCCCGGACCTTTTTTAAAAAAAAAATTTTTTAAAATTTTTTTTTTTTTAAAAAAAAAAAATTTTTTTTTTTTTAAAAAAAAAATTTTTTTTAAAAATAAGGGGGGAAAAAAAAAATTTTTTTTAAAAAAATTTTTTTTAAATTTTTTTTTTAAAAAAAAAAAAAAAATTTTTTTAAAATTTTTTTAAAAAATTTTTTTGTTTTTTTTAAAGGGGGGGGGGGGGGGTTTTTGAAAAAGGGGTTTTTTTTTTAAAAAAAAGGGGGGGGTTTTTTTTAAAAAACCCCTTTTTTTAAAAAAAAAAAAAACCCCCCCCTTTAAAAAACCCCAAAATTAAAACCCCCCAAAAACCCAAAAAAACCCCTTTTTCCCCCGGAATTTTCTTAAAAAAATTTTTTTTTTCCCTTTAAAAAAAATTTTCCAAAAAAACCCCTTTTTAAAAAAAACCCCAAAAAAAAAAAAACCCCGGCCCCCCCAAAAACCAAATTTGTTTGAAAAAAACCCCCTTTTCCCCCCCAAAATTTTTTTTAAAAAATAAAACCCTTTAAATTTTTTTTTAAAAACCCCCCCCCCAAAAACCCTTTTTTTTTTAAAAAAAAAAAAACCCCCCAAAAAATTTTTTTTTTTTAAAAAAAAAAAACCCCCCCCCCCTTTTTTTTTAAAAAAAAAATTTGAAAAACCCTTTTTTTTAAAAAAAAAAATTTTTTTTTTAAAAAAACCCCAATTTTTAAAAACCCAAAAAAAAAAAAAAAATTTTTTTTTTAAATTTTAAAAAAAAAATTTTTTTTAAAAAAAAAACCCATAAGAAATTTTTTTAAACCCCCCCTTTAAAAAAAATTTTTGTTTTTTTAAAAAAAAACCCCCTTTTTTTTTTAAAAAAAAAACCCCCCGGAAAATTTAAAAAAAATTTTAAAATTTGGGCCCGGGGAAAAAAATTAACCCCGGGGAAAAAAAAAAACCCAAATTTTTTTTCCCCAAAAAATTTTTTAAAAAAAAATTTTTAAAAAATTTTTGGGGTTTTTTAAAAAATCCCCCCCAAAAAAATTTGGGGGAAAAAAAACCCTTTTTTTAAAAAAAAAAGGAAAACCCCCCCCAAAAAGGAAATTTTTTTAAAAAAATCCCCCAAAATTCCCCAAAAGGTTTTTTTTTTTAAAAAAAACCCCAAAAACCCATCTTTTTAAAAAACCCAAAAAAATTTTTTAAAAAAAAAAAAAACCCCTTTTTTTTTTTCCCCCCTTTTTTTAAAAAAAAGGTTTTAAAAAACCCCCCAAAAAAAAATTCAAAAAGGGGTTTTTAAACCGGGGGAAAAAGGGGCCCTTAAAGGCCCAAAAAAACCCCCCCAAAAAAAAAAAATTTCTGTTTTAAAAAAAATTTTTTCCCCCCAAAAATTTTTCCCTTAAAAAAAGAAAAAACCCCCAAAAAAACCCCCCCCCAAAAAAAATTTTCCCCCCCCTTTTGGGGGGTTTTAAAAAACCCTTTTTTTTAAAAAAAAAAAAAACCCTTTTCCCCTTTTTTTTTTTTTTAAAAAAGGAAAAAAACCTTTTAAAAAAAAAAGGTTTAAGTTTTTTAAAAAAACCCCACCCCTTTTTTTTAAAAAAAAATGTTTTCCAAAAAAACCCCCCAAAAAAGGGGGAAAAAATTTTTAAAAACCCCCCCTTTTTAAAAAAACCCCCGGAAAACCCCCAAAAAAAAAAAAAATTTTTCCCCCAAAATTTTTAAAAAAAAATTTTTTTTAAAATTTTTTTAAAAAGGGGCCCAAAAAAAAATTTTTTAAAACCACCAACCCCGTTTTTTTTAAAAAAAAAATTTTTTCTTATTTTTTAAAAAATTTTTTTAAAAAACCCCCCCTTTTTTAAAAAATTTCTAAGGGAAAAAAAAGGTTTTAAAAAAAATTTTTTTTCCCCAAAAAAACCCAAAAAATTTTTTTTTTAAAAAATTTTTCCCCTTTTTTTTCCCCCAAAATTCGCCCCCGGGGGCCAAAAAAAAAAAAAAAAAAAAAAACCCCAAAATTCCCCTTTTTTTGGGGGTTTTCCCCCCCCCCCTTTTTTCCCAAACCAAAAAGGGGGGGAAAAAAACCTTTCCAAAAAAAAAAGGGGGGGGAAAAAAAAAACCCTTAAAAAACCCCCCCGCCCCGGGGGGGGAAAAAATTTCCCCCCCCAAAAAATTTTTTAAAAAAAAAAAAATTTTTTTTAAAAAAACCCCCCCCAAAAAACCAGCCCTTTAAAAAGAAAATTAAATTTTTGGTAAAAAAAACCCCCCTTTAAACCGGCCCCAAAAGGGGCCCCCAAAGCCAAAAAGGGGGAAAAAAAATTTTTTTTAAAAAACCATCCTTTTTTTAAAAAAAAGGGGTTAAAACAAAAAAAAACCCTTTAAAAAAGGTTTTTTCAAAAAACCGGAACCCCAAAAAATTTTAATTTTTTCCCCCCCTTTTTTTTCCCCCCCGGCCCCCCCCCCCCCCCCCCTTTTTTTTTTTTTTTTTTTTTAAAAAAGAAAATTATTTTTAAAAAAAAACCCCCCCCAAAAACCCCTTTTTCCCCCCATTTTAAAACCCCCCGGGGGTTTTTTTTTTTTTGGGGTTTTTTTTTTTTGGGGGTTTTTTTAAAAAAACCCCCCCGGGGGGTTTTGAAAAAAAAATTTTTTAATAAACCCCCCCCCCCCAAAATTTTTTTAAAAACCCAAAAAAAAGGGGAAAAAAAACCGGGGAAAAAAAACCCCAAAACTTTTTTTTTTAAAAAAAAAAACCCCCAAATTTTTTTTTTTAAAAAAAAAACCCCCCACCCACAAAAAAAAACCCAAAAACCCCCCCCCCCCAAAAACCCCCCAAAAAAACCCAAAAAAAAAACCCCCCCAAAAAAACCCAAAAAAAAAAAAAAAAAAAAACCCCCCAAAAAAAAAAACCCAAAAAAAAACCCAACCCCCAAAAAAACCCCCCCAAAAAACCCCCCAAACCCCAAAAACCCAAAACCCCCCCCAAAGGGGCCCCAAAAAACCAAAAAAAAAAACCCAAAAAAAAAAAAACCCCCCCCCCAAAACCCCCCCCAAAAAACCCCCAAAAAAAAACCCAAAAAAAAACCAAAAACCCCCCCACCCCAAAAAAAAACCCCCCAAAAAACCCAAAAAAACCCCCAAAATTTTAAAAAGGGGCCCCCCGGGGCCCCCCTTAAAACCCAAAAATTTTTTTAAAAAAAAAATTTTTTTTAAAAAAACCCCGGGGCCCCAAAAAACCCCATCCAAAAAAACCCCTTTAAAATTTTTTAAAACCCCCCTTTCCCCCCCCCCCAAAAAAAAATTTTTTAAAAAACCCAAACCCTCCAAAAAAAAACCCCCCCGAAAAAAGACCCCAAAAAAAAAAACCCAAAAAAATTTTGGGGAAAAAAACCCCCAAAAACCACCTTAAAATTTTAAAAAAAAACCCCTAAAAAAAAAAAACCCCTTAAAATTTTTAAAAAAAATTCCCAAAAAAACCCAAAAAATTTTTTCCCCCCCCCAAAAACCCCCCCCCCTTTCGGGGAAAAACCCCAAAAGTTTTAAAAAACCCAAAAATTTTAAAACCCCAGAAACCCAAAAAAAAATTTAAACAAATTTTGGGGCCCAAAACCCCCCTTATAATCACCAAAATTTTTTTTAAAAACCCCAAAAAAGGGGCCCCCCCTTTTTTAAAAAAACCCCCCGGGGAAAAAAAAAACCCCCCAAAAACCCCCCCTTTTTTCCCCCCCTTTTTTAAATTTTTTAAATTTTTTTTCCCCCCCCTTTTTTTCCCCCCCCAAAAAAAAAAAAAAATTTTTCCCCCAAATTCCCCCCCCCTTTTTTTTTAAAAAACCCGAAAATTTTATTTAAAAACCCCCTAAATTAAAAAATTAAGAAAAAAAAAATTTTTAAAAAAAGAAAAAGGGGAAAAAAAACCCCCTTTAAATTTTTGGACATTCCGGGGGAAAAAAAAGGGAAAACTTTAAAATTTTTTTTAAAATTTAAAAAACCCCCCCCCCCCAAAAAAAAAAATTTTTTTTTTAAAAGGGGGTTGGGCCCCAAAAAAAAAAATTTTTTAAAAAACCCCCCCCCCTTTTTTTTTTAAAATTTTTCCCCCCTTAAAAAAAAAAAATTTTTTTTCCCCCCCCTTTTTCCTTCCCCCCTTTTTTCCCCCCAAAATAAAATTTTTAAACCCCCCCCGGGTTTTTGGGGGGAAAAATTTTTAAAAAAATTTTTTTGGGGTTTTTGGTTTTTTTTTTTCCCCCCCCCCTTTTTTTTGATTTTTTAAATTTTCCCCTTTTTTTTCCCCCCCCCCTTTTAAAAGAAATTAAAAAATTTTTTTTTTAAAAAAAATTTTAAACCCCCCCTTTTTTTTAAAAGATTGATTTTTAAAAAGGGAAAAAATTTTCCCCTCCGGGAAAAAAAACCCCCCTTTTTTTTCCCCTTTTCAAACCCCAAAAAAAAATTTTTTTTTTTTAAAAAGGGGAAAAAATTCAAAAAAAACAAATTTTTTAAAAAAAATTTCCCCCCGGGGGGGGGGGGGGGGAAAAAAGGTTTAAAAAAAAGGGAAAAAAACCCAAAAAAAAACCAAAAAAAATTTTTTTTAAAAGGGTTTGGGGGGGAAAAAAAAAAAAAAAACCCCAAAATTTTTGGCCCTAAAAAAAATTTTCCTTAAACTTTTTTTTTTAAAAAAAGGGGGGTTTTTTTTTTTAAAAAAACCCGGGGGGGAAAAAAAAAAAACCCTTTTTTTGGGGGGAAAACCCCGGGCCCCCCTTTTTTTTCCCGGGGGGCCCGGAGGGGAAAAAACCCCCCCCAAAAAAACCCCAACCCAAAAAGGGGTTTTTTTTAAAAAAAAAAAAGGGGGGGGGGGGTTTTTTTTTTTAAAAAAAAAAAAGGGGTTTAATGAAAAACCCCAAAAATTTGAAAAAATTTTTTTTTAAAATTTTTTTTTTTTTTTTTTTTTAATTTTTTTTTAAAAAAAGGGTTTTTTTATGTTTTTTAAATTTTTTTTTTTTTAAAAAAAAAAAATTTTTTTTTGGGAAAAAAATTTTTTAAAAAATTTTTAAAAAAAAAACCTTTTAAAAAACCCAAAAAAAAAATTTTTTAAAAACCCCAAAAAAAAATTTTCCCCCAAAAAAAAGGGGGCCCAAACCCCTTTTTTAAAAAAAAAAAAAAGGGGAAAACCCCCCCCCAAAAAAAACCCTTTTTTTTCCCCCAAAATTTTAAACCCCTTTTTTTTTTTTTTTGGGGGGTTTGGGCCCCTTTTCCCCCCCCCAAAATTTAAAAACCCCCAAAAAAACCCCAAAAAAACCCAAAAAAGGAAAAAACCCCCCCTTTTAAACCCCCCCGGGCCCCCCCCCAAAAAAAAATTTTAAAAAACCCCCCCCCCAAATTTTTTCCCCCTCCCCCTTTTTTTTTCCCCCTTTTCCCCCCCCCCCCGGCCCCTTGGTCCCAAATTTAAAAACCCCCTTCCCCCCCCCCCTTTTTTTGGGGGTTTTTGGGGGCCCCCCCCCTTCTCCCCCCCAAAAAAAAATTTTAAATCCAAAAAAAATTTTTTAAACCAAATTTCCCCCCTCTCACGGAAGGAAAACTTGGTAAGAGGTTTAAAACGCTGCCCTACCAACCCACAGCTTTTTTCAAAGATTCAAAACCCAAAGGGTTCTGTCTCCCGTTTTTTTGATCACCCTCTTTCCCCTTCTGAAAAAAATGCTTTAATTGGATTGCGAAAAAGTTTTAAAAAACCTTCCCTATTTGTATATAAACCGTGTGGGGGTGGTTTTGTGTGTGGTGTTTTTTTGGTTTTGTGTGGTGTGTGTGGTGGGGCTTTTTAAAAACAATTTAAATATTGCAATTTTATTTCAAAAATTTGGTCGCAGTTAACCAGTTTGTAAAATTAGTTTTGAAAAATTGATTTTTTTCATTGGGGTTTTTTCGTGTAAAAGGGGTTTAATGCATGCGCTTTGAAATTTTTCCTTTGCAAGAAAAAAAGCCTAAATTTAAATTCCTTTGTTTATTATTATATTATTTTTAAAATAAAAAAAAATTAGTTTAAAAGTAAAGCCCTGATGTAAAGTTTGTCCCTTTTTTTTAAAATTTTAATTTTGTTGGGGGATGTATTAAAGTTTGTATGAAGGAAAGTAAATTTGTTGCTTCAACCCAACCCCCCACAAAGCAATAAACAAAAAAGACCAATTTAGTAATCAACCAAAAAAACCGACAAAAAAACAATACTAACCAATCAGGCAGCCCGGGTTTAACCCAAACAACTAGCCAAAAATCAAACAATTAATCAACAAAACAACCAAAGAACACCAAACAACAAACCATCCAACCAAACCCAAAAAAGCAACCAAACTGTCAATGAAATAATTATTAGTAAAATTTAATTTTTTTTTTTATTTGGGTTTATTTGGGTGGCCACAAGTTAAATTTTGGGATATAACGATGAAAAGTATGGACAGTCGACTTAAAAACCTTCCAATTTCTTTTCTTTTTGCTGATGTTTTCCACTTACTCGGGGAGGGCCACAATACAGAATGGATTTTAAAGCCGGGGCCAAGGGGTATAGTAAATACTACCATGGGGATCATGGGTTTTTACAACAAAGGACATCATGTAATTTTAAATTGGGGCCAAAATTAAAACAACCCAACACAAACCCCTTTGTAAACCCGTTTTCTCATTGCATAACGAAAAAAGGCGATCCTGGGTTTTTACTGAGAGGGTATTCTATCTTGGTTTTTCGTCTGTACAAAAAAGCTTGACCCCTAAAATCAATCACACAAGGGGCCCGTTTTAAATATCCCCAGACTGTGAACCTTTGAAAAACCCACCTAAGGGCCCCCCAAACAAACAAAGCCAGACACACAGACCAACTGGGCCCCGCAGCCCCCTGTGAAAATCCAAAGGGAAAAAATTGGAAATTTTTGATACGGGTTGCAAAGGCCCCCTGATCACACATACGTTTACTATCAATCGTGGTTTTAATCTCCACAGTTGGCCATGAAAAAAAAGACAACCCCCGTGATAAAGGTGATGAACCAAATACCCACGACACAACAAAGGGCCCAAAAAAGAAAAAAACCCCCGCCACTTGCACATCCCCCCTATCCTCCACGGCCCCTTCCAAACTTGTTTTAAATCCCCCCTAATAAATGTATTTTTGGGGAAAAAAGGGAAACTGAAATGAAATCCCAAAAAAACGTTAGCAAACTGTAATGAACATCAGTTTCACAAAAAAAAATCCAACACTTCGGGGACTACAATAAGTTTTTGAACAAAGTAAAATTTCCCCCGGGGGGGGAAAAACCCCTGACCATCCAAAGAAAGCCCTTACATCTCAGTTGGAATTCATTGAACACGAAGGGAAACCCTTTTTGGGGCGCACAGTCTATTTTAAGGAGTGTTTGGGGGAAATTAAAGTTTGTACAGCAAAATCGAATTGGGGAAAAAAATAAGCTTTTTAATTTTAATAATCTTTACAGAAACTAAAGGAAGGGGGCAATGTTTTTGCCTGTTTTAACCATGTTGCCAGTCTGGGGAATTTTGTTTTAATCCGCCTCCTATTGTTTTCAATGCGGGAGAATATTCAATTTAAAAAATTTTTCCCCTTAGGGAAATTAGAGAAACATGGGCCCTCCCGGGTGGTTTACGAATTTTTTGGATACATCCCCTGTGTTTTAGTGAGGGAATGAACATTTCTTGTCAAAATGTACGCCCTTTTTTGTTTTAAGGGGTTTTTTTTAAGTACAATTTTTTAAAAAGTGGCAAACCCAGAAAACAGTTAAAAATTAAAAAAGTTTTTAAAAACCCTTTTAAAAGACAATATAAATTTTTAATTAAAAAACCCAAACCCTTTTAAATATTTTAACCCAAAAACGAGATATGTTCAAGGAAACAAGATACCTATTTGGGATCAAAACAAAAGTTTCATGTTGGGAAAGTGGGTTTCAAACCAGGACGTAGCTGGTAAACCCTTTAGAAAGAAAATACGCTTTTACCACAAAAACAAAAAACCTTACCAGACAAATCTTGGGGCAGGAAAAATCACACACCCTTCATCATCTCCCCTTTGGGCACTGAAAACCCCAAAACCCTTTACAAATAACTCCATGAAAACCCCACTTTAGAAAAAACGGGCAACCCGTAAACCAAGGGGCCCCGCATGTCCCCAACCCTGCCAAAATTTTCCAAAACACAACAGAAAAATCCATTACAACGTGTATACACAGGGAGACGTACCCGTGACTCCGCTTTACATTGGGAATGGGGTGCCCAAAAGGGGTTCACTGACATGACTTGCTGATTTAATAAAAAATTTTCCCCCAGTTGATTAAAACCACCACTTTTTATCCCCCCCTTTAACCAACTAGGGAAAAGGGGGGGCAGCACACCCGGGCCCCTCAGGTCTCCACACAATCAAAAAATTGGTTACAAACTTTTCCTGGGCAAATTTCACACTGCCATTGAACCCAAAAAACCCGTGCAAAAGGAGTTTTACAAAAGGCTCCTCCTTTTACGGGCAATTTTTGGGTGGAATCAAAAAGGATTTGGGAATGCCAAAAAGCCTTTATGCTGCCTTCCATCTGAAAAATGCGCCCAAAAGGGTGAATTTTTTTTTTCCAAAGGGAAACTTTTCACAGGGTTTCCATTGGGTTTACCTTTATGATGAACTTTAAAAGCTTTTTCAAAAAATTTTAAAAACAAATATAAAAACAGGTTACGTTTTCTTTGGGAACAAAAAAATTTTTTGTGGAATCATAGGATGGGAAAAAATACCTAGCCAATGAAAAGATTAAAAGGAACGCCTTTTTAAACAAATTTTACTTCAAAACCCTAAAAATTGTACTCCCATGGTTTTATGTTGCTTTAAACACCATTAAACCATTTTTTTGTAAACTTACTTTTTCCGAAGGGAATATAGTGATCATCTAAATTTTAAAAAATGATGTACGTGTAAAAATCCTTATCATAAAAATTTAAAAAAAACATACAATTCAAAGGGAAAAATTTTACCAACCAAACCCAAAACCCCTAACACCTGAAGAAAAAGTATTTTGGGAAAAAATGTAAAATACAGTTTTTTCTCTTGTCTTTACTAACTAAACCCTTTCCCCTTTTTCCCCGGGCATTCATACAAAAAAAGTAAGAAGAATTTGGGTTTTCTTTTTAAATGAATTTGAAACACTTTTTTTTGAAGCCACCATCCCCACATCAGGGGTGCTGAAAAGCACAAGTTTTTGTTTTTTCCCCCCATCTTCACACCTTTCCTTAGATTACAATGAACTGCGTTTAAAATCAAAAAAGTAACAACAAAAAATTTAACAAATCTCCAACATTTTACCCTGTTTCTCACGGCAAACCCCTGCAGAGAGATAAATTTTTTTAATAACCATGGATTTGGGAATTTTCATAGCCCCCTTTTAACTCAAAAATTTTTTTTTGTGATTAACTTATAAAACAGGGTTTTTTTGGGACATTTGCATCTACATATTGAAAATTTTTCCCGAGGGTTTTGTTTTTTGAAAAAATGTTACTTTTTGATCATCACCTTGAAAAGGGGTTTTCCCTTTTTCCAAAAAACAAAGTAGACCGGGGAAACCTGTACAACACGATCAATAACCCTTTTTTTGGGGGGGCACTTCCCCTTCGCTCCCAAAAGGAAAAAAATAATTTGGGGCCTTAAAGGGGTTATCAAAAACCCAGAACTATTTTGTATACCTGACAACAAAAATTTTAATCTTTTTAAAAAACCAAAAAATTTTTTGATTTGGGACTGTTTTATGTTTTTTGATAAGCACAGGTTTCCCCAAATTTCCCCAAAAAACATTTCATAAGAGTAGAATTACAAATTAATATTTAAATATTTATTCAAGCCGTAATTTTTGGGGCTACACCCCTCTAATAATACCCCCCAGTTCCTGGGGTCACACCATTTCCAACCGTTTTACACAGCAAGCACAAAAAAAGGGGGGGTGCGGGAAAAGTGCAGTATACAGAAAGGGTGATCTTCACAACACCATACACCACCCCAGGGGGGGCTGAGGGTTCAAAAGATTGTTCTCACAGTCTGACCAATTGACCTGCCCGGGAAAGTGGGGTTTTTTTGGGTTTGGGGTTTTTGAATATTCACAACCGGACCCCAAATTTATGATCTTTTTTGGGGTTCCACAGGGGGCTGTTTTATGTTTGGGGGTAGCCTCTGTTGGGGGGCATGTCTTCAAAGGGAAACAGAAAAAAATTTTCTTTATCCCTTTAAAAACAGAGATCCACAGGCAAGTTTTTTTAGCTTCTGTTTTTTGGCGTGGGACTAAGCCAAAACACCCTTCATTGTAAAATATGTATAAGTTTAAGCAACAACTTGGCAAGAAGAGCGGGGAAACCTTCAAACCGGAGAGATTCCCGGGGCCGATGCTGTTTCAAATTTCATTTTTTCCATTTAGGTTTTAAAACAATTCCCCAAAACAAGGAAAAATCTTTCAAAAAGTTAGAGAGATTGCCTAAACTTTTTGCATACTAAATTTCAACCACACAACCCTTTTTTCCCTAAAAAAATCAACTGTTTTCCCCGAAAAAGCGCGTATCCAAAGAAACATAATTTCCATCCCAAAAAAATCCTTCTGCATTGTAATTTTTTTTTGTTTTTCCCACTAGATACTTTTTCTGCATATTTTTTTTCAGGGGCAATTTTTTTATTTTAAAAAGGGGTTTTTTTTTTTTGCACAAATCCTATAAGGGGCCCTTTTAGTTTGGGCACAAACTAAAAAACTACCCAGCCTACACTCAATTAGTGAATGTCAATTTCCAATGTTTTAAAAAGGAGGGAAAAGGGATTTCCCACATGTAAAGGGGAAATCTACATAGGAAAATTAAAATTTAATTTTGGAAATTGGTACCCCCCCTCAAAAAGGGGGAAAACACTTTTAAAATTTTTAGGGCCTAAATGGCAATTTCTGCATACGTTGGTTCAAAGTATTTTGGGAAAAAGCAAAATTTATCAGTTTTAGAAAAATGTTTTATTTTCCCTACTCAAATTTTGTTCTCAAACCCCCTTTAGTTAAAAGGGGTTTTTGGGGCTTTTTTACTGAAATGAATTTTCTATAGAAATTAAAAATTTCTTTGACCACAAAACATTTTTTAAAAGAAAAAAAGTAGACAAAATTTTTTTCTAGCACAGGGGCATTCATTTAAAGAAGGGTGGGGAACTATTCAGTTTCAATCTTTTTATCAAACAAAAATTTAAAGTTTTTTTTTTTAAAAGCAAAATTTTTTTCCTTTTTTTCAAATTTGGTGGGAAAACCAAAAACAACATAAAAAAGTGTCTTTAAAAAAAATTTCCCCGTGAATCCCTAAAAAGCTGTAAAAGGACCCGCTCCCTGGGAAAAGAATATTCCTTTGGGGTCCCACCGGAAACGCAGGTTTCCCTTTTCCCCTCATTGCGTACAAAATTTTTTAAACTGAAAATTTGAAAGCAGTTTTTTAGTTACCCATTCCCACCAAATCCAAACCTCCAGGCCCATCTCACTTTTAGTGTATTTGGGAACAAAACAACTTTCAAAGATGTATTTTTCAAACTCAAAACAAATTTCTCACACTATTAACAAATTACTGCAATTTTGGGTTGACAAAAAATACCAAGACTTAAAATTTTAAAACCCTTTTAAAAAAAAATTTTTTATGTATACAGCAATAGTATTATAGTGCTTGTGAGTTTTCAATTTCTTTTTATTGTTTTATGCCGTGGGCCCATGGCCCTAATTTTTTTGGGAAAGGGATTTACGAACAAAATACAAAATTAAAAAAAATATCTTTCCATACTTTGGGTTGGAAACAGCACCGTGATCTTCCCAACCAGCAACCAAATTTGTCTGTTTTATCAATGGGTAAATTTCTTACAGCTGCAAGGAAGGTGGGGGGGATTTTTTCCTCCCGTTCAAGGGTGGGGGTTTGGGTCTTTAGCCCTCCATTGGACAACCGGATCCCTTTCTGATAGGGCATTTGAAGCAACCCTTCTAGAAATTACAACAGGGGGAATTTTTTAAGGGGGGCCCTAAAAAATTTTTTGGAAAACAAAATATATCATTCCGGGGCTGCCGGGGTGGGAAAAAATTTTAAATTTGTTAGTGAGGGTGAGTGGGTTCCCAAATTTAAGGCAAATGCTCTGTGCAACGTTAGCTTTGGTTTTGGAAAAGGGGAAAGACTGCAAAAAGGAAAAACTGTTTTTTGTTTTTTTTTTAAAATCCAAAATTTATTTTCCTTATGCCCCATCTGATTGGGATTTCCCTTAAATAAAAATATGTGCAGCACAGATCCAACTGCCCCGGTGATAAACGCAAGTAAAAAAAGTTAATAGGCCCTATCATGTATGCATGCTTCACCCCGTTCACTTTAAAGTTTGTCCCCCCATATTTATGGGGAAATTTGTTTGCAATGTAACTTTCAAAGAAAGGGACCCTAATCCCTAGGGAACTGATGAACCTCAGTTTTTTTTAAAACCATGAAAATTCTTTAGGATTGGGTTTTTTGGGCTTTTTTTAAATTTGTGGGAAGGGGAAAAGTCCCCAAATTTTATGGCCCAAAAAAATGGTGATGTGTTTTTCCCCATAACTTTTACTACAACAAAAAAGAGGGCCCCCTGATATTTTAGTTTTTTTCAGCTTTTTTTAAAAAATTTTTTTGGGGTTTTCCCTTTTTAATTTCTAATGTAATTAAGGGCTGGACTACCCCAAAAACTGCCTTTCTTGGGTGTTTTTAAAAACAGAAAGTACCTAAAAAAAAAGACCCCTTTAAAAATAAAATGTGTTCCAAAAAAGGTTTAATTTTCTGCACCTACTAGCCCGAAGTAATCTAAAATGATTTTAGAGCAACTCGTCAACAATTTTCCCCTTTTACCATCGTACTGACATCAATTTTGGGGGCGCCCCTTTCTTTACATTTCCCGCTCAAAATATTGGGCCAGCCCTTTTTTTTTTTTTTTGGGCATAATTTCCCATCACACCTATAAAATCAAAGGTTCCACATAATGTTCCGAAAATTTTGGGGGTTCATTAAAAATTTTGACCCCCAATAGGGGGGGAATTTTGGAAACAAAGGCAGGGAAAGAAACACTATTTTACACAAGCAGTATTGGGGGAAAAAATGGAGTTTTTCGTTTTTTAGCAGCGATTTATCTGGTTTAAAATAAAATGGTGGGAAAATTATTTCTAAATTTTTTTGGGGAATAAAAAATGTATCCGAGAAAGGTAAATGGGTCAGATATTTAAAACTAGGGGAAAAAAATACACACTTAGGAGAAAAGTGGCCCATAAGATAATACCAAACACGCAAATTCCCGCGCATTGCAACTTGTCTAAAACAACCAAATGTCAAATCAATCCCTTTTAAAGGGGATGGCCTTCATGCCTAAAAAAGGGAAACCTTTGATTTTTCTTTACATTCTAAAAATTTTTCCCCTTTTAAAATCAAATTTTGAAACAAAGATATGCCGGGTAAAAAAAATAGTAAAAAGGAACAGAAAACAGGGCACCCGTTACCAAAAGGGGGGAAAAAAATACAAATTAAAATGCGAAAGAATTTAAAAATTCTGCATTGTGTTTTGGTTGGCACTCACTGTGCAGTGACACTGGTACACTTTTGGCACTCATGTACAATATAACCCTTGCGGGGCACATAAAGGGGGGATTTTAAAAACAACAATAGAACGCAATTTTAAAGGTCAGGCAGGATTGCAAAAATGGGTTCTTTTAAAAGAAAGTATACAAAAATTCTGCCTCCAAAAAACCCATAAAGCAGCAGGGCTCCTGTACATTTTTGAAAAAACAAAATCCTTCAATTTCTCACAAACCATTGGGGAAAACTTTAGGGGTGCATCCCCCTTTTTTTTCACTACCATGACAAAGAACTGTTTTCCATGGGCTATTGCAAATTTCAGTGTGTTGGTACCCTACATTTTCCATGTCATGGTGACATAGTAGGTACAGTGGGAGACAAATTGTTTTTCCCGAAAGTGGGAAAATTTTTAGAAAAAACCCAAAATCAAAGATTATCTACCTTTTTTTAAAATAATAATAATAAAAAAATTTAAAGTTGGAATTTAATAGCGCGAATCTTTAAAAATAAACCAAAAACAAAGCGCTTTTCAAACCAAATCATTCACAACCAATTTCAACCAGCCATAAATTTTCAAGATAAACAAATTCAAATTTAATACACAACCCCACTTAGGGGGGGGGTGAGGGGAAGGGACTATTGGAAGTAAAACAGTAACAAGGGGGAAAACTCCCAGTAGAGTAAAAAGTCGTTTTGAGGCTAGATTTGAAAAAAAACCAAAAGAAAGGGTTTTGGCGAAGTGGGAAAAGGGGGGTCCAAACCCTGGGAGGGACCGGGAAAAAAGAAAGAGCGAACCCGGGCCCAAAATTGGGTTTTTTTAAATCTGGGGGTCCGAAAGCACAAGGCAACACAAAATGAAAGAAGGGAGCGGGTGATGTAACCCGGGGAAACAGTTTCAGAATAAAAAAAGGGGGCAGATCTGTGAGACATTTTGAAACAAAGGGTATTTAATCTTATACTTTTTTTCTTTTTGGACAGGGACCATTTAAGAGATCGGAAAAAAGGGGTGAAGTGTTCAGATTTTTCCCTTTCTAAGGACCCAGCGAGCTTGCAGATTTTATGCTTGAAGGGGGTAATGGTGAAGCCGGGAAACCAGCCAAGAAAAATTTCAAATAATCCAGTCGAGAAAAAATAAGATTTACAATTTGGATTTGCTTCAGTAAAACCCTTTCTTTGAATTGCCCTTTTTCGCCGTATTTGATATAACAAGACTGGCAAGGGCCCGGGGGATGAATTTTTTTTATAGAGATGTTTACAAAAAACCCCATCAGGAAAATTT
The DNA here is from genome assembly GCA_028751875.1 of Rapana venosa. Classification (NCBI taxonomy): domain Eukaryota; kingdom Metazoa; phylum Mollusca; class Gastropoda; order Neogastropoda; family Muricidae; genus Rapana; species Rapana venosa. The sequence goes on along the minus strand of CM054160.1, from coordinate 4,735,012 downwards.
CCAAAAGGTTACAGAAAACCGCGTATTGCTGGGAAATTTCCCCGAAGGCGTTTGATTGGGAAAAAAGTTTAAGTTTGGGTCCCCAAGAACAAAGGCTTTCCTTTTATCGGGATTTTGCTGTAACTTTTTGAGTCAACCATTTTGAAAACCAAAAAGGGAGTACCATATTTGCCCGGAAGGGGAAGGGAGTTTTCAAGTTGGTTGCTACAGGGAAACGAAATGTCATCCAAACATAGAAAAAAATGATCAATTATGGTGGTTTTTTTAAAGTGTGGGGAGTAGCATGTAAAGAGTAAAAAGAATAACCCCGAACGATCCCTGGGACTCCCAAAATTCCAGTTTGAACCCGTTTTGATTGAATTTTTCTGACAATTAAATTTTTGGGATCGGTTTTTTGAGGGATGAAATAAAACCCGTAGGGGAGGCCATTAATACAAACATTTCTTTGGGGGCAGAAAGAAGAATTTTTGCATATGTCAAAGGCAGCAGATAAAGGCAGAAGAGTGAGAAGGATATTTTTTCCCCGCATCAGCACGATAAAAGTGGGATCTAAAGTGTGGGTAGGGGGGTTCCCCCGCTTGGGTTTGGGGCGATAGGGAGATTGAAAAGGGTGAAAAGATTATTTAATAAGGTGGTTTTTGGGGGCCCTTTTTTTGAACAACTTTTTAAATACCCTTTTGGGGAAGAACGGGAAGGGTTTGAGACATCTGGAATTTTTTAAAATGTTGGGATCCAAGGGCAAAGCTTTTTTAGTAAGGGTGACTATTGCGGTTTTTTAAAAGCTGAAAGGAAAAAACCCTGACAGAAGAAAATGAGTTTAAATAAATTTCGGGACAGAGGGGACAAGTTGTGGAAAAGGGATTGGAAAAAAGACAAGGGGCAGGATGGGGTCAAAAACGGGATATTTAATCGCATTTCTTTCCGGGGAAATTTTTGGGGGATTTTGCTTTCACTTGGGGGGATTAAAAAAAAAAAAGGAGGAGTCCATGAATGGGGGTCATGAGGGCGGGCTGGAAAAGGTCGATACATTTCCCGGGGCGAATGTTGCGGGCTTAATTTTGAAAAGTAAAGAAAAATGGGGGAAGTTTTAAAAAGCTGTGGGTCCCTAGGGAAAGGGCTTGTTTTTTCAGATCCAAGAAAATTGAGGTGAGGGGGAAAAAGACCAAAGGGTTTTGGGCAAAATTTCAGCTAATAAACCCCACCCCCCACCAACACCCTCCAGGGTTTTAAGTAATTTATTTCAATAGAATCAAAAGGTTTGTTTAAACTCGGAATAATTTAACAACAAATAGCTAAAAAAGGAAAAAACCCGTTTCCCCTTAAAAAAAGACAAAATTCCCAAAGGGCCCGGGGTAGCTCAATGGCCAAGCACTTCTTTCCCCTAGCCAAGTTTAAAAAAACGTCGAGCGTGGTTTTCCAGTTTGGGTGGTGATCGTTTTCGCACCTTGGGTCCAAAAAACATTTCCCCCTTTACCCGCCGAAAAAAGGGGACCTGCCCTCTTTAGGGGCAGGAAGGGAAAGCAGCGAGGGGGAGGAGATGGGGGGGCCGCCCCAATATGCTGGCCAAGAAGTGAGGCTCTGACGCCTCGCTCCGCTACGACCCCTTTTATTTTTGGGACTCCTTTTCCCTTAAATTTTCCAAGGGCCCCCAAAAAACAGCAACGGGGGACATTTTATTCATACACTGACCTTCTCACTGGGAAAACCCAAAATTGTCTTTTTGGGGGTTTTTTTTTTTACTGGGGACAATTTTATATTAGTATATCTCATTTAAAAAACAATTTGGGGCCATGTATAAGGGAAAAATTTTATAAAAATTTTTAAAATGCGCCTTTACATATCCCCTTTTAAAAAAATGGGACACAACCTTTTATTCAAAAACCCTTTCAGTTCAAAAAACATTCTGTGTGGCCATATTTTTACTGTTGTTGGGAAAGGGAGAAAATTTAACTTTTCAGGGACATATTCACAAAATTGGGTTTTCTTTTTTTTGCCACAATTTCCCCATCTCTCAATGAGATTTTTTACACTCCCGTATATTTAGGGTTTACCTACCCATGGGGATTCAAATGTCAGCTCTGTTAAAAAACAGTTTAAACTCAAAATTTTACCTTCAACGAAAATGATGCAACGGGTGTACAAATTTTGTCCCATGCTCCTTTAAAATGGTTTTAAATCAACTTTTTCAAATGTATTTTCATCATTTTCCCCTTTGGGGGCAAAAAACCCCCAAACCCGGTACAAAACCAAAAGGGAAATCACCTTGGGTTTCTGACTGTATTTTGTCTGTCCGTCCCTTTTCCCTCACCCTTGCCAAACTGAGGGTATCTAACTGACATTTGGCTTCTCTGCCCCTGGTTTTGCTGTGATACTTCGTGACCCTTAAATTGGGATTTTTGTCACCAGAAGCTTTTTTGGGAATAAAACCCGGTTTTCGCCCTTTTCATCCAAAAGATGGTTTTTAAATTGCACGCCAAAGTCCAACATTTTCTTTTTGGGTGGCTTAAATGGGAGTAAAAAAAGTTGCTAAAAGGTTGGTTATATTGACCTGTAAAAGGGGGATTTTAAAACATGGTTCAACAGCAGTTCAGGCCCCGGCATCAAAGCCCTTTTCCCCCCAAAGCAAGTTTGTACAAACTGTTCCTGAAAAAATGCAATTGTTCACACCAAAATTTAAACCCTTCATTTTGGGAAAAATAGATATGCTGACCCCCAAAAATTTTCTGCCCTTTTGTAAAACCCGGTGCTGTTTTGAAGAGTATACCATTATTAAAGTGGGACTGGGCAAAACAAACTTTAAAAGATTTTCCCAAAAAAAAAATTTTAAAAAAAGAATTTGAAAGTCTAATTTCTAAAAAAATTTTGGGAAGTTTCCCCCCAAAAGAATTTTTTTGACCATTGGCCCAAATTTTTAGGGCTACGTTATTTAAACCCCTACTTTTTAAAAACAGTCTCAAAATTTTCTGCAAATTTCTTTTTTCCATCCCTTGCAAAACTACTAAAATACAAATTTGCTTGGAACAATAAAGGGATTTAAAAAAAAGTCAAAGCCCCACACACAACATATTAAATATGACAGTCTTCTGAATTTTGGGAAAAATTTTGAATACTTTAAACTGATGATATTTTAAACAATAAAAGACAACAAATCAAAATGTCAGAAATTTTTCAACTACAAAACTTTCCCCTGAAACAAACAATGGGGGAAACGATTTTTTAAATTGGTTTAAAACAAATGCAATTTTGGGAAAAGATGTATTTAATTTTTATGCTTACAATAACCCATTTTACAAAGGTAACTGTATGATTCGTTGGGGGTTTTTTTGTAATAAAGAAAAAAGCCCTGAACAACAGTTTTTATTTGCCTGGTTTTATGGGGACATCAATTTGGGGTTTTCCCCTACACTTCTGGGCCGTTGGGAAGCTTTTTTTCAAAGCCCTTTGGGGGTTGGGGGTTTTCGGGGGACTTTGTTGGGGGAAAGCGTGGGGTCACCCATTTGGGGGGCAAAACACTCATTTTAACTTAACACTACCTAAACAAATGTGTTAGTAAGGGCTTTGTAAAGGGGGTGCCTTGTATATGCTGGGTTAAAACATCCCCAATGAACACCAACAAAGAACCCAGAAAACATGCAGGGGCCCATTTGCTGGTACTCCACAGCGGGCCCGATATTGATAAACCCTTAATTGTAACTTCTGACTCTGGAATGCCATAAGCCCAAATCGGGAAGGCTGTAAAGGGGGAAAAAAAATGAAGGGTTTGGGAAAAAGCAAAACAAAACGTCACAGAAACAAAGGGAGCAAAAACCCCAATCAATAAAGAAAAAAAACCCTATAAATTAAATGCAAAAATTTTACAAAGCAAAACCCAACCCAAAAAACTTTGGGGGCTTTCTCCTTTAAAAAGTCTGGGAAAACAATTTAGCAAGTTTAAAACATAAATTAAAACGTGTCCAAAGCGTTTCTTATCTAAAAAAACTTCACTACAAATTTTTAAAAGATCTCTTAAAAAAATATACAACTTTAATATTGGGCCTCCCTTTAAAATTTCTGTATCATTTGGTTTGTTCACTAAAACTCAAGAAAAAACCTTGGAAAACTGCCCAAAAAACCTTAAGAGCTATTGTTTTGGGGCTGTTTTTGGGGCCGCCAAAAAAATGGCATGAAGAAAGGTTCTGCACTCTCAAGAAAAAACAATGACATAAATTGGGGTTTGGGGATGACTAAAATTAAAAAAAATGTGGGCCAGCTTTTTGGCCACATCTTTTAACACATCCCCGCTCAGGGAAAACTTTCATAAACCAAATAAAAGATCATTGGAAAAAAGAAAGGTTAAATGCAATTGAAATATATCTGAAACCTTTTTTCCTTTCTATTAATGTCCTTTGGAACTCTCTGCCCGATTTTGTTTTAAAAATAACAACTCTCAAAAAGTAAGGAAAAGGGGTCCCCCTAACCTATAAGTCCCTAGGGGGGCAGGTGTCAAGACCTCACTTCTCTAAAGGGCCCCACATTGAGGGGGCGCCCCTCTCCTCTCCCTTTGCGCTTTAAACCCCCTTCCCTTAAAAAGGGAAAGGGGGGAAATTCCCTGAAAAAATTTTCCCCACGAAGAAGGCAAAAAACTAAAATGGGGAAAAGTAAGGAAATTGGGGAATGAAAGGAATGCCCAAAAGGGCCCCCTTTTCCCATTTTCTAAATGGTTAAAAATTTGGGCCCCCTTCTGAAGCCCGGCCACAAAGGCACCCTTCCCTCTGGAAAAGTTTTTTGTTTCAACTTGGCTTTTGGAAAGCAATTTTCTCCGAAAACCCCTGGCCAAACCCTAACCCCCGGCCAAAATCTTAAGGTTTTCTCCCTTACCCCCTGGCTGATTTTTTTCCCCGTGCCATTTTGAACCCCTTAGTTTTTAAAAAAAGGGGTTTTGAGTGGCAATTAAGTTTATTTTGGGAAGGGTTTTTTGGGGGGTGGTCCAAAAAGAAATTTTCCCTTTGGCACAAAATTTTTAAAATTGTGGGAGCTTTTGGGGCCCGTTTTTCCCCCGGGTTTGTTTTTTTTTTGCCAGCAATTTCACCCCTTGGTTTTAAAAAATTTTTGTGTTTGTCATTAAGTTTAAAGGGGAAAGGTTGGGTGGAAAAAGGTCCTTTTTTGGGTTTTTTTAAAAGGAAAAATTTCCCTTTAAAGGAAAATTTTTCAAAGGGTGGGTTTTAAACTTTGGGGCCGGGAGTTTTTCCCCCAAGTTGGTGTATTTTGGGGTGTTTTCCGAAGTTTTAAACAGTGCCCGTATTTTTTTGTCCAAAAAGCAGTAATTTTGGTAGAAAGGGTGGGCCTTTTTTTTTGGAGGTTAGGAAAATTTGGTTACATGATTTTGTGTTTTTTAAACGGGAAAGGGTTAGGTAAAGTAAAAGGTTTTTTTTTTCATTAAATGCCCCTTTCAGTACTCTTTTTAAGGAGTCCCCGTTTTGGGTCTTTTGACCAATTTGGTTATATTTCGGGTTTTTTTTTGTTTTTGGTTTTTTTTTGGGGGGCCCCCAAAAAAGGGTTTACCGTTTTGGGGGTTTTGGAGTGCATTTTTGTAATTTTTTTGGGTTTAAATTTTGTAAAAATTTTGGTTTTGGGGGGGGCCAAAATTTTAGGTTTGGGGAACATTATTTGGTTTTGGGTTTTGTTGCAGAGGACCAAAAAAGGGGTTATTTCAGGGGTGGTTTTTTTTTTTTTGTAAAATTTTTTAAGGTAAGAAGTTTGGGTTTTTTTTTTGGGTTTTTTTTTGGGGGGGCCCGGTTTTTATTTTTTGTTTTTGGGTGAGGACCCCTTTTGGGAATTTTGGGTTTGGTGTTTTGATTTAAAATAACTTTTTACTGGGGAAAAAGGACCCAAATTTTTTTAAGGGAACCTTTATTGGAAAAAAGGGGGGTGAGAAAAACAAAAAGGAAAACTTGGGTTTTTTTGGCCCTTTTTTTAAATTTGAAACCATTTTTTGGACAACTCCCCCTTTTAAACCCCGAAAACCCAAATTCAAGACAAAAAAAACTTTGGGGCCCGCCTGTTTGGGTTAAAATTGGAAAAAGTGAAACCATGAAAAAAAGGGAAAGGGGGTTTTAATCATCAAATTAAAGGGGGAAATTTACCATTTTGGGTAAAAACCGGAAGGCAGGATTAAGGGGGAAACAGGGATGCCAACAATAAACTCTTTCCCCCCTCGGAAATTTGGGGAAAGGCATAAAAAACAAAAAAACCCCTTTTAAAAGACCCCTTATTTTTAACCCTGGTTAGAAGACCTTGGAAAAAAACGCAGAAAAAAAGCCCCCCTTTTTCCAAAAAAATTTTCCTGAACCTTTTAACAAAAACACATTTAAAAAGCTTTGGGAAAAACAAGAAAAAAAATTACCCAGGAATTGGGAAAAGTGGAAAGGATGGGAAAATTTAAAAGGGGAGGAAAACGATGGGCCAGGGTTTTGATCAGAAGTGGAAGGGGGTGGGGAAAACCCCAAAAAAACGGAAAAATTTCCCCCCAAAAAAAAAAAAAGGGGGAAAAAAAAGGGTTTTTTTTTTACCCCCCCTTTTTTTTGCGGGGGAAAAAAAAAAAAAATTTTTTTAGAAAAAGGGTTTTTTTTTTTTTTTTTAAAAAAAAAAAAAAAAATTTTTTTTTTTTTTTTCCCCCCAAAAAAAAAAAAAAAAAAATTTTTTTTTTTTTTTTTGGGGGGGGGTTTTTTTCCCCCAAAAAAAAAAAAAAAAAAAATTAAAAAATTTTTGGGGGGGGGGGGGAAAAAAAGGGCTTTTTTTTCCCTTTGGAAAAAAAGGGGAAAAAAACCCCCCCCCCCAAAAAAAAAAAAGGGGGGGGGAAAAAAAACCAAAAAAACCCCCAAAAAAAAAACCCCAAAAACCCCCTTAAAAAAAAAAAGCGGAAAAAAATTTAACCCCCCCCTTCCAATAAAAAAAAAAAAATTTTTTTTTTTTTGGGGGGGGGGGGGGGGGGGGGAAAAATTTTTTTTTTTTTTTTAAATTTTTTTTTTGGGTTTTTTTTTAAAAAAAATTTTTTTTTTTTCCCAAATTTTTTAAAATTTTTTAAAAAATTTTTTTTGGGGGGGGAAAAAAAAAAAAGAAAAAAAAATTTTTTTTTTATTAAACCCGGTTTTTTTTTTTAAAAGGGGAAAAATTTTTTTTGGTTTTAAAAATTTTTTTTAAAAAAAAAAATTAAAACCCCCCCCAAAAAACCCCCCTTTAAAAACCCCCAAAAACCCCCCGGTTTTTTCCAAAAAAAATTTTTTTTTGTTGGGGGGAAAAAAAAAAAAAATTTTTTCCCCCAAAAAAAACCCCCAAAAAAAACCCTTAAAAAACCCAAAAAACCAAAAAAAACCCCCCCCTTTTTTTTTTCCCCCCATTTTTTAAAATTTTTTTTTTTTGGAAAAAAGGGAAAAAAATTTAAATTTTTTTTTTTTTTTTTGGGTTTTTTTTTTTTTTAAAAAAAAAAAAAAAACCCCCCAAAAAAAGGGGTTTTAAACCCCCCTTTTTTTTTTTTTTTTTTTTTTTTTTTTGGGGAAAAATAAAAGGGAAATTTTAATTTTAAAAAAAAGGTGGAAAATTTTTTTTTTTTTTTTTGGGGTTAAATTTTTTGGGGGGGTTTTTTTTTAAAAAAAAAATTTTTTTTTTTTTTAAAAAAAAAGGGAAAAAAAAAAAAAAGGGGGGGCCCCAAAAAAAAAAACTTTAAAAAAATTTTTTTTGAGGGTTTTTTTAAAAAAAAAAAAAAAAAAAAAGAAAAAAAAAAAAAAAAACCCAAAAAAAAAAAAAACCCTTTTAAAAAAAAAAATTTTTTTTTTTAAATTTTTTTTTTAAAAAATTTTTTTTTTTAAAAAAAAAAAAAAAAAAAAAAAAAAATTTTTTTCCGGAAACTCCCCCTTTTTTCCCCCAAAAAAAGGTTTAAAAACCCAAAAAAAAAAAAAAAATTTTTTCCCCCTTTTTAAAAACCCCCAAAAAAAATTTAAAAAACCCCTTTTTTTTAAAAAAAAAAAAAAGGGGGGTTTTTTTAAAAAAAAAAAAGGGGGGGTTTTTTAAAAATTTTTCCCCCTTTTTTTTTGAAAAGGGAACCCCAAACCCCCAAACAAACCCCCCCAAATTTAAAAAAATTTTTTTTTTCCCAAAAACCCCCAAAAAAAAACAAAAAAAAACCCCCCCCAAAAAATTTTTGGGGGGGGTTAAAAAAAAAAAGGGGGGGTCCCCCAAAAAAAGGGGAAAATTTTTTTTTTAAAAAAAAACCCCCCCAAAAAAAAGGGGGAAAAAAAAAAAAAAATAAAAAAAACCCCCCAAAAAAAAAAAAAATTTTTTTTTTAAAAAATTGGGGCCCCAAAAAAGGGTTTTCCCCTTTTTAAAACCTTTTGGGTTAATCCCCCCAAAGAATGCTGGCCCTATCAATGAGGTCCTGACGTCTTGCTCTCATACGACCTTATAAGTCATGGGATATTCTTTACCTTTTTTACCTTTATGCTGATTTGATTATGCTTATTAGCTACCTAAAATAATCGAATCAAATACATTGTTTTGAGTATGTCATGTGTTATTTGCCTGATATTGCTCTAAATAAGCGTATGCTTTTGCTTATGTTTTCTGAATAAAGATCTACATAAACCACTTGGTATATAGGCCAGATTTTTTAATATACTGTATTTTGCATACCACTTAGTCACGGCAGATTTCTCTATGTGGATTTGGGCTGTTCTCGCCACAAGAGCAGCACAACCCATCATTGTGTCTGTATGTGCATTTTTCGCTATTTGAGTGGCTTTTCTACAGGCTTTTGTTAGGACCAACTTTCTTGATGCCATGTGTTCTTTTATGCGCGTTGAATGTGTGTTGCACATTGGACCTCTGAAAGCATATCACCAAGCAGTTTTGGGCACAAACGGGACCAAATCAGGACTTCTCACTTTCTAGGCAGAGGTGTTACTGCTAGACAACTAGTTTACTTTCGAAAAACAGTGAAAATGTCTTTTGTCGTTTTGGTATCAAAACAGTTGTTTTTTTGTAACAGGGAAAAAAACTTCCTAACTTACTTAGAATACATGATGTGTGAGTTAAACAGATATTCCATACCAGTGCCATCCTAATATTTGATTAATGGTGTAACATCAGACCCTGCACAGTCATTGGTGTATAGGGTGAAGAGAATGGGGGACAAAGCAGTACCGTGTGGGGAACCAGTAGGTGTTGATCTTTGAGTAGATGGTGCTTTGTAAAGTCGTGGAAACTGTATTAAATCCATCAAACAGCTCATAATTCAGGAGACTGAGTAAGAACAGAAATCTATTGAAAGTAGTTTGAGCATTAAGAGATGGGGCAGAATGGCGAAATAGGCAGTGGAGAGGTCGATGAAAAGTATATGAACAATAGAGTTGCTTTTTGTTTAAATGAGGGTAGGCATTGTGCAGCAAAGTATTTGTAGCATTAGGCACTCTTGGAAATGTTATATAGAGATCGGACTAGAGAAGACCTACGCCATGGTAAACAGTGCTGTTGATGTTGCAATTAATACCATCATGAATTGATCAACAACTTGAAGAAACAGACTCCTTTCAATAGCTTTTCTCAATGCTGACTTAAATGGCCATTTTGCAGCATGAAAAAGACAAAGAATTCCTTGCAACAGCGGCCATAGAAAAGTTGAACAGGATATGGGCAAACAAGAAGATCAGTAAAAGCTGGACTTTCACATCGAATTGAAATCATTCATAAGGCTTATATACATCTCCCAGCAGAACTACAGAGCCAAAGAGTAAATGTGGCAAGTTGTGATCATGATAGCTGAGCCACAGGAACCCTTCTGGCTCTTGTCAAAGGGAAGAATGTGGCCTGGTCTTGTCACATCATGTGTCCTAATTCTAAAACCAAGACTAAAAGGGACAATACAATGCAGCACAATAAATACAATGTAATACATACAATACAATACAAAGCAATATAACACTTTTTAAATATCAAAACAGAGAAATTCACGTAGGCTACCATTAAAGGTTTAAACATTAAAGGATAAAAGAAGAAATAGCAAACATGTCATCACAGAGTTTACAAACACCATTCAAGGTCAAGGCATTTCATCCTTGATGCAAACAACACATACATGTCCGTACAAGATCAACGTTTGTACTCATTACACACACACACACACACACACACACAACACACACACACACCAACACACACCACACACACACACACACACACAGCACGCACGCACGCACGCACGCACACCACACTACACACACACACGATTTGTACGATTGCTCTCTTAAACCTGAAGTTCTAACACATTAGCCGCACTCCTCCCTCTACATCATGTCTCTTACCTCAGACAATGGCCAATAAACATGGTCTACAGTAGGCTACCTCAACATAAACAATGCAACCAATAAAAAAGATGACATTGCTAGCATACTATTTAATGATGGAAAGAGTTTCATTGTTTGGCTTTGCTGAATCCCGCCTTTCTTCAAATATAACTGATGCAGACATGCACATTCAGGATACAAATATTTCGCCAAGATCCCACAAAACCAAAACCTACAGGCTTATTAACATATTGTGCATCTTCATTATGCTGTCAAAGGCTATACATTTTTATGTGTATGATATCGAATCGATTTGGTAGAAATAAAATTAAAGCACAGTAGTCCACTTTTGATAGGATTCATTTTTCAGAAATCCGTCAAAAACCACTAACTGGTTGATATATTCAATTCTCTAATGGATAAAGTTGCACTTTTGAACTTTGAAAACTATTATTCTTGGAGATTTTAACATAGACTGACTCAAACCTAAACCGAAATGGAATCACAAACTATATGTTTGCTTGGTCTGGAACAACTAATTGATAAAACCCACACCTATAACAGTTTAACTCAGTAACTTTAATTGATCATATATACATTAACGCAAAACAACACATAGCTGAAGTATGTGTTCCATCATGTGGATGCAGCGATCATAATCCTGTCTGCTGTACTTGGTTTAAACGTCCCATAAAAATTCCTAAAGTTGGGCATACAACTATATATTACCAAAGATTCAAATGCTTCTGTGAGGATAATTTTCTTTCAGACCTGATGAATTCACCATTACATGATGTATATCAAATCAGAGACCCCAATGAAGCTGCTGAGTTTTGGGTTTACACATTTATCTCAGTGTATGACAAACATGCTCCCTTTATTAAAAAAAAAAGAGTTAAAGAAAAAACCAAACCTCCATGGATAACAAAAGACATAGAATCTGAAATAAACTTAAGAAACCACCTGAAAACCCATGGTACAAATGAACAATTTAGGACACAAAGGAATAAAGTGAATTCCATTAAAAAACAGATCAAAGCGTAATTACTTTCATCATCATCAATGCCTTTGTGCCTTATTGGCACGTAGGGCGGCAACAAATGTTCTCCACTCCTGTCTGTCCTGGGCCAGCTTCTGAATGGTTCCCCAGGTATGTTGGAAGGTCTTCAGCTCTGTTTCGACAGTCCGACGCCAAGTGTTCTTGGGTCGTCCTCGTTTTCCCTCTGGTGTCCAGTGGAAGGCTGTTCGGCGGATGTTTCCCTGTTCCCGACGGCAGATATGCCCTATCCATCCCCATCGCCTATGCATGATGATGTTTTCCATGCTTTCTTGGTTGCAACGGGCAAAACGTTCTTGGTTGGAGATGGTCTCAGGCCAGAAGATGCGCAAGATTCTTCTGAGATTCTTCGTGTGGATGTGGATAGTTTGTCGAGGTCACTCTCAGTCATCCTCCAGCACTCCGAGCCATACAAAAGGGTGGAAAGTACACAGCTCTAGTATAGTCTTAGTTTGGTTTCTGGTGCTGTACTGGGACGATTTCCACAAATTGTTCAGATTTCTATAAGCATTTCTTGCTTTGTTAATCCGGTTCTTGATGTCGCTGCCTGCTCCGCCGTCATGCCTAACAGTGCTCCCGAGGTACGTGAACCCTTCAGTTGTTGGTAAATCTTCTCCATTCACTGTGACGGGTGAGGGGTTCTGAACGTTCAGTGTCATCACCTCTGTCTTCTTCTGACTGATTTTTAGGCCTACTTGCTGTGCGAAAGTGCTGAGACAGGATGTCTTCTGTTGAATGTGATGGTGGGTATGTGAGAGCAGTGCCAGATCGTCGGCAAAATCTAGGTCTTCAAGCGTTGAGAAGGGGATCCATTGATGCCCCGTGACTGGTCAGCTGTTGTTTGTCTCATCACCCAATCAATTGTCAGGTTGAAGAGTAAGTGCTGACATGGGGCAGCCTTGTCTGACGCCGGTTTGTACACTGAAACTGGTTTTGCTGTTTCCTACTCTGCACGTGAAGTTGTTGTAGAAGCTCTTAATGACTTGGATAATCTCCTGTGGAATTCCATATGCTCGGAGTATGCGCCATACACTTTCTCGATGAATGCTGTCAAAGGCTTTTTCAAAATCTACGAAGTTGATTTTACAGCTGTCTCTGCCATTCCGTGCACTGTTCGATGATGTTGCGCAGGGTGAAGATCTGGTCTATGCATCTTCTTCCTGGTCTAAAACCTGCCTGTTCCTTTCTGAGTTGTTTGGTCCACTGCCTCTGAGATCCGTCCGATGATGATCTTTGCCAGAATCTTGCTGGGAACAGATAGCAGAGTGATTCCTCTCCAGTTGTTACAATTGTTCAGGGCTCCTTTCTTTGGGATCTTCACGATGACTCTTCTGTCCAATCTGCTGGTAGCTGTTTCTTTCCTCCCATATAGCTGCAAAGAGTGGCTGTAGAACTTAGATGCAAAAATCTGGATCTGCTTTGAAAAAGTTTGCGTTGAGGTTGTCCTGGCCAGGGCTTTTCCATTCTTGAGAGAGCTGATTGCTGCTTAATCTCTTCTTCTTTGGTGGTGAGCTGTTCACATTGAGAAACGGCATCAGGATCTTGTACTCTGCCTCTTCAGTTGGTGGTGGTCTGTTGAGAAACTTTGCTGAAATGTTCTGCCCATCTTGCATCTTGTTCTGCTTCTGTGATAAGTATTTGGCCTTGTTTATCTAGGATTGGTGTTTCGGTATGCCCTATTTGCCACTGACATCTTTTGATCTTTACACCCGTCCTTTTCTCTCCTTTGGGCGGCCCTCCCCTTTCTTTTTGCAA
>CM054160.1:4689052-4721387 GCA_028751875.1 Rapana venosa | reverse complement strand
CCCTTTCTCGTTACTACCTGGTATTGCTCTATGTCCTCAATCCAAAAACCAAGTGCACAGTCCATTTGTTCATGCTTAAAAAAAATCTGTGAAAATCAACAACATTTTTTTTCCACTCGCACTCTATAGAAGATACTACGTGACCCCCAAATTAATACCGGTGTGTAGCCAAAGCAGCCAGGGAGAGGAGATGGGCACCGCCCTCAATATGCTGGTCCCTAGAGAAGTGAGGTCTTTGACGCCTGGCTCCCCTACGACCTTGTAGGTTGTCAAAACACATATATGGGACGCGCGTGCACACACACACACACAACACACGCGCGCGCCACAACATACACATACACACACACACACACACACACACAACACACACATGACACTAAAGCACTGGCAGGGGAACATAAGGAAAGATATTGTATTTGAGATAAAATTCTTGATACATTTATTGCAAGCAGAGGCATACAAATAACTTTTTGCTGGGTCCCTTCTCACTGTGGAATCTATTGGAATGACTTGGTTGATTCTTTAGCAAAACAAGGTGCCTCTGATTGCAACATTGAAACGTTTGATTCCAATCTTGCATTGTCCTCCCCATGAAATTAATGCTAAATTGATGAATTGCATGCATTCCAAAATGAAGAAAACACACTTTGAAAACATTTCTTGCTCACGGAAAGTAGACATTTTAATATATAAAATGAGGCTAAATGCATGGAACACCAAATACTCTAAAAATATGACATGTTGCTGTTCTCAATCTCTTTCAATCCACCATTTATTGTTTGATTGCCCAATCCAAACTGACCTGTTTAAAGGAAAGGAATAGATATTCATTAAAAAAATATGCACTGTTCAAGAAGTTTTATATGACTCTCAGCAGTTCATAACATCAGTTGCTGAGATTATATATTCTTTCCCAGTAAGACCACTACTGTAGATATTTGTGATAATATAAATTATACGTACATTAAAGAGAGAGAGAGAGAGAGGAGAGAGAGGAGAGGAGAGAGAGAGAGAGATGAGAGAGGAGAGAGAGAGAGATGATGAGAGAGAGAGAGATGGAGAGATGAGAGGAGAGAGATGAGAGAGAGAAGGAGAGAGAGAGAGAGATGTTGGTTTGAATGCGGGTGTGTCCTTATCACCAAGTAGTGAATGGACATTAAACAAAAACAAAACAAAACAAACACACACACACACACAAACTGACAGGGGTGTCATGTTTAGACAGTCTCTCCGAAATCGGCATGTCGGCTAATTCAATGGTGGATAAACAAAAACACGATTGCAGACGCAAAAATCTCACCATCAGTGACCCTGGGATCCGCAGTTGAGGTAAGATGGGAAAACAATTGTGGTCTGTATTTTTACAGTCAAAATGGTGTTGTTGTGCGTTTCCCCAGCTTAACACCCTAGGGGGTCACACAGAGCATGCGCTCTGACTCACTCATCCCACCTGGGAGAATCACTGTGAGGTAGGAAATACAACCGATGAGAAGTTTAGTGTAGGACTCTTTCCAAGTACCTCGCCATATAGGCAGCCATACTCCCACTTCAGAGGCGACTTCAGAGGAAGTTTTAAAATTTTTCACTCCTTTAAAGGAGAGTGCGGGTTATCACGTTTAGCGTTAGTCCACGGCTGAATGTGCAATCTCAACACAATCATTTAACCACCATGTACATGTGAGTGTAGCCTCGGCAACTATCAGCTGAAATCCTGGAAACATGACACAGCTTTTGGCCTGGGCATTAAAACGGTCCAAATAATTTAAAAAATATGGACATGCCCCATACTCACCTGCTTCTGCTACAGGTCCTGGCAATGGTTCCAGGTAGATCGCTCGTGTCAGGCGTCAGGTCTGTGAAGCTTGCGTGACAAAGTTGACACAGTCACACAGGCGGGAAAAGCAACGCTTGTTAATTTTCTTTTAGCAAAGAAGATAGTGCAGCGGCCTTCTTGGTGGGGTTAAAAACCGTTCGCTAGCAAAACAAACAAAACACAATCCTACTACGGTAAACCTCCGGAAGTCTAGCCCAGAATGAAAAAAAACCACAAGTTTTCGTATTTTCATTAGCGTCTGTATAACGCAGCGACGTTCGTTTTTTAGACCACCATCTCTGAAGTCGGAATGTGGCTACATCAACGGGGGTGGGGTGGGATGGGTGGGAGGAAAACGGTCACGTAGGCAATAATCCACCTTTTGGTGATGCAGGAGCTTGCAGCCCATGAAGAAAAAAACAAAAAGTGATGGATGTGAAAATCCTGCTAATCTGTCCTGTTTGTTTAATTAACAGGAAAATTGTGTTCGTCCAAGTATTATATCTCTTGATTTTAAATATACAATTCTTAATTTTGAGTGTACATCTTAATTTGGAGTGTACATTCTTAATTTTGGTGTGTGCCATATTAATTTTGAGTGGGCATCTTAATTTTGAGTGTGCATCTATTTTGGTGTGCATCTTAATTTTGTGTTGTTACATCTTGAATTTACCCTATGTTTCTGGCCTTTACTTTAAAAATTATATTATTCATGGACCTGTTTTTCTTCTTCTTTGTTGGTTGTTGTTGGTGCGATCTGTTCGATAATAATACATCTTTGATTCTGATGTTTGGGGGAGGGGGGGGGTCAAATGTAAACAGTTCTGCCACTACAAAATGATCTGGGAATTGTGAAAAGGTAAACAGCGTGATAAACATACAAAACAGACACATACAGACAGACAGACTGACAGACAGACAGATACACCACACACACGCACGCACGCACCACCACACACACACACACACACCCCGCACACACATACACACACACACTATTTTTTGGGGGTTGTATTCCTAAAGATAATCTTTCAAACACATCTTGGTTGTAGACACTGAAATTGATAATTATCAACACATTATCGGTTCTTTGCAAACAAAAAGCTATCATTAAAGTTTCAACAAAATCTGTGAGTGATTTCTTTTCCTTATTCAAAAGGCTCACATACAACTTCTTGTCGGATTCCTTCTCATGAGGAAAAAGTTGACATTCTAGCTTAGAAGGAACAAAGGGTTTTTTTAGATGTGCAAATTTAAATTTTCCCTATTCATAAACAAACAGAGGGGGATTGCTCAGTTGTCAGAGCACTCGCTTTCCCCAGTAAAGTTAAGCAGCATCCAGCGTGGCTATCAGCTTTGTTGTTGGTGGGTTTTTTTTTCTTTTGCTGCCCCATCCTGTGACGTCCCCCATCCTGTGTTCCCACTCCGCTCATTCCAATCTCCCCGCCAGCCATACCAGATTTGTTATGTCTCATCCTCATGTTCGAAAGCCCACAGGGACCCCCATCACTATCAGGCCGCCGTGGGTACACACCGGTATTAAAAAATCACTTTTTTTCCTTCTGTTCTTCTATGTAACTCTTTATTCAAAACCGCACGTACAAAGGGGCATCCACAGAGTAAAACCACTTTTTGTGAAAAATAGCTCTAACTTAAAACACATGTGATTTTGAACAAATTTTGGGTAGGTTTGAAATTTTTTTATTTTTCAGCAAACACTGTACCCCCCAGTCCTTCGTCGTCTGCTAGCTTCCTTACCGCAATATGCTGCCCCGGGGTCAACGCTGTAGGAATACAGGCAAACCTCAATTGATGGTTATTTCCACTTTCTGGGTTACTACCTGGTTTTGCTCTATGTCCTCAACCCAAAAAACCAAGTGCACAGTCCATTTGTTCATGCTTAAAAAAAAATCTGTGAAAATCAACAACATTTTTTCCACTCGCACTCTATAAAGATACTACGTGACCCCCAAATTATCCCGGTGTGTAGCCAAAGCAGCCAGGGAGGGGGAGATGGGCACCCCCCTTTAATTATGCTGGTCCCTAGAGAAGTGAGGTCTTTGAGCCTGGCTCCCCTACGACCTTGTAGGTTGTCAAACACATATATGGGACGCGCGTGCACACACACACACAAAACGCGCGCACACACACAAAACACACACACACACAAACACACACACACACATGACACTAAAGCACTGGCAGGGGAACATAAGGAAAGATATTGTATTTGAGATAAAATTCTTGATACATTTATTGCAAGCAGAGGCATACAAATAACTTTTTGCTGGGTCCCTTCTCACTGTGGAATCTATTGGAATGACTTGGTTGATTCTTTAGCAAAACAAGGTGCCTCTGATTGCAACATTGAAACTTTTTGATTCCAATCTTGCATTGTCCTCCATGAAAATTAATGCTAAATTGATGAATTGCATGCATTCCAAAATGAAGAAACACACTTTGAAAACATTTCTTGCACAACGGAAAGAAGGCATTTTAATATATAAAATGAGGCTAAATGCATGGAAAAACCAAATACTCAAAAAAGTATGACATGTTGCTGTTCTCAATCTCTTTCAATCCACCATTTATTGTTGATTGCCCAATCCAAATGACCTGTTTAAAAGGAAAGGAATAGATATTCATTAAAAAAAATATGCCACTGTTCAAAAAGTTTTATATGACTCTCAGCAGTTCATAACATCAGTTGCTGAGATTATATATTCTTTCCCGTAAGCCCCATACTGTAGATATTTGTGTTTAATAAAAATATACGTACATTAAAGGGAGAGAAAAGAGAGAGAAGAGAGAGGAGAGAGAGAGAGAGAGAGAGAGAGAGAGAGAGAGAGGAGAGGAGGGAGAGGAGAGAGATGAGAGAGAGAGAGGGAGAGTGAGAGAGATGTTGGTTTAAATGCGGGTGTGTCCTTTCACCAAGTAGTGAATGGACATTAAAAAAAAACAAAACAAAAAAACACACACACACACACACAACTGACGGGGGTTTTGTATGTTTAGACAGTCTCCCCAAAAATCGGCATGTCGGCTAATTCAATGGTGGATAAAAAAAAAACCGATTCGCAGACCCCAAAAATCTCACCATCAGTGACCCTGGGATCCGCAGTTGAGGTAAGATGGGAAAAAAATTTTGGTGGTCTGTATTTTTACAGTCAAAAGGGTGTTGTTTGCGTTTCCCCAGCTTAACACCCTAGGGGGTCCACAGAGCATGCGCTCTGACTCACTCATCCCACCTGGGAGAATCACTGTGAGGTAGGAAATACAACCGATGAGAAGTTTTGTGTAGGATCTTTCCAAGTACCTCGCCATATAGGCACCATACCCCCACTTCAGAGGCGACTTCAGAGGATGTTTTAAATTTTTCACTCCTTTAAAAGGGGAGTGCGGGTTATTCACGTTAGCGTTTGTCACGGCTGAAGTGCAATCTCAACACAATCATTTTACCCCCATGTCAACATTTGAGTGTAGGCCTCGCAACTATCAGCTGACATCAGGAACATGACAAGCTTTTGGCCTGGGCCATTAACGGTCCAAATAATTAAAATATGGCACCTGCCCCCAACTCACCTGCTTCTGCTACAGGTCCTGGCAACTGGTTCCAGGGAGATCGCTGTGTCAGCGTCAGGTCTGTGAGCAGCGTGAACCAAAGTTGACACAGTCACACAGGCGGGAAATGCACGCATGTTAATATTCTTTTAGCCCCGAAGTCATAGTGCAGCGGCCTTCATGGTGGGGTTAAAAACCGTTCGCATAAGCAAAACAAAACAAAACAACAATCCTACTACCGGTAAACCCCGGAGTTCTAGCCCAGAAATGAAAAAAAACCAACCCAATTTTGTTTTCCCATTAGCGTCTGTATACACGCGACGTCGTCTTTAGACACCATCTCTGAAGTCGGAATGTGGCTACCATTCAACGGGGTGGGGTGGGATGGGGTGGGAGGAACGGTCACGTAGGCAAATATCTCACCTTTTTGGTAAGCTGGGAGCTTGCAGCCCATGAAGAAAAAACCCAAAAGTGATGGATGTGAAAATCCCTGCTATCTGTTCCCAGTTTTTTTAATAACAGGAAATTTGTGTTCGTCCGAGTATATATCTCTTGATTTTAAATTACAATCTTAAATTTGAGTTCATTTTTTTGGAGTGTACATCTTAATTTGAGTGTCATCTTAATTTTGAGGTCACTATTTTGAGTGTGCATCTTAATTTTGAGTGTGCATCTTATTTTGAGTGTCATTTAATTTTGAGTGTCATCTAATGTTTTAATGTACATCTTAATTTTGAGTGTGCATCTTAATTTTGAGTGTGCATCTTAATTTTGAGGGTGCATCTTAATTTTGAATGTACATCATATTAATTTTGATTGTACATCTTAATTTTGTGTGTACATATTAATTTTGAGTGTACATCTTAATTTTGAGTTTTGGGATCTTAAATTTTTAGTGTCCCTCTTGAATTTAGCCTCCCGTTTCTGCCTATTTCTTTTAAAAAATATTTTTCATGACTGTTTTTCTTCTTCTTTGTTTTTGTTTTGTTGCTAACTGTTCGATACAAAAATTACATCTTTGATTCTGATGTTTGGGGGAGGGGGGGGGGTCAAATGTAACAGTTCCTGCACCCACAAATGATCTAGGATTGTGAAAAGGTAAACAGCGTGATAACATACAAACACAGACACTACAGACAGACAGACTGACAGACAGACAGATACACACCCCCCGCACGCACGCAAGCACACACCACACACACAACATACACACACACAACACGCACACACATACACAAACACACTATATTTTTGGGGTTGTATTCCCCAAAGAGTAATCTTTCAAAAAATCTTGTGTGTAGACACTGAAATTTATAATTATCAACACATTATCGGTTCTTTGCAAACAAAAGCTATCATTAAAGTTGTCAACAAAATCTGTGAGTTGATTTCTTTTCCTTATTCAAAAGGCTCACATACAACTTCTTGTCGGATTTCCTTCTCATGAGGAAAAAGTTGACATTCTAGCTTAGCAAGGAAAAAAAGGGTTCTTTAGATGTGACAAATTTAAACTTTCCTATTCATAACAAACAGAGGCGGGATTGCTCAGTTGTCAGAGCACTCGCTTTCCCCAGCTAAAGTTATAGCAGCATCCAGCGTTTCTATCAGCTTTGTTGTTGGTGGGTTTTTTTTTCTTTTGCTGCCCCATCTCTGTGACGTCCCCCATTCCTGCTGTTCCCCTCCGCTCATTCCAATCTCCCGCCACAGCCATACCCAGATTTTTTTTATGTCTCACCTCATGTTCGAAAGTCCACAGGGAGCCATCACTATCAGGCCGCCGTGGGTTTCACACCGGTATTAAAAAATCACTCTTTTCCTTCTGTTCTTCTATGTAACTCTTATATTCATACCGCACGTACTAAGGCATCCAAAAGAGATAAAACAACTTTTTGTGAAAGACTAGCCTCTAACTTAAAAACACATGTGATTTTGAACAAATTTGGTAGGTTTGAAATTTTTTTATTTTTCAGCAAACACTGTACCCCCTCAGTCCTTCGTAGTCTGCTAGCTTCCTAAACCGCAATATGGCATGCGCGGGGTCAACGCTGTAGGAATACAGGCAAACCTCAATTGATGGTTATTTCCAACTTTCTCGTTACTACCTGGTATTGCTCTATGTCCTCAATCAAAAACCAAGTGCACAGTCCATTTGTTCATGCTTAAAAAAAAACTGTGAAAATTTAACAACATTTTTTTCCACTCGCACTCTATAGAAGATCTACGTGACCCCCAAATTAATACCGGTGTGTAGCCAAAGCAGCCAGGGAGAGGAGATGGGCACCGCCCTCCCAAAATGCTGGTCCCTAGAGAAGTGAGGTCTTTGACGCCCGGCTCCCCTACGACTTTGTAGGTTGTCAAACACATATATGGGACGCGCGTGCACACACACACACACACACACACACGCGCACACACACCAACAAAACACCCCCAACACACACACATGACACTAAAGCACTGGCAGGGGAACATAAGGAAAGATATTGTATTTGAGATAAAATTCTTGATACATTTATTGCAAGCAGAGGCATACAAATAACTTTTGCTGGGTCCTTACTGTGGAATCTATTGGGAAAGACTTGGTTGATTCTTTAGCAAAAAAAGGGGCCCCTTTATTGCACTTGAAAAGTTTGTTCCCAAACTTGCATTTTTTTTTCCCCCCATGAAATTTAAGCTAAATTGATGAATTTTCATGCTTCCAAAGAAGAAAACACACTTGAAAAAATTTCTTGCCACGGAAAGAAGGATTTTATATATAAAATGAGGGAAAGATGGAAAACAAATACTCTAAAAATATGACATGTTCTGTTCTCAAAACTTTTCAATCCACATTTATTGTTTGATTGCCAATCCAAAATGACCTGTTTAAAAGGAAAAGGAAAAAGATATTCATTAAAAAAAATTGCCACTGTTCAAGAAGTTTTATATGACTCTCAGCATTCATAACATCAGTTTGAATTATATTTTTCCCTAAAACCATACTGTAGAAATTTTTGTAAATAAAATATACGTACATTAAAGAGGGAAAAAAAGGGGAAGAAGAGAGAGAGAGGGGGAGAGAGAAAGAAGGAGGGAAGAGGAGAAAGGGGAGGAGAGAGGAGAGAGAGAGAGAGAGAGGAAAGTTTGGGTTTTAATGCGGGTTTTTCCTTATCACCAAATAGTGAATGGACATTAACAAAAAACAAAACAAAAAAACACACACCACACACACACAAAAAACAGGGGGCATGTTTTGACAGTCCTCCGAAATCGGCATGTCGGCTAATCAATGGTGGTAACAAAAACACGATCGCAGACGCAAAAACCCATCGTGCCCTGGGAACGCAGTTAGGTAAAAATGGGGAAAACAATTGTGGGCTGTATTTTTTTCAGTCAAAATGGTGTTTGTGCGTTTCCCCAGCTTAACACCCTAGGGGGGCACAAAGAGCATGCGCTTGACTCACTATCCACCTGGGAGAATCACTGGAGGTAGGAAAAAAACGTGAGGGAAGTTTTTGTAGGCCTTTTTCCCAAATACCTCGCCTTTTTGGGGCCCTTCCCACTTCAGAGGGGGACTTCAAGGATGTTTTAAAAAATTTTTAAATCCTTTAAAGGAGGTTTTCGGGGTTTCAGTTTAGGTTGTCCGGGTGAATCATCTAACACAATCTTTTTCCACCTGTCAAAAATTTGAGGTAGGCCTCGGGACTATCAGTGACATAGGAAAATGACACAGCTTTTGGCCGGGCCATTAACGGGCCAAATAATTAAAATATGGAACTGCCCCCACCCTGCTTTTGCTACAGGGCTGGCAACTGGTTTTAGTTTTGATCGCTGTGCAGCGTCAGGTCTGTAAGCAGCGTGAACAAAATGACCGTACCAGGCGGGAAAAAGCAGATGTTAATATTCTTTTAGCCCGAAGTCATAGTGCAGGGCCTTCATGGTGGGGTTAAAAAAACCCTTCGCATAAGCAAAACAAAACAAAAAAAACAAACCTACACCGGTAAACTCGGAGTTCTGCCAGAAATGAAAAAAAAAAAACCCGTTTTGTTTTCCCTTAGCGTCGTATACCGCAGACGTCTCTTTAGACACCATCTCGAATCGGAATGTGGTACTCAACGGGGGGGGTGGGGTGGGTGGGAGGAACGGGCACGTAGGCAAAAATCTCCCTTTTGGTGAAATGGGGGCTTCGCCAAAAGGAAAAAAAAACCAAAAATGATGGATGTGAAAATCCCCGCTTCTGTTTCCCCTTTGTTTAATTAACAGAATTTGTGTTTTCCGGGATATTTCCTTGATTTTATTACAAATTTAAATTTTGAGTGACATTTAAAATTTTGGGGTGTACATCTAAATTTTTAGTGTGATCTTAATTTTGAGTGTGCATATTAATTTTGGTGTAACTAATTTTGAGTGGCATCTTAATTTTGAAAGTGGCGATCTTAATTTTGAGGGTGCTTAATTTTTAAAGTACATCATATTTAAATTTTGATTGTACACTTAATTTTGTGTGTACAATTAATTTTTTAGTGTACATCTAATTTTGGTGTGCATCTTAAATTTTGATGTCCATCTTGAAATTTTGCCCCCCCTGTTTTGCCTATACTTAAAAAAAAATATTATTCATGATGTTTTCTTCTTCTTTGTTGTTGTTTTGTTGCTAACTGTTCGATCAAAAATTTCATCTTTGATTCTGATGTTTGGGGGAGGGGGGGGGGGGGCAAATGAACATTCGTGCC
Source organism: Rapana venosa (assembly GCA_028751875.1). Classification (NCBI taxonomy): domain Eukaryota; kingdom Metazoa; phylum Mollusca; class Gastropoda; order Neogastropoda; family Muricidae; genus Rapana; species Rapana venosa. Next base: position 4,711,298 of record CM054160.1, on the reverse strand, counting down.
CCTAAAAATGTCTAGGATTTTGAAAAAAATTTAAAAAGCTGATAACTACAAAACAGAAAGACAGAAAAGGGAAAATGACAGACAGACAATACAACAACACCCACGCACCCCCCACACACAAAAACACACACACACAACACACACACGCACACACATACACACCCAAAATATATTTTGGGGTTGTTTCCCAAAAATAATCTTTCAAAACATCTTGTGTGTGCACTGAAATTGATAAATTTTCAAAACCCTTATCGGTTCTTTGCAAACAAAAAATATTTAAAATTTTCAACAAAATCGTGAGTTGATTTCTTTTTCCTTATCAAAAGGCTCACTACAACTTTTTGCGGATTCCTTCTCATGAGGAAAAGTTGACATTCTAGTTTGCAAGGAACAAAGGGTTTTTTTGATGTGCAAATTTAAATTTTCCCTATTCTAACAAACAGAGGCGGGTTTCTCAGTTGTCAGAGCACTCGCTTTCCCCGCTAAAGTTTTGCGCATCGGTGGTATCAGTTTGTTTTTGGTGGGTTTTTTTTTTTTTTGCTGCCCCATCTCTGTGAGTCCCCCCTCCCGCTGTTCCACTCCCTCATTCCAAAACTCCCCCCCCAGCCAACCCAGATTTGTTATGTCTCATCCTCATGTTCGAAAGTCCACAGGGAGCCCATCACTATCAGGCCGCCGTGGGCTACACACCGGTATTAAAAAATCACTCTTTTCCTTCTGTTCTTCTATGTAACTCTTATATTCATACCACACGTACTAAGGCATCCACAGAGATAAAAACCACTTTTTGTGAAAGACTAGCCTCTAACTTAAAACACATGTGATTTTGAACAAATTTGGTAGGTTTGAAATTTTTTTATTTTTCAGCAAACACTGTACCCCCTCAGTCCTTCGTCGTCTGCTAGCTTTCTTACCGCAATATGCATGCGCGGGGTCAACGCTGTAGGAATACAGGCAAACCTCAATTGATGGTTATTTCCAACTTTCTCGTTACTATCTGGTATTGCTCTATGTCCTCAATCCAAAAACCAAGTGCACAGTCCATTTGTTCATGCTTAAAAAAAATCTGTGAAAATCAACAACATTTTTTTCCACTCGCACTCTATAGAAGATACTACGTGACCCCCAAATTAATACCGGTGTGCAGCCAAAGCAGCCAGGGAGAGGAGATGGGCACCGCCCTCAATATGCTGGTCCCTAGAGAAGTGAGGTCTTTGACGCCTGGCTCCCCTACGACCTTGTAGGTTCTCAAACACATATATGGGACGCGCGTGCAACACACACACACACACACACCACACACACACACACACAATACACACACACACACACACACACACACACACACATGACACTGAAGCACTGGCAGGGGAACATAAGGAAAGATATTGTATTTGAGATAAAATTCTTGATACATTTATTGCAAGCAGAGGCATACAAATAACTTTTTGCTGGGTCCCTTCTCACTGTGGAATCTATTGGAATGACTTGGTTGACTCTTTAGCAAAACAAGGTGCCTCTGATTGCAACATTGAAACGTTTGATTCCAATCTTGCATTGTCCTCCCATGAAATTAATGCTAAATTGATGAATTGCATGCATTCCAAAATGAAGAAAACACACTTTGAAAATATTTCTTGCTCACGGAAAGTAGACATTTTAATATATAAAATGAGGCTAAATGCATGGAACACCAAATACTCTAAAAATATGACATGTTGCTGTTCTCAATCTCTTTCAATCCACCATTTATTGTTTGATTGCCCAATCCAAACTGACCTGTTTAAAAGGAAAGGAATAGATATTCATTAAAAAAATATGCCACTGTTCAAGAAGTTTTATATGACTCTCAGCAGTTCATAACATCAGTTACTGAGATTATATATTCTTTCCCAGTAAGACCACTACTGTAGATATTTGTGATAATATAAATATACGTACATTAAAGGAGAGAGAGAGAGAGAGAGAGAGAGAGAAGAGAGAGAGAGAGAGAGAGATGGGAGAGAGAGAGAGAGAGAGAGAGAGAGAGAGAGAGAGAGAGAGATGTTGGTTTGAATGCGGGTGTGTCCTTATCACCAAGTAGTGAATGGACATTAAACAAAAACAAAACAAAACAAACACACACACACACACCCCACAAACTGACAGGGGTGTCATGTTTAGACAGTCTCTCCGAAATCGGCATGTCGGCTAATTCAATGGTGGATAAACAAAAAACGATCGCAGACGCAAAAATCTCACCATCAGTGACCCTGGGATCCGCAGTTGAGGTAAGATGGGAAAACAATTGTGGTCTGTATTTTTACAGTCAAAATGGTGTTGTTGTGCGTTTCCCAGCTTAACACCCTAGGGGGTCACACAGAGCATGCGCTCTGACTCACTCATCCCACCTGGGAGAATCACTGTGAGGTAGGAAATACAACCGATGAGAAGTTTGTGTAGGACTCTTTCCAAGTACCTCGCCATATAGGCAGCCATACTCCCACTTCAGAGGCGACTTCAGAGGATGTTTTAAAATTTTTCTCCTTTAAAGGAGAGTGCGGGTTATCACGTTTAGCGTTTGTCACGGCTGAAGTGCAATCTTAACAACTTTACTATGTTTCACCTAGAACAACTAATACATAGACCACCTCTGATAAACAAATAAACTCTAGAACATTAATAGGATCAATCTACACTACGACAAACAACACATAACAGAAGTTATGCGCTCCGCATGTGGATGCAGTGATCATAATACAGTGTGCTTTCATCATCATCAATCAGTCCCGTGACCGTGGCGGTCATGAAGAGACATGAAAGACGATGCCGTGGAAGCCTCCTCCATCTTCTCGGTCCTCGGCTCTGCGCAGTAGTACGAGTCATTCATTCCTGGTCCATTTCTATGATGTTGTCCATCCATGACTTGTTCTGTCTTCCCCTCTTTGCCACCTTCGAGTGTTCCCTGCAGTACTGTTTTTGGCAGAGTGTTGTGGTGACGTGGCCGAACCATGTCAGCTTTTTCTTCTTGACGATGGTGAGAAGGGGTTCCTGTGGAACTTTCGTTCTCTCCAGGATATACCCAGCAGTTTTCTATGGCATTTTGTTTCAAATGACTGGATTTGCTTTGCTGTTTCAGCAGTCAATGTCCAGGTTTCACTTCCGTACAGCAGGATAGTCTGAATTAGGGCTTTGTAGAGCTTTAGTTTGATTGGGAAACTGATCTCTTTACTTTTCCATATGGTGGTGACTTTTGTCATGAGAAGATGTTGCCATGGTAGTCTGACTTTGATTTATGTCGTGATCGCCCCGTCTTTGTGAGTGTAGCGTCAAGGTATTAAATGCGTCTACCTCCTCCTTTTGCTGGCCGTTCATGTAAATTTTAGCAGTAGCGTTGCTCGTGATGTTCAACAAGACTTTACTTTTCTCCGAGCTCACCTTCCATCCATATGCTCCAGCTCTGTTCTCAAGTCTGGTCGTAAGATCTTGCAGCTCTGTTGTTAACTTCCGCCCAACGAGGTCAATGTCATTGGGTAAACCGCAAGTTGGTTAGGGGTCTGCCGCCAATGGGGATGGTAGAGTGGAAGTCATGGAGGGTCTCTCTCATAATCTTTTCCAAGAACAGATTAAACAGGACTAGAGATAAATAGGATTCCTTGTTCGGAACCCCCAACTGTGGTTTTGAAGTTAGTCTCGACCTGATTGTTCAGAAGGACTGCACTGCTTGCGGTGTGTATAGTGCTTGAATGGTTTGCACTAGTCTTCTTCAATGCCACCATTAATGAGGACCTGCCACAGGCCTCGTGCCATACTCGGGCGAAAGTTCTTGAAGTGATGAAGTTGTGGAAACAGGTCTCTCTGATGTTTGAGATGTTTTTCCATCAGGTTGTGGCAGTTAACATGTGTGCGATTGTTGCTCCTGCTTGACTGAACCCAGCTTGTTCCGCTGGCAAGGTGTTCTTCGGCCTCCTTCTTGAGTCGATTCAAAATAACTTTGAGGCTGGCGTGGCTGTTGAGGCTGAATTTTCTATAGGTTTGGGCATTGGCGTAAATTCCTTCTTGGGCAGGGGTATGATGAGTGATTGTGTCATTCTGTTAGGCCACTTGTTTTGTCTCCAAATCTTTATGAAAGATAGCTGTAACATGTGTTGATGAATGTTTCGCCACCATGCTTGAGCAGCTCTGCTGGTATGTGGCTGCTCCTGGGGACTTTCTATGGGTAACTGCGGATGGGCTTCTTCACTTCTTTCCTCAGTATAGGTAATGGAGAGGGTACCCTTGAGATGTTGCTGAATCCTCTTCTATTATGCTCTTTGCAGTTTGGACTGGGTAGTTGGATGTCTTGCAATACTCAGACCACCTGTTCAAATGCAGCTGAGCTTCTGTGAGGAGGTTTCCTGAGCTGTCTTCAATACTGATGATTTGGTATTGAAGTGGTTTTTGTGAGTTTCTTAGGGTTGTCGTATGCTTTTTACTGTTGCCCACTTTCAGGCTTTTTTCGATCTCATCACAATGGATCATGATCCATTCTCTCTGGCCTTTAAACATTGACTTCTTCAAAGATTGTTGGCCTCCCGGTATTCTTTAGGGTTTGGAAGACCTGGTCGGTTGCAATGCTCTTCTTGTGTTGAAGAGGTCCATAGAAATGTAAATTGGTAGTCCGTGGCTGGTGTTTATTCCTCTGACGACCGAGTACCTCCTCTGTTGTTTCTCGGACTGCCTCATTAAAGTTGTTGGTGAGGTCATTGATGTCATTGTCCAGGAGGGTTAATGCAGCAAAACGTCCGCCAAGCTTAGCTTGGAAGATCTCCTCGACATCTGGATCTTTCAGTTTGTCCACGGTAGGTTCTTGTTCTGGCTCTGTTGATGCTGGATTTGAAGCGCTGTGGTGTTAAGATATAATCTATTTGGTTATGGTTCTTGCCGTTTGGCGCATGCCAGGTTGTCCTCCTTGACTGCTTGTGGGGATAGAAGGTATTGGCAATGGTAAGTCTGTGGGTTCAGGCAAACTCCAGCAGACTTAGTCCCTTGTTCGTTGGTCTCGCCAGTTCCAAAACTGACCAACTGTTCGGCCATGGTTGTAAGAGTCAGGACCTACTTTGGCGTTAAAAAAAAAAAATCCCCTTGAATGATGATGATGTCTTTCTGCGGTTTCTTCATAATGGTCTCTTCTAGATCTTTGTAAAAATTCTTCTACTGCCTTCATCTGCTATGGTCAGATGATGGTGCATTAGAAGTTGAATATGATGTGATGTTCTTGGGCTTGGCCGACACCGCCGGATGTGATAATCCTGCTGGAAAGGCCGGTTTGTACAGCTGATAATGCTACCCTACTACTTCCCTTTCGGACAAACAAATGCCACTCCATGTTGGTGATGTTCTCTTGTCCACGGTACAGATCTTGTTGCCTTCTTCAGTGTGTTGTTGTTGTGTTTGTTGTGGCGTTTCCCCAGCACCAACTCCTGTCCATCTCCACTTTCTCCTAGTCCAATAATGTCACATTTATAGGGCTAAAGCTCATACTCTAGTTCTTTGATTTTTCCGCTGATGAGGTACGGACGTATCCATGTACAATGGTTGATCTGTTCTCTATGGGGTTAAGTATTGTTTTTAACTCAGTCAGTGAATTGTCACTTCCACCCTTGTGTTGATCAATGGAAAAGCAAGGTCGTTGGTGACCGGGCGGGCCTTCGACGATATGTATCATATTGCTTGTGCATTTGTCTTTCATGTCTTGTCTGTGGGCTTTAGGATATTCCTTGGTGGCGCCAATCTCCCTCTCCAAGTACTCCCCATATGTTTTTGGTTTTTTTTCTATTGGCGGTTTCCCTCCCCCACATGCGACAGGTTGTACTGGGTTTACATGGATACCAGTAGGCTGTAACAGAAAACTTCTCTGACTGATGACCAGTGTGCTTTACTTGTTTTTGTTGTCATAATATTTTATTGTTTAAAGATGCTTTAATGCAGTGTGTCTATCATTTATTTTTGCGCGTTGTTATTGTAAGGAGCATGCTTATTTTTCACGATAAATTTAAAGATTTTTTTTGTTTGTTGTTTTTCTTGAGTTTTTTTTTTTGTAACTAACTGTCAGATGATACGAAAAGAGGGAGAGAAGAGACAGAAACAGGAAACACATGAGAGAGAGAGAGAGAGAGAGAGAGAGAGAGAGGAGAGAGGGAGAGAAGAGGGGAGAGAGGAGAGAGGAGAGATAGACGAGAGCGTAGAGGAGTGAGGAGAGAGTGTGAGTAGAGTGAGGGAATTGAGGGAGTAGAGAGTGACGAGAGAGGAGAGAGAGAGAGTGAGTGAGGATGAGAGAGAGGTTGAGAGAGAGTAGAGAGATGAGGGAGAGAGTGAGAACAGAGAGAGGAATTGAGAGAGAGAGAGAGAGAGCAATTGAAAGTAGAATAAGTGTTTATATTGTAAATAAACACTCTTCTTTCATTTCTTTCTTTCATTTGCCGTTGGTTGCCTTTTCGGCGACGCGGGGAGACACAGACGTCTGTCTGCAGCAGGCTTGTGTTGAGTGGTCTGTGTGTTTTGAAGAGCTGCTTTGTTCGGATTCATGTAATGAAAAACTGGTTGGCAGCAAATATAGTTCGTTCAGGGCCTCAGATCGGGGTTGCTTCCTTTGTAATCTGGTCCATGTAGATCACGAAGAGAAGGGGAGAGAGTACGCAGCCTTGCACTGACCCATGATGTACCGGAACCAGTCGGATGTTCCACTGGCTTTTCGGACTGCGCTCTACTTGCGGTTGGCATAGATTGCTCTGATGTTATCAAGCAACTGCCCTTTCACGTCAACTGCTCAGGATCTTCCAGAGCCTGTCATCGGTTGACTCGGTCGAAAGCTTTCTCTTGTTCAACGAATACTGGTATGCAGTTCTTCGTTGTATTCGATGGCTCTTTCACACTGTTGTCCGGAGTGCGAAAAATGGCTTCTGTGCACCTCTTCCTTTCCGAAAGCCAAACTGGGGCATGCTCAGTAGGTGTTCCTGCTTTGGCTCTTGTGACGCTGTTCCAGAATCTTTGCTACATTTTCACTACTTGGCTGAGAAGTGAAATGCCTCTGTAGGTGCTGCTGTCTCTCTTGTGCCCTTCTTCTTCCAAATTGGCCACCTCTATTGCATTTTGCCAGTCCATTGAGCTACTTTCCTCTCTTCCCATGCTTCTGGAAGTGATGGTGAGCCACTTAACTCCCGTTTCTCCGCATGCAAGGATGGCTTACAGTTGTTATGCCGTCATCGCCTGCCGCTTTGCCTTTGGGCTGGTCTTAATTGCTTTTCATGTTTCAGCTTCAAGGATTTGGCTCTAACTGTTTTATTGCGTGGGTGAGAAACTGAGAGCTGGAGGCTTGTGCTCAAATAAACACATAGCACACAATGCAAGAGAGATACCAAATCAATAACGTAGAGACAAAAATCATCTATCTATCTTCTATCTATCTGTCCCGTAGTCTGACGATCGGGGGGCACCCTCAAAGACTCAGCAACCCAGGTTCCTCCAATTCCTCTCTTCTGTTCTGCCTTTTCAGGGTTTTGTTGAGTTCTAGGCTGTCCATCGTGATTGTTTAGCCTCCAGCTCTTCCTCGGTCTGCCCTTCTTCTTCCTCTTGGACAGTGCCTTGTAAAACTGTCTTTGTAATTCCTTGGGATCTTGTTGACATGCCCATACCACTTAAGTTTACGCTTTTTTCACGATCGTTAGAAGGTTTCATAGGGTCCAATGGTTTGCTGGATTCTTGTTATGCCGCTTTCGTGCTTATGTGGTCTTTGTAGGAGATGCCAAGGGAGTCTCCGAAAGCATCTCTTCTCACCGCCTTGTACTCTTTCTCTCCAAATCTGCAGTCTCGGGTCCATGATTCAACAGCATACAGAAATATGGATATGACAAGGGAAGAGCGCATTAGTTCTGATTCTTGGAGATAAGTGAGATATTCTTATTCTACAGATGGTGTGTAGTTTGACAAAGCTTTGGTTTTTATTTTGTTGTTTTTGTGCAGTCCTGCATACTACTTCTGGCTTGGATCCCTTGTCTGATACAATGAGCTCCCAGGTTCTTGAACTTTGAAACTGTTTTCCAGCTTCTGGTCATTAAACCCCTGATATCAGTGCTAATGCGTTGGTATGTTATTAGTCATCAGTTTGGTCTTCTCTGCGCTGATTTCCATTGCGTATGTTTGGAAGGCCTATTCAAGTGTTCTGTTAGGCTGGCATGTCGTTTTCTGATCCTGCCATTCCATCAATGTCATCTGCGAAGCGGAGGTTTGTGATCGTTCTGCCACAATGCTGAACTGATCCTTCATGATGTTCAGTGCATCAGCCTGTTTCTCTCAAGAAGATGTTGAAAAGAAGTGGGGTGTGAGTAGTCAGCCTGCCTTACTCCAACTGTTGTTCGTAACATTTCCAATGTTGTTGTTGTTTAGTACACTGCACAGGTGGCTCGCTGTACTGCTGTTGATGACTAGATCAGGTTGCTTGAGGCTGTACAAATTCATGGTTGCCCACCAAGGCTGCATGCCACACCCTGTCAAATGCCTTCTTAAAAATCGATAATAAATACGTGGTAAGGTTTTTGTTGATGTGAAGGTACGCTCACATAGTATTATGAGGTTGATATTCTGTTTTGTGAGCTGCGCCTGCTCTGAAAACCTGCTTGTTCCTCAGCAATATGGTCTCTGCTTATGGCTGCAGTCTATTCAATATTATCTGCAGCATGGACCTTGTTGGGTGACATATATGAGGCTATTGTGCGGTAATTATGGCATTGTTGTAGATTTCTTTCTTGGGAGTGGTGATGATGAGTGACTGCGTCATGGTGTGGCCCTTTTCCTGTCTGCCAGATATTGTTGTCAGATTCTTAGTAGGGCGCTGATCATGTTCCCCTCCAGATTGGACAATTCAGCTGGAATGTTGTCAGCCCTGTGGACTTCCCTTTTTCAGCGATCTGACTGCTGTTTCACTTCTTCTCGGATGGATAGGGTGTGACTGTATGTGTCTTTGGTTTGGGTACATTAAGGACTTCTGGATCTTCTGCGGTTCTATGAGTTATACAGGTCGGAGCAGTATTCTGTCCACTGTTCAGAATATTCCTGGTCGTCAGTGTGACACTTCCCATTTTTGACTTTGGATGGTTAAACATTTTCTCTGTTTCGTGCTAGTCAGGTCTGTCACCAGCTGATAAGCTTTCTTGCTTTGTTTTTCTTGATGTTCTCTTCAATGTCTTTTGCACTGTTCACCGATCCATTTTCTTTTGCCTCGTCATGGACTTCCTGATTCTTTTGTTGGACTGCCCTATATTGTTCTGCTCTTTCTTTTGTTTAATTTTCTTTTTCTTCAACTTATAGCTTGTCGGCATAGTTGTAGGATGGTAGGTGTGACCCCTTTGGTTTTTTGGACCTGGAGAGGATGGGCTCCGCCTGGTTTGATTTGCCCAAGATACACCAATGACAAGACAGCCAGGAATTCTCATACCGGTCGGTCGTCGCCCGGGTTACCAAGGACCGCGCCTTCTGTTGCTCATCGGACAGTGTCGAAAGTTAGCTACTGATGTAAAACGCAGAAAAAATTCGTGCCAGAAAACAAACACCATCATTGGCACATGGTGTACGGACACTATGAGCTGCAGGCAAAGTGGAAGAAACTGACATGAGATGTCCGATATCAATGGCACATCCTTGGGGGCTCTGCGAAGTCAGGTGGAAAAAACATGGGAGAAAACAAAGACCCAGGAAGACCACAAATTATTCTACAGGGAAAAAGGTTAACATGTACCGGCGTGGGGTTTCTGTTCACATAAGACACCGTGAACACCGTCATGAGCTGTCAGCTTGTGTCCTGCAGACTTAATACCATCGCCTGAGAGCAACCCCCTTTTACATAACTATAGTACAGGCATATCGCCTACATCAGACTGCACAGATGAAGCCGTAGAAGAAATTTTTTGGACCAGCTACAAGAGGTTCTGAATCAAACAACCAAGGAAGGACATTCCTCGTTGTGCAAGGCGACTGGAAAAAAACGCCAAGGTACGAGAAGATGCATGGAAAGACTGGGTGGGCGTTTTTTGTGGGCCACATTGTTAATAACAATCAAATGGAAGAGGCTTGATGACTCCTGGAGTTTGCCAGTAACAACCACTCCAGTAGGGAATACACTTGGGCCCACACAGAAATCCAGAAAATGGACATGGCCATAGCCCAAATGGAGAAAACCACACACAAACAATAGAATTAATCATGGTGAAAAGACGGTATTCAGTCTAGCGTTACATCACACAGACCACGAGTTTTCCGGAGCAGACATGGGGGTGATCTTGATCTTGTGATGAATGATCTTTCCGACTACGTCTAAAGAAAATCCACAAGCAGAAAAACAATTAAGGATCAAATTTGACCTCGATCGAAGCTGAAGGACCCAGAGGTATTAGAAATTTTTCAAGCTAGGATAGGTGAATGTTTGCAGAACTAACTGTGGATAGACTTCAGACATAGATTACATGGACGAATAGTTTCAATACAGCGGTGACTTGAAACTGCAAACGAGCTTCTTGGCAAACGCCGACCAGTCATAAACATGGGTCACACCTAACTTCCTACAAACTATGAGACAAAAAATAGGGAAACAAAATATCAGCGGCTTTGTTTACTAATGATGTATTTAAAGTCTATGAATATCTGTCGAACACCTTTATTGCAACTATGTTCGTGTGCTATGTGACAAAACAGTCATTGCTATGTAACTATGATTATATACAAAAGTCATAGGGAAAAAAATGGATTTGCAACACATGTTAAAAACTTTATTTTTACTTGTGTGTGTGTGTGTGTGGGTGTGTGTGTGTGTGTGTGTGTGTGTAGTGTGTGTGTGTGTGTGTGGTTTCTTTCTTTTTCATGTTTCTTTTTTATACCTCTCCCCCTTTTTTCATATTATTTTCTTTGATGTTTTTCTGTGTAAAAAAACCCGATCTATCATAATACGTTATAATCTATAAATGATGAGCTTGGAAATAAAAATGGTGTTAAAAAAACTAAAAAAAGGAAAAACAATGGAAAAGTTTCACTTTCAGCGCAGTGTCATCCAGAAGAGTTGGACCTGGACACAGAAAGCAATTCAGCAAGAACTCTTTACCGAAAACAGGCATGAACTGTTTTTTTTATTCAAAATTTCATACATCATTATTTTTATATTTCATACATCAATATGATGATGATGATAATAATAATTTTAAAAATTAATATTATTATCATCATCATCATCATCATCATCATCATCATCATCATCATCATCATCATCATCATCATCATCATCATCATCATCATCATCATCATCATCATCAAGTAAATCATCTATTATCATCAGTATGCAACATTCATAATTATTCACACGCTAACACTGATCTTTGTCCATATACCTGTAGAAAGAGATGGTGGAGGTCAATAAACGGATTAAAAACAAACAAACAAACAAACACCAGTCGCTATGGAATGTATGTATGTATGTATGTATGTATGTATGTATGTATGTTTGTCCGTCGTCTCCGACGATGACCTCCAAAACAGCAGAGGAGGCAGCTGCTGTTTGGAAACTGGGCAGATAGTTGATTATAGTGGATATGGCTTGCCCACAGTATATCCCCACTCTCTCGGCCAAGTGGCCATAAGGACAGCCAGCGTTGAGATGTTCTCCAAAGGGGGGGGGGGGGGGCGGCATCCAGCCCCCCAGAGTGCAGCTCATAAGGAATGTGCGAGTCAAAGCCTCTAGTCAGAGTCATAGTCGATCACTAAAGATAAGCTGTAAAAGTGGAATTCCTTGAGTGGGAAAGCATGGTCATACAGCCTCCCATTTTTGTTGCCCCCAGCGTCAATGGTTTTAATCAAGACTGTGATAATTGGGTAGCGCCTTAGTTTTCGGACTGGAAGGTCGCGGGTTGAATCCCATATGAGGTATAGGGGATTTTTCGGACTCCGGACTGCTTCCTACCCGATTGAGAGTGCTGTGGGCTCAGTGGGAAGACTGGGACACAAGTGGAGCTTCATCCCCACTTAACGGATGCGAGTTTGAAAGTGTCGCTCAAATTACCTGACCTAACGCTGCCAGGTGTTCTGTATCTCTCTGGCTCGATTGACGCCGGGATTATTAGTATGGTAGTAGGCGTAGAGTACAACCTGTCAAGTTAGTCTCAAAGCACATGCACCTCCACAGCAGCATCATTATATCATCCTCATTGTCATTTATCATCATGGTGTTTTTTAAAGCCTCTGATTCGGTGGTCCCAGTTGCTCTGGTCTCCTGGTGACCTCAGATTCGGTTTGCCCATACACCTCTGAGGTGTATTTGTGTCTAGGCCTTTGGGGTTGGAGTTTCAGGGGGTCAGTCGCTGGAGGGACGTTGTGGTGGTTGCCATCTCGGGTGGGTGACTCACTCAGTCTGGCTCCGCTACTGAGCTAATACTGTCGTTAGTAGGGGGCTTAGTAGGTAGGTTGTGTCCTGCGTATGTTAGCTCAGAACAGGCACCACCGAACACCACCAAAGTGACCCAGCAGCAGTGCAGGGCCCCTCTGGCTGGTGGCCCCGCGGCGGCCTGAAATTGGTGGGCTCCCTGTGGACCTCCCACCCTAGGGATGAGACATAGCAAATCTGGGTACGGCTGTGGCGGGGAGATTAAGATGAGCGGCCTGGGAACAGCAGGACGAGGACGTTGCAGAAGATGAAGCAACAAACAAACAAACAAACAAGCAAACAAACAAACAAGCAAACAAACAAACAAACACACCAATTTTTAAAAAACACACAAACAAGCAAAACACCCATGCTGTGGCCGAGTGGTGAAGACCGATTGGTTTTTAATCCCGTGGGTCTATAAAGCCGTGGGTTCGAATTTCGGCAGCTTCTGGTGACTTAAGTGTGGAGAGTTTCCGATCTTAAGCTGCGGACTGCAGAGTGTGCAGGCAAATGCTTTCCTTAGCGCAGAAAACGCGTGTGAAAGGAGGGAAGAGATAGATGACATACTTCCGGCATGGTGTGTAGTCCGTTCGACTTCAACATGGATTGCCAAAAGGTTCTAAACAAACGCCATCTTACATAATAGATGTTTTTACGTGCATTCTTTACCAGTAGAATTCCATTTTAAGCGATTCGGGTCCGGCAGCCAATCTTGTTACAACAACAAACCTATATAGGCACGATTGCAGATAGCCTCCAAGGAGTTGATGGCTGCCTGAACAAGTGGGTGTAGTGTTTTGTGTTGTTTTGCTGTTCACTGTCCATGGAGAGTGTGTTCAGTTTTGATCTCCTTCTAAACAGAAAATGTGGACGCAATTTTGTAGCCTGTTATGGGGTTATAAAAAAAAAGGTTAAGGAGTCCCATAAACCTTATAAGGTCGTAGGGAGCGAAGGGCGTTCAGGAGACCTACTTCTAGGGGCCAGGCGTTTTGAGGCGGCGCCCATCTCCTCTCCCTCGCTGCTTTGCCTACCCTGACCGTAATAGAGTGGCAGGGGTACACATTTACAGCGCGGTGAAATGGGGGAAACTGTTATGAAGCCAAGGCGCGCAAACGGTTCACCATTCCAACTGGATAACCCCGATCGGACGCTGCTTTACTTGGCTGGAGGAAAGCGAGTGCTCCGACCACTGAGCTATCCCGTCCCCCTACACTTTCCCCCCCTTTCTGCTGGTGCCGCTAGTGTCGGTGCAGTGACTGGGGGTTACTTTTGGTCCTAACTCTGCACATTGCGTCAGTAGTTGCACCTGACATCAAATCATCAGAATGGCTGCCTTCTTCTTCTTCTTCTTTGTTATCCACACAGGAGGTAGTAAAGCATGCACAAGTAGGGACAAGTTCTCCACGCGATGGTAATCAGTTAGAGAACAGTTCTCTCACTGCGAGGCACTATTTTCCATTCCTAGGACTGCCGAAGACAGACACACACACAAGCACTCACCACAACACTGCAGTTTCCAGTGACGTCTCAGCAACAGGATGATCAGGAGGATGTTGACAGCAAGGGCAAAAGCTAACATCACACTGCAAGCAACAGAAACAGCTAGCCAAAGCTCAGAGGAGGAATAAGACTTCTCTCCAGCAGAAATGGGGGCTTCGGTTGTCGTTGAAGTCTTCTCTCCAATTGAACCGGGTGTTTGTGGTGTAGATGACGGCAGACCTAGAACATTTGCGACGTGTTCCGAAGTAAGTTATGTATGTTTGTTTTTAATGAGGAGACTATTCAACATTATCATCAAAACACTTACGTACGTAACTATATCAAGTGTAGGGGACTACATAATTATATAGCACTGGGATGGGAATACAATACAATAGTTCCCAAGACCACATCAGGTCCGTTGAACAGTAGCTCTAACGAAGTATATCAACAAGTACAACTGTGACCGGATGTCCCATATGTTCAACAAAAGCATAGCGTCAGCACAGGTGGTTGAAAGTCATCCACGCTTCATGATAAACTGATATGGTTGGGCGTAAGGAGAGATCTATCAAAGCAGCAAACAGAGAAACATGCCTGTCAAGCGGCCTGTGCCCAGGAGAGGGTCAGACTTTGCCGAATCCTAGTTGCCCACACATACAATGCATGACATTTTCAATGCAGTGCCCCTATGAGGGAAGAAGGGAGAGACCAGGTAAGCTGCTTCAGTCTTCAATACGAGATAAGCTGTAACATGTTTTTCGTGGTTTGTTGTTTCATCAGAAGAACAGATTATAGCCTCGTAATGATCCGGAGAAAAACGATTATTGGTGTTACTGTGTGATATCGAAATGAATATTTTATTTCAAAAGAAAGAACGTCTGAAGCATTCATTTATGCTACCTGCCAATCCAAAGTGTGCACAAAATGATATGTCTACCACCAAAAAGTGGGCACAGGTGTCCCTTAACCTATGCAGTTGTTGGGGAGATGAGGTGTCAGAGACCTCAGCTTCTCTAGGGTCCAGCGTTTTGAGGACGGCGCCCATCTCCTCTCCCTCGCTGCTTTACCTTCTTTGTCCCTATGAGGACAGGTACCCATTGACAGCTAGGTGAGTTTAGGAACTGTACTGAATCGAAGGATAACCAAGGGTCATCCAAACAGGAGTCAACCACAGGCAACACTACCTAACCTTAAGTCTGGTTAAGTATTGTGATCACTGAGCTGTCCTAATTGAAAGAAAAGCAAACAAGTGGCCTGTGTTTCCAAACAAAAAGTAGACATTCATTCTTTAAACACATGAAGCTCTTGCCTCACCTGTATATGTCAAGTTGACGTAATAAACCTTCGGCACAGGTTTTGATGACGTTAGTCGGAGCACCTCACAACCGTACGTCCGTGTCTCGCCTTCCTCAAGGTCGATGATGATGGCTTTCAACACCATCTGTCCACGAACTGTGTCTGTCTCGCAGGAGGAAAAGGTCGGCCACTGCAAGGACACTGTTTGGATCTAATGTTGACGAAGGAAGAGAGGTTGTTGTCATCATTGCGTGGTTCGAAGACTTTGACAGAGATAATGTCTTGAGCGTTAGCGACAGTAAAACAGACTAGGACCTGGAGTTTTACCACACCTTCCAACGGTTCTACGTACATGCCTTCTTCCTCTGCACACACACATACACGCACGCACGCACGCACGCACGAGTACACACACACACCACACATTCACGCACACACCCTCACATTCACGGAGCGCGCGCGCGCGCGCGCGCGCGCACGCACACACACACACACACACACACACACACACGTGTGTCCAAGCTGTCAAGATGTGTCCAAGGAGCTCTCCAATGAAAGTTGTTTTTCCGTAAGATAATCAGGAGTTTTTGATACAAGAAAGGTGCAGATGTGTGTATCTGGATTTGTCGAAAGAAAAAATACAATTGGCCTAATAAAACATTGATGAAAGTATTAGTTATTAACCCTATTCTGTAAAGTTTTCTTTATTTTCTTTATTTTCAACCAAGTGAGTGGTGAGCCAACAGCTAAGCCTACGCCAAGAACGATGTAACCGTTCAATGGACTCTGCCGCAACCAGGCCGCCACGGCTGTCTGAAGAGGAAGTGTTTCTTATGTCAGGATGTGGACCAGATGCCCATTGTGTTCTGTAGGCTTAACCGTGTTCTGTGCTTACAAGCTGAAGTGCTCCTTTTGTAAGACTATGGGCCAGACATCCATTGTGTTTCTGTGTTGTCTGTCAATTCCCAAACACAGGTCAGTGCTACAACCAGTTCCTTATAAAATTATGTAAAACCGAACAATGTGGGGCTCACTACGTGAATGTGATGGTCATTACAATGGCACAAAGCAGATGACATTAATCTTCATCATTTCACTGTTAGTGACTTTGTTTTCTTCATTTTGTTGTTTCGCGGGGTTTTTTGTTTTGTTTTTTTTTTGTTAGTTTTTCTATTTATTTTTTATTTTGTCTCCTTCTTCTCCTAATTCACATCACATAACCAGATAACTATGAAACAATAAAAAAAAAAGTGACGATACTCCAATGATAAGACCCACAACTCGCTCTATGAGTTCCCAACGCCTGTGCAAGGAGACAATACAGTTCACCAAAGACTCCTGCCAGATTACATTTGAGGCTATTCATGCTAACTTGCCTTTATGGCGATTTGTATTATATGAAAGGTTCTGTGGGCAATACCAGCCTCAAAATATTACCTCCACAATAAAAGAATATGAAAAAAATAACAACAAAGAGATAAGTGTCCCAGCAGTTTTAACTCTAAATTTGCCAAATGAACTTTGGAGAACATTTACTCAAGTCTTCTCTAGTGAAGGCAAACTCCTGACAATTCATGTGTACCACCCCACTGGCACATTACATGTTCAAGGGAAACGTATGTGCCAGGAGAGTGGGTAGAAAGGGAGTTGGAAACTTTAAAGCTCATCGTAAACGAGCTGGTGGCACAAAGTGTCACCGCAGCAACTGCGACTGACGCCCTTTATTCCGCAGTGTCCTCCGACCCTCACGCTCTACTGGCCATACATTCCGACCGTCACGCACTACTGGCCAGAGGAGTGACAACCCTTCACGACCAGCCATGTCAGCCAGCCCAGACAACAGGCTGTGATGCCCTAGGCCTATCTCCTCCCTCTCTTCACTTGCCACCCTCCCTTTCCACTTCACCCCCACTCCATACCCCCTGCACCCCCCCAAGTCTTCAGCCCCTGTTCCTGCTGCTACACCCCCTACCCCTACCAGCCATGCGACCATCATCTCCCACCCTCTCTCCGACCACTCAGCTAATCCTCAACCACCTCCTTCAACTGAGGAAGAAAATGTAACACCACCACTCTCCCCGGCCACCCCTTCTTCTTCTGTAGACCAAGGTGCTATCAAGCCTCTCCTCCCCCCCCCACCCCCCCCCTGTTCCCCATGTGATCATCAAATCTCTCCCCCCTCCCACTCCATCTCCAACAAATCCCATCTCCACTCCACAAACCTCCCTAACATACAAAGACACCACATGATCACATTGGCAAGAAAACACTCACTTTCTTCATCTGACAAACGTAGCAACGATAACGATGCTCCACAAACAACCCCTTGCAGCCAATCTCACTATCTCCAACATGCATAAAGAAATCAACACACTCAAAACTCAAATATCACACATATCTCAACAGGCAAAACTCAACAGCCATACCATCTCTGACTCTGAAATAAGAATTAAAAAAAAACTCCATAACTTCAAACATGAGGGTATATTGATTACAAGAATTATAAATGATTGCTTCAATTCTTCCCCAACAATTTCCCCTCCCCCACTCATACTTTTTCTCACCTCTCCCCCCTCCCCCCCTTTTTTCCCCAGTATATTAAATGATGTTGATCAATGGCATGCTGCTGTGTGGTTTAGAAAGCATTCTGCTTGACTGAAACAATTTGCCGTGTGTGACTTGCAGACTAATGGCTACACAGAACAGAGACTAGCAACAGAAAACATTGTGTTACCGGAAAAGTAATTTTTAATTTTGATTTTCGAAGAAAAATATATATTTTTATTATTGTATCTATGCTTGTGACTGTATCTTCCTTGTTTTAGAGCTTTATATGAATGTGTATTGTTGTAAGTGATAGTTATCGATTTAGATAAAGATTGCAGTATCTTCTTTATCAAAATACTCTACACTTTAACGTACATGTGGTATACTTTGATCTCCATTTAGTGTATGTAATATAAAGTGGACTGGATTTATACACTGTGTTGATTGATATAACAGATCGATTTCTTGCAGATCCAGAGCAGCGTTTGAAATTGTTTTTTAGTACTGTTCCATTTTTATTGGGTGTTTCATTTATTTAATATTATATTCTCCTGTTTGATTACTGAATTGAAAACCTACTAAACGGGTCGTCTATTTTAATAGATTACTTAAATATACAGAACAAGAAAAAATATATAAATTAGCAAATCATTCCTGACATATATTTATATCTCTAAACTTTCAGACAAGTGGCCAAACAAAACAGGGACTCCGTGTAGGCTACCTGAATATCAACAGGATACAAACAAAAAAAAGGAAATATGACATTGCAACCAGACCGTAACTATACAACAGTGGGAATCAGTTTCATTTGTTTTGAATAGCTGAATCCCGACTTTCTCTAAATGTAACAGATGCATACATAAACATTCCAGGGTGTCAAATCGTGAAGATCCACACAAACCCAAGTCAACCGGGTTACTTACATATATAGCCTCCTCGCTCAGTTGTAAAAGAATATATAATCTTGAGGGTTATGACATTGAATCCATGTGGCTAGAAATCAATTAAACAAATAGACCAATATCAATAGATTTTATACAGAAACCCGTCAGAAACCAGAGATGGTCAGGAAAGTTTCAATCCCTTAGGACGAGGTAATACTTCTAAACATAGGAAACAAATTATTCTTGGGGATTTTAGCATAGACATTAAAACCTAAACCAAAATGGGGATCTAAGTTTCATCTTTTTCTCGTCTCTTAACAACTTTACTATGTTTCACCTAGAACAACTAATACATAGACCACCTCTGATAAACAAATAAACTCTAGAACATTAATAGGATCAATCTACACTACGACAAACAACACATAACAGAAGTTATGCGCTCCGCATGTGGATGCAGTGATCATAATACAGTGTGCTTTCATCATCATCAATCAGTCCCGTGACCGTGGCGGTCATGAAGAGACATGAAAGACGATGCCGTGGAAGCCTCCTCCATCTTCTCGGTCCTCGGCTCTGCGCAGTAGTACGAGTCATTCATTCCTGGTCCATTTCTCTGATGTTGTCCATCCATGACTTGTTCTGTCTTCCCCTCTTTCTGCCACCTTCGAGTGTTCCCTGCAGTACTGTTTTTGGCAGAGTGTTGTGGTGACGTGGCCGAACCATGTCAGCTTTTTCTTCTTGACGATGGTGAGAAGGGGTTCCTGTGGAACTTTCGTTCTCTCCAGGATATACCCAGCAGTTTTCTATGGCATTTTGTTTCAAATGACTGGATTTGCTTTGCTGTTTCAGCAGTCAATGTCCAGGTTTCACTTCCGTACAGCAGGATAGTCTGAATTAGGGCTTTGTAGAGCTTTAGTTTGTTTGGGAAACTGATCTCTTTACTTTTCCATATGGTGGTGATTTTGTCATGAGAAGATGTTGCCATGGTAGTCTGACTTTGATTTATGTCGTGATCGCCCCGTCTTTGTGAGTGTAGCGTCAAGGTATTAAATGCGTCTACCTCCTCCTTTTGCTGGCCGTTCATGTAAATTTTAGCAGTAGCGTTGCTCGTGATGTTCAACAAGACTTTACTTTTCTCCGAGCTCACCTTCCATCCATATGCTCCAGCTCTGTTCTCAAGTCTGGTCGTAAGATCTTGCAGCTCTGTTGTTAACTTCCGCCCAACGAGGTCAATGTCATTGGGTAAACCGCAAGTTGGTTAGGGGTCTGCCGCCAATGGGGATGGTAGAGTGGAAGTCATGGAGGGTCTCTCTCATAATCTTTTCCAAGAACAGATTAAACAGGACTAGAGATAAATAGGATTCCTTGTTCGGAACCCCCAACTGTGGTTTTGAAGTTAGTCTCGACCTGATTGTTCAGAAGGACTGCACTGCTTGCGGTGTGTATAGTGCTTGAATGGTTTGCACTAGTCTTCTTCAATGCCACCATTAATGAGGACCTGCCACAGGCCTCGTGCCATACTCGGGCGAAAGTTCTTGAAGTGATGAAGTTGTGGAAACAGGTCTCTCTGATGTTTGAGATGTTTTTCCATCAGGTTGTGGCAGTTAACATGTGTGCGATTGTTGCTCCTGCTTGACTGAACCCAGCTTGTTCCGCTGGCAAGGTGTTCTTCGGCCTCCTTCTTGAGTCGATTCAAAATAACTTTGAGGCTGGCGTGGCTGTTGAGGCTGAATTTTCTATAGGTTTGGGCATTGGCGTAAATTCCTTCTTGGGCAGGGGTATGATGAGTGATTGTGTCATTCTGTTAGGCCACTTGTTTTGTCTCCAAATCTTTATGAAAGATAGCTGTAACATGTGTTGATGAATGTTTCGCCACCATGCTTGAGCAGCTCTGCTGGTATGTGGCTGCTCCTGGGGACTTTCTATGGGTAACTGCGGATGGGCTTCTTCACTTCTTTCCTCAGTATAGGTAATGGAGAGGGTACCCTTGAGATGTTGCTGAATCCTCTTCTATTATGCTCTTTGCAGTTTGGACTGGGTAGTTGGATGTCTTGCAATACTCAGACCACCTGTTCAAATGCAGCTGAGCTTCTGTGAGGAGGTTTCCTGAGCTGTCTTCAATACTGATGATTTGGTATTGAAGTGGTTTTTGTGAGTTTCTTAGGGTTGTCGTATGCCTTTTACTGTTGCCCACTTTCATGCTTTTTTCGATTCATCACATGATCACTGATCCACTTCTCTCGGGCCCTTTAACATTGACTTCTTCACAAGATTGTTGGCCTCCCGGTATTCTTTAGGGTTGGAAGACCTGGTCGGTTGCAATGCTCTTCTTGTGTTGCAGAGGTCCAAGATGTCATTGGTAGTCCGTGGCTGGTGTTTATTCCTCTGACGACCGAGTACCTCCTCTGTTGTTTCTCGGACTGCCTCATTAAAGTTGTTGGTGAGGTCATTGATGTCATTGTCCAGGAGGGTTAATGCCACAAAACGTCCGCCAAGCTTAGCTTGGAAGATCTCCTCGACATCTGGATCTTTCAGTTTGTCCACGGTAGGTTCTTGTTCTGGCTCTGTTGATGCTGGATTTGAAGCGCTGTGGTGTTAAGATATAACCTATTTGGTTATGGTTCTTGCCGTTTGGCGCATGCCAGGTTGTCCTCCTTGACTGCTTGTGGGGATAGAAGGTATTGGCAATGGTAAGTCTGTGGGTTCAGGCAAACTCCAGCAGACTTAGTCCCCTGTCGTTGGTCTCTCCAGTTCCAAACTGACCAACTGTTCCGGCCCATTGGTTGTAAGAGTCAGGACCTACTTTGGCGTTAAAATCCCCTTGAATGATGATGTGTCTTTCTTCGGTATCTTCATAATGGTCTCTTCAAGATCTTTGTAAAATTCTTCTACTGCTTCATCTGCATGGTCAGATGATGGTGCATAGATTTGTATGATGGTGATGTTCTTGGGCTTGGCCGACACCCGGATGCTGATAATCCTGCTGGAAGCCGGTGTACAGCTGATAATGCACCCTACTACTTCCTTTCTGACAACAAATGCCACTCCATGTTGGTGATGTTTCTCTTGACCACTGTACCAGATCTTGTTGCCTTCTTCAGTTGTTGTTGTTGTGTTGTTGTGCGTTCCCCAGCACCAAATCCTGTCCATCTCACTTCTCCTAGTCCAATAATGTCCCATTTATAGCGGCTAAGCTCATACTCTAGTTCTTTGATTTTTCCGCACTGATAGAGTGTACGGACGTTCCATGTACCAATGGTGATCTGTTCTCTAGGGGGCTTAAGTATTGTTTTAACTCCAGTAGCTGACTTGTCACTTCCACCCTGGTGTTGATCAATGGAAAGCACGGTCGTTGGTAACCCGGGCCTCGACCGATCCTGTATCATATTGGCTTTGCTTTGTCTTTCATGTCTTGTCTGTGGGCTTAGGATATTCTTGGTGGCGCCAATTCCTCTCCAAGTCTCCATATGTTTTGGGTTTTTTTTTTTATTGGGGTTTTTCCCCCCCCACATGCGAAGGTTGTACTGGGTTACATGGATACGTGCAGTAAAAAGAAAATTCCTTATGACCCGAGTGTGTTTACTTGGGTTTTAAAAAAGTATCAAAATAA
>CM054160.1:4658002-4688552 GCA_028751875.1 Rapana venosa | reverse complement strand
TAGGTTTTTCCAGGAGCAGAATGGGGAGTGATCATGATCTTTATGATGACTTTCCCGACTACGCTAAAAAAAATCCAAAAGCGGAACAAAATCAGGAAAAATTTTTGACCTCAGAAAGCGAGGACCCAGAGGTATTAGAAATTTTTAAAAGCAAGGATAGGTGGAAATTTTGCAGCACTCACTGGATGGGAACCAGACTAGATACACTGAGAATAGTTTCAAAAAGCGGTGACTGAAACAGCAAACGAGCTTTTGGCAAACGCCGCCCAGCAAAAAACCATGGGTCACACCTAACAACCTAAACTATAGACAAAAATAGGGAAACAAAATATAGCGGCATTGTTAATGATGGTATTTAAGTCAATGAATATCTGTCGAACCACCTTTATTGCATATGACGTGGTTTCTATGTGACAAAACAGTCATTTCTAAGTAACTATGAATTATAAAAACAAAGCTCAAGGGAAAAAAATGAATTGGCAACACATGAAAAACATTATTTTTACACTGTGTGTGGAGTGTGTGTGTGTGTGTTGTGTGTGGAGTGTGTGTGTGTGTGTGTGTGTGTGTGTGTTTCTTTCTTTTTCATGTTTCTTTATTATACTCTCCCCCTTATTCATATTAATTTTCTTGATGTTTTTCTTGTAAAAAACCCCATTCTAATCATAATACGTAATAATCTATAAATGATGAGCTTGGGATAATAAAAAATGGTGTTAAAAAACTAAAAAAGGAACAATTGAAAACTTCACGTTACACGCAGAGTCATCAGCAAAATTGGAACCTGGGACCACAGAAATTCAATTCAGCAAGAACACTTTTAACCTGAAAACATGACATGAACTGTTTTATATTTATTCAAAATTTCATACATCATTATTATTATCATCATCATCATATGAGATGATGATATATAATAATTTAAAAAATAATATTATTATCATCATCACATCATCTTCATCATCATCATCAAACATCATCATCATCACATATCATCATCAACATCATCATCATCATCATCATCATCATCATCAAAGTAAATCATCTATTATCATCATTATGGCAACATTCATAATTATTCCACGCTAACACAGATCATTGACATATACCTTGTAGAAAGATATTGGAAGTCAATAAACGGATTAAAAACAAACAAACAAACACACACCAGTCGCTATGAATGTATATGTATGTATTATGTATGTATGTATTATGTTTGTCCGTCAGTCACCGACGATGAACTCCAAAACAGCAGATGGAGGCAGCTGCTGTTTGGGAAAAAAAAACACCTTGTGCAAAAGTTTGATTATAGTGATATTCTTGCCCACCAGTATATCCCCCCACCTCTCGGCCAAGTGTGCCATAAGGACAGCCAGCGTTGGAGATGTTCTCCAAAGGCCAACCAGCCCCCATGGGCTGCAGCTCATAAGGAATGTGCGAGGTCAAGCCTCCTAGGTCAGGTCCATAGTCGATCACTAAAGACTAAGCTGAAAGGTTGAATTCCATGAGTGGGAAAGCCCAACTAGTGGTCATAAACAGTCCTTCCCACTTTTGCTGTTTGCCCCCAGCGTCAATGGTTTAATCAAGAACTGTGATTAATGGTTTAGCGCCCTAGATTTCGGACTTGAAGTCCGCGGGTTGGAATCCCATAAGAGTCAATGGGTTTTTCGGACTCCGGCCGGCTCCTACCCATAATGAGATTGCTGTGGCTCAGTGGGAAGACTGGGACCACACAGTGGAGCTTCTCCACTTAACGGATGCGAGTTTGAAAGTTGTCGCTCCAAATTACCTGACCAACGCTGCAGGTGTCTGTATCTCTCAGGCTCGATTGACGCCGGGATATAGTATGGTAGTAGGCGTAGAGTACAACCCTGTCAAGTAGTCTCAAAGCACATGCACCTCCACAGCAGCATCATTATATCATCCTCATTGTCATTTATCATCATGGTGTTTTTTAAAGCCTCTGATTCGGTGGTCCCAGTTGCTCTGGTCTCCTGGTGACCTCAGATTCGGTTTGCCCATACACCTCTGAGGTGTATTTGTGTCTAGGCCTTTGGGGTTGGAGTTTCAGGGGGTCAGTCGTTGGAGGGACGTTGTGGTGGTTGCCATCTCGGGTGGGTGACTCACTCAGTCTGGCTCCGCTACTGAGCTAATACTGTCGTTAGTAGGGGGCTTAGTAGGTAGGTTGTGTCCCTTCTATGTAGCTCAGAACAGGCATCCACCGCAACCACCAAAGTGACCCATGCGAGTCAGTGCAGGTCCCCTCTGGCTGGTGGCCCCGCGGCGGCCTGAAATTGGTGGGCTCCCTGTGGACCTCCCACCCTAGGGATGAGACATAGCAAATCTGGGTACGGCTGTGGCGGGGAGATTAAGATGAGCGGCCTGGGAACAGCAGGACGAGGACGTTGCAGAAGATGAAGCAACAAACAAACAAACAAACAAGCAAACAAACAAACAAGCAAACAAACAAACAAACACACCAATTTTTAAAAAACACACAAACAAGCAAAACACCCATGCTGTGGCCGAGTGGTGAAGACCGATTGGTTTTTAATCCCGTGGGTCTATAAAGCCGTGGGTTCGAATTTCGGCAGCTTCTGGTGACTTAAGTGTGGAGAGTTTCACGATCTTCCAGCTGCGGACCTGCAGAGTGTGCAGGCAAATGCTTTCCATAGAGCAGGAAAACGCGTGTGAAAGGAGGAAGAAGAAAGATGACTACATCAGCGCATGTGTGTAGTCCAGTTCGACTTCAACATGGATTGCCAAAAGGTTCTAAACAAACGCCATCTTACATAATAGTGTTTTACGTGCATTCTTTACCAGAGACTTCCATTTTACAGAGCTACGGGTCAGCAGCCAATCTTGTACAACAACAAACCATATAGGCCACGTATATGCCGATAGCCTCCAAGGGTTGATGGCTGCCTGAACAAGTGGGTGAGTGTATTGTGGTTTTTGCTGTTCACTGTCCATGGAGAGTGTGTTCAGTTTTGATCTCCTTCTAAACAGAAAACTGTGGACGCATTTTGGGTAGCCTGTTTATGGGGGTAAAAAAAAAAGGTAAAGGAGTCCCATAACCTATAAGGTCGTAGGGGAGCGAGGCGTCAGAGACCTCACTTCTCTAGGGGCCAGCGTATTGAGGGCGGCGCCCATCTCCTCTCCCTCGCTGCTTTGCCTACCCTGACCGTAAAGAGGGCAGGTACCCATTTACAGCCGGGTGAACTGGGGGAACTGTACTGAAGCCAAGGCGCGCAAACGGTCACCCATCCAACTGGTAACCACGCTCGACGCTGCTTAACTTGGCTGGAGGAAAGCGAGTGCTCCGACCACTGAGCTATCCCGTCCCCCTACACTTTCCCCCCCTTTCTGCTGGTGCCGCTAGTGTCGGTGCAGTGACTGGGGGTTACTTTTGGTCCTAACTCTGCACATTGCGTCAGTAGTTGCACCTGACATCAAATCATCAGAATGGCTGCCTTCTTCTTCTTCTTCTTTGTTATCCACACAGGAGTAGTAAAGCTTGCGAAGTAGGGACAAGTTCTCCACGCGATGGTAATCAGTTAGAGAACAGTTCTCTCACTGCGAGGCACTATTTTCCATTCCTAGGACTGCCGAAGACAGACACACACACAAGCACTCACCACAACACTGCAGTTTCCAGTGACGTCTCAGCAACAGGATGATCAGGAGGATGTTGACAGCAAGGGCAAAAGCTAACATCACACTGCAAGCAACAGAAACAGCTAGCCAAAGCTCAGAGGAGGAATAAGACTTCTCTCCAGCAGAAATGGGGGCTTCGGTTGTCGTTGAAGTCTTCTCTCCAATTGAACCGGGTGTTTGTGGTGTAGATGACGGCATACCTAGAACATTTGCGACGTGGTTCCCCGAAGTGAATTTATGTATGTTTGTTTTTTTAAGAGAATACTATTCAACATTATCATCAAAACAACTTACGACTAACTATATCAAGTGTAGGGGACTACATAGATTAATTAGCACTGGGATGGAATAAACAATACAATTGTTTCCCAAGACCACATCAGGTCCGTTTTGAACAGTAGCTCAAACGAAGTAATATCAACAAGTACAAACTGTGACCGGATGTCCCTTATGTTCAACAAAAGCATAGCGCAGCCCCACAGGTGGAGAAAGTCAACCACGTTCAAGAAAACTGAAGGTTTGGCGTAAGGATAGATCTATCAAAGTCAGCAAACAGATAAACATGCCTGTCAAGCGCCCTGTGCCCAGAGAGGTCAGACTATGCCGACTCCTATTTGCCCCCCCCAACATACAATGCATGACATTTACAATGCAGTGCCCTATGAGGGAAGAAAGGAGAGACAGGTAAGCTATGCTTCAGTCTCAATACTAGATAAGCAGTAACATGTTTTTTTTCGTGGTTTTGTTGTTTCATCAAAGAACATTATAGCCCTGTAATGATCGAGAAAAACGATTATTGGTGTTAACTGTGTGATATCGAAATGGACATATTTTCTTTCAAAAGAAAGAACGTCGAAGCATTCATTGATGCCTACCCTGCCAATCAAAGTGGGCACAAAATGAATATGTTCTACCACCAAAAAAGTGGGCACAGGTGGTCCCTTAACCTATGCAGTTGTTGGGGAGATGAGGTGTCAGAGACCTCAGCTTCTCTAGGGTCCAGCGTTTTGAGGACGGCGCCCATCTCCTCTCCCTCGCTGCTTTACCTTCTTTGTCCCTATGAGGACAGGTACCCATTGACAGCTAGGTGAGTTTAGGAACTGTACTGAATCGAAGGATAACCAAGGGTCATCCAAACAGGAGTCAACCACAGGCAACACTACCTAACCTTAAGTCTGGTTAAGTATTGGTTATTCAATGACTGTCCAATTGAAAAAAAGCAAACAAGTGCCTGTGTTTCAACAAAAAGTAGACATCATAATCTTTTAAACACATGACGCCTTGCTCCCCTGTATATGTCAAGTTGACGTAATAAACCTTCGGCACAGGTTTTGATGACGTTAGTCGGAGCACCTCACAACCGTACGTCCGTGTCTCGCCTTCCTCAAGGTCGATGATGATGGCTTTCAACACCATCTGTCCACGAACTGTGTCTGTCTCGCAGGAGGAAAAGGTGGCACTGGCAAGACACTGTTTGGATCTCATGTTGACGAAGGCAAGAGAGATGTTGTCATTGCGTGGATCGAAGACTTTGACAGCGATAATGTCTTGAGCGTTAGCGACAGTAAAACAGACTAGGACCTGGAGTTTTACCACACCTTCCAACGGTTCTACGTACATGCCTTCTTCCTCTGCACACACACATACACGCACGCACGCACGCACGCACGCACGTACACACACACACACACATTCACGCACACACACACACATTCACGGCGCGCGCGCGCGCGCGCGCGCAGCACAGCACACACACACAGGAGCCTCACACACACGACACAACACATCACGTGTGTCTCAAGCTTTCAAGATGTGTCCAAGGAGCTCTCCACTGAAAGTTGTTTTTCCGTAAGAAAATCTAGAGAGTTTTGATACAAGAAAGTGCAGATTTTGTATCTGGGATGTTGTCGAAAGAAAAAATACAATTGTGCTAAATAAAAACATTGATGAAAGAATTAGTTATTAACCCTAAATCTGTAAAGTTTTCTTTATTTTCTTTATTTTCAACCAAGTGAGTGGTGAGCCAACAGCTAAGCCTACGCCAAGAACGATGTAACCGTTCAATGGACTCTGCCGCAACCAGGCCGCCACGGCTGTCTGAAGAGGAAGTGTTTCTTATGTCAGGATGTGGACCAGATGCCCATTGTGTTCTGTAGGCTTAACCGTGTTCTGTGCTTACAAGCTGAAGTGCTCCTTTTGTAAGGCTATGGGCCAGACATCCATTGTGTTTCTGTGTTGTCTGTCAATTCCCAAACACAGGTCAGTGCTACAACCAGTTCCTTATAAAATTATGTAAAACCGAACAATGTGGGGCTCACTACGTGAATGTGATGGTCATTACAATGGGCACAAAGCATAGACATGTAATCTCATCATTTTCACTGTTAATGACTTTGTTTTCTCACTTTGTTTTTTCTGCGGGTTTTTTGTTTTTGTTTTTTTTTTTGATTTAGGGTTTTTTCTATTTATTTTTTATTTTGTCTCCTTCTTCTCCTAATTCACATCACATAACCAGATAACTATGAAACAATAAAAAAAAAAGTGACGATACTCCAATGATAAGACCCACAACTCGCTCTATGAGTTCCCAACGCCTGTGCAAGGAGACAATACAGTTCACCAAAGACTCCTGCCAGATTACATTTGAGGCTATTCATGCTAACTTGCCTTTATGGCGATTTGTATTATATGAACGGTTCTGTGGGGCAATACCCAGCCTCAAATATTACCTCCACAATAAAAGAATATGAAAAAATACAACAAAGAGGAAAAGTGTCCCCCGGGGCACAGTTTTTTAACGACTAAATTAGCCAAATGAACTTTTTGGAGAACATTTACTCAAGTCTCTCCTAGTGAAGGCAAACTCCTGACAATTCTGTGTACCACCCCACTGGCCAATACATGTTCAAGAAACGTGTGCCAGGAGTGGGATAAAAGAGTAGGAAACTTTAAATGCTCATCGTTAAACGAGCTGGTGGCACAAAGTGTCACCGCAGCAACTGCGACTGGACGTCCCCCACCCCCCCCCCTTTATTCCGCAGTGTCCTCCGGACCCTCACGCTCTACTCCATACATTCGACCGTCACGCACTACAGTCCAAGTAAAAGCAGTGACAACCCTTCCTCACGACCAGCCATGTCACCACCCAGACAACAGGCTTGTGATGCCCTAGGCCTATCTCCTCCCTCTCTTCACTGCCACCCTCCCTTTCCACTTCACACCCACTCCATACCCCCTGCACCCCCCCCAAGTCTTTCAGCCCCTGTTGCTGCTGCTAACACCCCCTACCCCTCCGCCATGCTACCATCAATCTCCCACCCTCTCTCCGAAAACCACTTCCAGCTAAACCTCAACCACCCTCCCTTCAACTGAGGAAGAAAATGTAACCAAACCACGCAACCACATCTGCACGTCCTGCAAGCACCCCGCCTTATCCAAAATCGCCCGCTCTCAATCACCCACCCGCTCCCCGTCCTCCTCGCCCCGCCGCGTCCTGCGACCCACAGCCCCCTCTCGCCACACCACTCGCACCCGCCTTAGACAATTCCACCCTTACGCCTCCCCAATCCTATACACCACCGCCCGCAGCAATAGACATCCCCGCGACTCGGCCCTGCAACCCCCCCACGACCGTCCCACCCAGCATACATCGCACCTCCCGGACCATCGCCACGACGGTACCCCCTCATCCCAGCCGCCAACCCGCTCCAACCCAGACCACCCCATCCCCCCGAAACATCGACCCCACCTACCCGAACCCCCCCCAAGCCAACCATCACTACAACCACCTAAGACTCTACCCTACCCACCCAGTTCCCCTCCTCTCACTCCCTTCCCTCCCTCCACACGCACACCACCTCACCCATCTCCCCGCCCCCCGGTCCACCCCCGAAACCACCACTCCTTCCCCCTCCCTCCCCACGCCCACCCACCTCCCACCCCCCCCCCCCCAACAGCCCCCCCCCCTCTCCCCCCCGCACACCGCTCCCCCCACGGCCGGTCCCAGCAATCCATCGGACACCCCCTCCCACGTCATCCCCGACCTCCCGCAGGCCCCTGCCATCGCCCACACCCATCTCTGTCCGTCCCCCCCACGCCCCACCCGCCACTCCCCGCCCCTCCCCGGCCTCCCGCCCCACACCCGCCCCACACCAGCCCCCACGCCCCCTTCTCCCCACCAACCCCCCATGCCCCAGCAACATTCCCGCCACTCCCCGCGAGACCACGGACCTCAGACCACCCATCTGATCTCGTTACACTCCCGCCCTCCTCTCCTCACCCCTCACCCAGGCACGGCTCACCCTCAGTGTTCCCCTTACCGTGACGAACTGGCAAACCTCGACCGACATTCTCCACACCTCGACATCCCCTCCCTCTCCGCGGCCCCTTCACTGCCCGTCGTAGATGAACCCCATCAACGGACTTTCCCAAAATACCAACCAATCCGCCACACATCACCCCTCCCACAGCCCCTCCCAACAACTCCCATATTCCAACGATCTCCACCCTCCGCCCACCGCTCCAAACCACCTCCTCGTCCCCCACTGCCCCCCTCACACCTTCACAAGCAAACCCACCTCTCTCCAGCACCACGACCTTCTTACGCCTCTCTTCCAGCCTATGAGAGAACACCCCCCCCACCCACGCCCCGTCAACTCCTTCAAACGCCCCGTCGCGCAACAACCACCCGCTCACTCCGGACCCACACCCGGTCCCCCACCCACAACACAGACGGACCCACCCCCAACCCCCACACCACAATCCTCAACCCCGTCACACTCCCGCCACCCCCCCCTCACCCGTACCCCCAGCCGGTCCCCCCACCACTCTCCGCTCGCACCAATCGACTGTACCATTCCCTAAAGGCTCCCCTGCCACCCCCTTCTCTTACTGTAGACCAAGGTGCTACCCTTCAAAAAAGCCCCTCTCCTCCCCGGCCCTGCCCCCCCGTGGCTCTGTATTGCCCCCTGGTGATCTCAATCTCACCCCCCTCCCACCCCATCCCAACAAACCCTTCCCACGCCCCAAACCTCCTAACAACCAAAGACACCACAATGCTCAAATGCAAGAAACACACACTCTTCTTCAACAGGACAAACGTAGCAACGATAACGATGCTCCACAAACAACCCCTTGCAGCCAATCTCACTATCTCCAACATGGCATAAAGAAATCAACACACTCAAAACTCAATATCACAAATATCTCAACATTCAAAACTCAACAGCCATGCATCTCTACCTGAAATAAGAATAAAAAAAAACTCCATTAAACTTCAAACAGATGGTATATAGATTACAAGAATTATAAATGGATTTGCTTCAATTCTTCCCCAACAATTTCCCCCCCCACCTCATACTTATACTCCCTCTTCCACCCCTCCCCCCCTTTTTTCCCAGTATATTAAATGATGTTGATCAATGGCATGCTGCTGTGTGGTTTAGAAAGCATTCTGCTTGACTGAAACAATTGCCGTGTGTGACTAGCAGCTATATGGCTACACCAGAGACTAGCAACAGAACAGTTGTGTTACCGAAAAGTAATTTTTAAATTTTGATTTTCGAAGAAATTATATATTTTTTATTATTGTATCTTACTGCTATGTGACTTATCTTTCCTATTTTGTTTTAGAGCTTTATATTAATAAGGTGTATGTGTAACAGTGATAGTTATTGATTTAGAAAAAAGATTGCCGTATCTCTTATCAAAATAAATCTAGTCACTTTAACGAACATTGTGGTATACTTTTGATCTCCATTTGGTTTATGTAATATAAAGTGGACTGATTTATACACTGTAGTGATTTGATATAACAGATCGATTTCTTTGCAGAACCAGAGCAGACGTTTTGAAATTGTTTTTTTAGTACTGTTCCATTTTATTGGGTGTTTCATTTATTTTAATATTATATTCTCCTGTTAGATTACTAATTGAAAACCTACCAAACGGGTCGTCCTATTTTAATAGATTACTTAAATATACAAGAACAAGAAAATATATAAATTAGCAAATCAATCCTGACATATATTAATCACTAAGTTCAGACAAGGGGCCAACAAAACAGTGCCTCCGTGTAGCTACCTGAATATCAACAGTGGCAAACAAACAAAAAAGATGACATTGCAACCATACAGTAACTATACAACAGTGGGAATCAGTTTCATTTGTTTTGAATAGCTGAATCCCGACTTTCTCTAAATGTAACAGATGCATACATAAACATTCCAGGGTGTCAAATCGTGAAGATCCACACAAACCCAAGTCAACCGGGTTACTTACATATATAGCCTCCTCGCTCAGTTGTAAAAGAATATATAATCTTGAGGGTTATGACATTGAATCCATGTGGATAGAAATCAAATTACACACTAGATATCCAATATCAATAGGATTTATATACAGAAACCCTTCAGGAAACCAGAGACTGGTCAGAAAAATTCAACTCCCTTATGGACGAGGTAATACTTCTAAACAATGAAACAATTATTCTTGGGGATTTTAACATAGACATTAAAACCTAAACCAAAATGGAGTCACAACATTACTATGTTTCACCTAGAACAACTAATACATAGACCACCTCTGATAACAAATAACTCTAGAACATTAATAGATCATATCTACACTACGACAAAACAACACATAACAGAAGTATGCGCTCCCTCATGTGGATGCAGTGATCATAATCCAGTGTGCTTTCATCATCATCATCAGTCCCGTGACCGTGGCGGTCATGGAAGAGACATGAAAGACGATGCCGTGGTAAGCCTCCTCCATCCATCTCGGTCCTCGGCTCTGCGCAGTAGTACCGAGTCATTCATCCTGGTCCATTCTCTGATGTTGTCCATCCATGACTTGTTCTGTCTTCCCCTCTTTCTGCCACCTTCGAGTGTTCCCTGCATACATTTTTTTGGCAGAGTTTTGTGGTGACGTGCCGAACCATGTCAGCTTTTTTCTTCTGACGATGGTGGAGAAGGGGGGTTTCCTGTGGAACTTTTTCGTTTCTCTCCAGGATATACCCATCAGTTTTTCTATGGCATTTTGTTTCAAAGACTGGATTTTGCTTTGCTGTTTTCATCAGCAGTCAAATTGTCCAGTTTTCACATTCCGTACAGCAGATAGTCTGGAATTAGGGCTTTGTGAGTAGAGCTTTTAGTTTTGATTGTGAAACTGATCTCTTTTACTTTTCCATAGGTGTGGTGACTTTTGTCATGTGAAGATGTTGCCATTGCAAGTCTGAACTTTGATTATATGTCGTCGTAGCGCCCATATCAGGTCCTTGGAGTGTAGCGCCAAGGTAATTAAAAGAGTCTTACCGTCCTCCATTTGCTGGCCGTTTCAAGTAAATTTTGCAGAACATTGCCTCTGAATGTTCACAAGTACTTTAACTTTTCTCCGACTTCCACCTCCACCCATAAGCTCCCAGCTCTGTTCACAGAGTCTGGTCGTAAGATCTTGCAGCTCTGTTACTTCCGCCCATGATGTCAATGCCATTGGTAAACCGGCAATTGTTAAGGGGTTGCCGCCCAATGGAAGATGTAGAGTGGAAGTCATGAGGGTCTCTCTCATAATCTTTCCAAGAACATATTAAACAGGACTAGAGATAACTAGGCATCCTGTCGGACCCAACTGAGGTTTTGAAGTAGTCTCCGACCTGATTGTTCAAGAAGGGACTGCCATCTTGCGGGTGGTAGTATAGTGCTTGAATGTTTGACTAGTCCCTTCTTCAATGCCAACCATTCTGAGGACCTGCCACAGGCCTACGTGCCAACTCTGTCGAAAAGCCTTCTTGAAGTTGATGAAGTTGTGGCTCAGGTCTCTCTGATGTTGAAGATGTTTTTCCAACAGATGTGGCATTTCAAAATATGTTCGATTGTGCTCCTTTTGGGGGGGAGAGTAGACACCCCTCCCTTACCCCAACTTTTTGTTCAACCATTCCCCTTGTTGTTTTTGTAGTACACTGCACGGGTGGCCTCGCTGTACAGCTTTTTTGATGACTCTGATCTTTGCATTGATGCTGTACAATTTCATGGTTGCCCACAAGCTCATGCCCACCTTCAAATGCCTTTTTAAAAATCGATAAAAACGTGGTATGGGCTTGTTGATTTTAAAGGGTACCGCTCCATAGTATTCTGGGGTTTGAAAAAGTTCTTTTGTGTGCGCCTGCTCTGAAACCTGCTTGTTCCTCACAATGAGGCCCCTTGCTTGGGGCTTCATCATTCATATTATTGCGCATGACCTTGCTTGGGTGAATATGAGGTGATTGTCGGTAATTATGGCATTTTTGTAGTTTTCCCTTTTTTGGGGGGAGGGTAAATGAGAGTGACTGCGTCCATGGTGTTGGCCATTTTTCCTTTCCAATCTTGTTGCAGATTCTTGTGGGGGCGCTAATTGGCTTCCCCTCCAGCTTGGACCAACTCACGGGAAATTTTGTCAGCCCCTGCGACTTCCCCCCTTTTTCAGCGATCTGACTGCTGTTTCCCTTCTTCCGGAGGATAGGGTGACTGCGGTCTTTGGTTTTGGGGTACATTAAGGACTTCTGGATGCCTGCGGTTCTTAGTTATACGGTCGGGCGTTTTTCCGTCCATCGTTCAGAATACCTGGGTCGAAGTGGGACACTTCCCATTTTTGTCGGGGGATTGTTAAACCTTTTCTCTGTTTCGTGCAGTCAGGTTTTTCCCCAGCTGATTGCTTTCTTGCTATTGTTTTTTCTTATGTTCTCTTCAATGTCTTGGCACTTTTTACCGACCATTTCTCTTTTGCCTCCATCATGGACTTCCTATTCTTTGTTGCTCCCTTTTGTTCTGCTCTTTTCTTTTGTTTTTTTTTCTTTTTCTTCACTCTCTACGCTTTCGCATAGTTTAGGATGTAGGTGTGACCCATGGTTTTTTGACTGGTCGGGTTTGGGCCAAAAGAAGCTCGTTTGCTTTTTCAGTCACGCTGTATTGAAATTTTCGTGGTGTGTCTAGTCGAGTCAACACAGTGAGTGCTGCAAACTTTCCACCAAACCTTGCTTAAAAAATTTCTAATCCTCTGGGTCCTTAGCTTCTCAGGTCAAATTTGATCCTGATGTTTTCCCCTTGTGTTTTTTTTAGATTGTCGGAAAAAAATCATCACAAAATCTATCACTCCCCATGGCTGCCCCTGGAAAACTTGTGTCGTGCTATGTTAACGCTAGCGAAACGCTTTTCACATGTGTAATCTTTTGGTTTTGGGTTCTCCCTTTGGGCATTCCCCTGTCCATTTTTGGACTTTTGTGTGGGCCCGTGTTTTTGTATAATTTGAGTTTGATTATTTGCAGTTACTAGTGCTGCCTATTTCCCACAACCGGTTTTCAAAAGATTTATCATTTCTGGTGTTAATTTATACAAGTGAAGTTTTCGCAATAATGCAAAAATCATACCAGTCCACAAATCAGGTGATTTTGCTTGTCCTTCAAATTACAGACCAATTTCAATTCTGTCTGTCTTATCTAAACCCATCGAAAAACATATCCAAAAATCCGTATATTCCTACTTTGTAAACAACAATCATTAAAAATCCCGTCAGGTTTGTAAAAAATATTCCTGTCCACAGCCTTTTACAATTACGGACAGTCTCCTACCAATATCAAAAGAAAAAAAATATACTGTCTTCTTTTTTTTTGACTTTTAAAAAAACATTTGATGTAATAATATTCCCTTTATTTAAAAAAATTTACTTGTATAAATTAACACCAGAAATGAAAAATCTTTTGAAAAGCCCCGTTGTCGAAAGGCAGCAGCAAAAAACTGCAAATAATCAAACAACAAATTTGTACCTAAAAAACCCCCAAGACCCTAATCCCCCCAAGGCCCCCGATTTTCCTTTTCCCCCCCACCCCTAGTTCAAGGGGGCTAGGGTTTTCCCTCCCCCAATCCCAACTAATATAATTCAAAAGGGGGGTCCAGGGCTTTCCCCCAAATTTACAAAAAAACCCAAAAATTTTTTTTAAAAAAAAAAAAAGAAGTTTTCTAAAAAAACAAAAACCGGGCCCAACGGGGTTTTTTGGGCCCAAATACGAAAAATCACCTTCACAAAAAAGAAAAAAAAACCCAAACCTTTTGTAACAAAAAAAGATTTGAAAACAAACTTTCCCATTAAAAAGCGCCCCAACCCCAAAAGAAAAAAAAAACCCCTATACTTAAACAAAAATGTTTTTAAACTAAACCCTGAAAAAACCAAATAAATTAAAACCTCAAAACCCCCATTTAAACCCCCCCTTTAAACCCAAATGGGTCAAAAAACTCTTTTTCCAATTATGTAAAAGATTACCCCATTTAAACTTGCAGAAATGGGGTTTTGAGTTCAAAAAAGGGGGGGGTAAAAACACTTTAACAAAGTGAAAATAAAAACTAAAGAAACAATAATCAAACCCAAAAAAAAAACCTTATACAAACAAAATAAAAAGCCAAACAACTGCTTCAAATAAACCAATAACCAAAATTCTTTGCCCATTTTAAACCAAATGAAAAATCCAAAAAAACCTACTGAAAAACAAAAAAAGGGGCATAGGGGGAAAAAGGAAAGGAGAAAAAAAGGGGAAGGAAAAAAAAAAGAAAAAAAAGGAAGAAAAGAAGGAAAAATTCCTATTTTTGGGAAAACTTCACTTGTAAAAATTAAAAAACAGAAATGATAATCTTTAAAAAACCCTGTTGTCGAAAGGCAGCAGCTATAACTAAAATAATCAAAATCAAATTGACCAATTAAAACATGGATACCACAAGGGTCAATTTTGGGGTCCAAACTCATTTCAATCTATGTAAAAAATTTTCCCCCAAATATCAAACTGGTGACGGAATAGGGTGGTGGGGGAGTATAAAAGGGGAAGGGAAAAACACATTCAATAAATTAAAAATATAAAAATGAAACAATTACCAAACAAGAAAAACCCCTTTTATACAATACAAATAAAAAGCCCTAATAAAAGGACATAAAACTAAAACAAATCGTTTAAAAATAGTACTAATGATCCACGTAACGCAAAAGAACAACATCCACAATAAAACCTACTGAATTGGGACAAGAGAAAGGGCATGGGGAGAGAGGAGGGGAAGGGAAAGGAGGGGAGGAAGAAGAGGAAAGGAAGAGAGAGAGAAAAAGGAGAGAGAGAGAGAGAGAGAGAGAGAGAGAGAGAGAGAGAGAGAGAGAGAGAGAGAGAGAGAGAGAGAGAGAGAGACTCACTCACTATCAGATCTCCTTAATTTTTTTTTCCTCCTTTCCTGTTGTTTTAAAATTTTAATCATTATCATTATCAAACATTGTCTTTTTTGACTTATTTGCTTTTTACAGTATGGTGAAAATATTATATTTAAAAACGCTATTTGAAGAGTACCTCAGAACAGAAAAAGAACAGCATGACATAGAACACTGGAAGCAATCTGAAACTGTCACTGAACAGAAAGGGAAACAACATCGCCACAAAAAAGACCAACAATGATGGTTTCCAACAAGAGACCCTCGATGCCATAAAAGAAACAAGAGAGACCAAGAAAAACCCTTTCTGCAAGAAAAGTCCCACGGCTAGAGGGGGGCAAAGATTTTTACAGAGAGGCACCAGGAAAGTGAAAGAAATTTCACCCCCTGACAAAGAGAAGCCAGGACCAGCTGGCAGCTGAGGCAGAAGAGGGGGGCGGCCCAAGGAGAGCAAGGGAGAGCTACAAAATCACAAAGAAAGTATGCAAAAATTTAAGGGACGCTGGGGGACCAATCAGGGGAAAAACAAGGGAAACTGTTTTACAAAAGAAAAGCAAGAAAAAGATGGCTGAAACTTCCAGGAAGTTCTCAACCGCCCCCACCTGACGAGACAGCCGCACCCAAAGCCAAAAAACTTAGACATTGACCAACCCCCCAACAAAGGAAGAGATAGGGCGCCAACAAACCCCAAAACGGCAAGTCCCACCAGACAACCTTTGGGGCCGAACGTCAAGGGAGATCGAACTAGCACGACATACTGCAACCACGTTCACAGCTGCATGGAAAACGAAAAGTACCGATGATTGGACCAAGGGGAGTGAAGTCAAATCCCAAGAAAGGGAACCCCAGCGACTGCAAAATTGGGGGGAATCACTCTTTTTTCTGTGCCCAACAAGTACGCCAAGGCATCACAGAAGAATATCAACGCTGTGGACGAGCTTTGAGGAAGGAAAAAGCAGGGGCAGAACAACGAGGATTATAGACCAGATATTCACGCCAAAACATCAACGAACAGTGCACAAGTGGGAAAGACAACTGAGTGAACTTTTTGACTTCGAAAAGGGATTTGAAGCATCACCCGAACAGCCCTTTGAGTATCCTTTGACACTAGGCATCCCATCGAAACTGGTAAACCTTATCAAAACTTCTATGACAACCAATGCTCTGGGGCCATAGCAACACTGTCTTCGAAGTCAAGAAATGGATAAGACAAGATGGTGAGTCAGCAGTTTTTTCTTCAAAATGGCCATTGATTGGGGGAAGGAAGACGACAAAAAAACCCCAAGAGGGGTTCCGCTGAGCCCGTTCTCAACACTAGACACCTTTATTTTGGGATGACCT
Source organism: Rapana venosa (assembly GCA_028751875.1). Lineage (NCBI taxonomy): Eukaryota > Metazoa > Mollusca > Gastropoda > Neogastropoda > Muricidae > Rapana > Rapana venosa. The sequence continues at coordinate 4,672,340 of CM054160.1, read as the reverse complement.
GGGGGCTGTCCCACACACACCCAAAATATCCAGGAGAAGACCCGCAACTCCAAACATTCGGACAGCAAGTGGGGCTTCAATTACAAACCAAGAAAAAAAAACAATGGGCGCTCAATTAAAAACACCAAACCTTTTGAAAGTGAATGGAACTGACCGCCCGGGCAAGAATTCCCAAAACCCTTGGCAAAAAACCCCCATAAAACCCCAAGGGGGGGCACTAAAAAAAAACTTTCCACAAAAACCGGGGCAAAAAAATTTGGTTTTGGAGATAACAATATCTGGAGATAAACTTAGTACACCCAACACCAACTAAGCTAGCCCAACGGGTGTTGTGCCCTACGCTCCTGTAGGGTTCCCTGATCGGGAGTTTAAAGGGAATATCTTCCCAAACCAAACCGTTCCACACCAAAGCCTGCGAAAAATTCTCCATCTTTGGCCGAAAGATCCCCAAATTTAAGACCAAACTACAAAAAAAGATCGGGCCAAGAAGACATAACCCCACCCACCAAAGAGGGGAAGGGGGTTGGGGAAAATCCTCTGAAGAAACCCCACGGGAAACCGCAAAAATAGAAATTGCACTGGACCCCAAAAGGGAAGGGAAAAAAAGGAAAAACCCAAAAAGCAACGTAGAAAACTGAAAATAAAGATAAAGGCCCCATCGCACTCTTGGGGGTCAGTGTTTTGGTTTTGGCCCAAAATTTCAGGAGTGGAAGCCCCTTTTTTGGGCCCCCACACACCGCGGGTGTTTTGGCTAATAATATGATTTTTTAAGAGTATCCCGCATGAAGCACACTTTGCGGGAGGGAGGAGAGAGGGGGGGGTCTTTAAAAGGCAATATTGGTGGGAAAATGACACAACGAATCCTATATTTTCAAAGGGTTTTTCCCTGTACCTTTATTTTAAAATTTTAAAAAAATAAACTGAAAGAAGGGATGAAAAAGTAGGTAAAAGTAATTTTTTACCCCTGACTTTTTATTACATTTTTTAAAAACCCTTTAAAAAATTCCCCAAAATTTAATTGGGGGTGTTGTGGTGTGTGTGGTGTGTGTGTTGTTGTTGGTGGGGTGTGTGTTGTGTGTGTGTGTGGGTGTGTGGTGTTTTGCCCGGGCACCAGGTGTGTTTTGAAATGTTGGGGGCTTTTAAAAGGGAAATTTTGTTTTCCTCTTTTACGGGTTTAAAATTTATTTTTAAAGGTTTCAAAAAATGTATTCAGATAAACCCTTTAAAAAAAATTTGTTTTTAGAAAAAGGGCTTGAAAAAAAAACCCCCAAAATGGAAAATTTTTTTTGGCCTTATTCAATGTACCACCCGAAAAAAAAAATTTGACTTCACACACAATCTTTTAAAAAACAGGCTAAGGAAAACAAACAACAAGCCAAAGCAAACATAAAAAAAACCTGCTTTTAGGGGTTTTGGAAATTTTTTTGGGGGTTATTTGGGTTCGTGCAAGCCATCCCCGAAAACCCTCTATCTTTCATTAAAGGGAGAAAAAAAAGTCCTCTGAAGTCAGAATAGGGCACCTAAAAAAAAAAAAAAAAGAGTCTGTATTACACTTGAAAATGAAAAAGGGACAAAAACCCTAGGGGTTAAAAAATACCCGGAAATTCGATGCCCCGGGATTCGTTTCCTTTTTAAAGGGGGATATTTCCCCTTGGATTAACATCAGTCCCAAAATCCCCTCTCCTCCAAAGCCCATTCCCCGGATAAAGAAAAAATTTATCCCCGGGGTCGAACGCACCAAAACATTTTTGGTGCCCCATGTTAAACCCCTGTTTCCGCTTTCGAAAGAGAAAACCCCAATTGTGTGCCGGTGGGAACAGATGACAAAATTTTTAAAAAACCCCGCATAAAACAGGGGGGCGGATGTAAAAAAAACACATAAGTGCTTATTCCATAATCCCGATATAAAAAAATAAATTTAAAAAAACATTAAAAAAATTTTAAAAAGTCTGTACAAAGGTTTTTTTAAATTTTTACACCACCCCAAACACACACACACCACACACCCCTTCCCTTTCCTCGCTGCGCAGCACACACACACACACACACACACCTCACACACACACACCACGTTAAATTACATAAAAATTATATCAAACCAGCTTGATAACACGCCAAAAAATATGCTTGAAAATGGTTTTTACTTTGTCCACAAAAAAAACCATTTTATCTTTTTAATAAGGGCAGAAATCCGGGGGGAACCAAGATTTGGGGGATTAAAAATCATTGAATACAAAAATACATAAAATCTTAGGTTTTATTCTAACTTCAAAGCTAGCTTGGAATAAAAACATATTGAGAATTTTTTAATAAACAGAAAGTAAAAAACCCCTTACTGAAGAAAATTTAAAGTAAACATTTGGGGACAAGCAAAATAAACCCCCCCTTTAAAAAATGTTTACTACATCCCCGTTTTTTTCCCCGAAATAAACCCCACATGGACAAGAAATTTTTTTTCAGCGCCCCAAAAATTTTTCCCAAAAAAAGCACAAAGGGGTAACGAAAAGTTTAACAGGCTTGCACTTGGAGTTCCGTATCATGCTTCACTCTGGGAACGAAAATGAATTGGGAAACTTCCCCTTGGTGATTACCGTCAACTGGCATTAAAAAAATATGTTCTTAAAAACAGAACACAAAAATTTTTCATTTCTGAGAAAAAATAAAATCAAACTATTTTTCCCCTAAAAGAGCAAAAAGAATTTTCTTCCTCAATGCCCTTTAACACAATGCTCCGATCTAGTAATATTCTAATGTAAATAAACACAGAAGGGACAAATGAGGGCAAAGAACCTTGCCCATCGTGGAATAATAGAGCACTTTTCGACATGAGTAACTAATGTAAAAAAAAAAAAAGGAATCTAAAACTTTAAAGGGTTTTCCTGATTTTCGATAAAACATCTATCATAAGTATTTTTCATCATTTTACAAAATTAACAGAGGGATAAGGGCCGGGAAAATCAAGAAACATTTTCATTTTGTTAACCATTTTTAAAAAATTTGAAAAAAAAAACCCTTCAATTTTTGGACCTCATTGGATTTTTACGGGGGAATTTAGAAAGCAGTCTTAATGGCCTAAAATTATTCTTGATTTGCCATTGGTAAAATTAAAATCCTTGGGGGGGTTTTTTGATTCTAATCGGTTTTGGTATCTTTAAAACCGTGTACAAAAAACTTCAAACATTGAAAATTAGAGTTTAAAACTGTCACCCCTTTTTAAACCCTTTAAAAGGGGCAAAAGTACCCCTTTCTTTTTGGGTGCCTTCAACAGTAAATTTCTTTCCAAAAGGGGCAAATAGAGCTGCTAAAAGGGTGAAAAGGGAAAAAAGGGAACAAAACATTGCACGTCCCTTTATCTTAAAAAGGGGGCACCACTTATTAGAACAAACATCAGGGAAAAGGTCACAGAAACATATCACCTAAAAGAGTTATTTCTAAAAAGACCCTGTCTTCAAAACCCTGATAAAGCAAGAGCCCGTAAAACCATTCAAGCCCTTGCTAAAATACACAAAAAATTGGAATATTTTTTTTATAGAATAAAACTTAATAAAGATAGGTAAAACCGAGCCCAACTAAACCATTTACGGTTAATCCAAAACCAGGCAATTTTTGGCCCGATTTTGGCCCTTCGCCTCATAAAACCCAAAAAATTTGGCATATTTTAAATAAAAACAACATTTCCCTTTGACCGGTTTTTACTCTTCTCCTCCCTAAAACTGAAGTAATCTAATTTTTTTTTTGAGGGAAAAAACAAAAACTTAGGGGAAATTTACCCAAAACAAATTTTATCAAAAAACTTATCAAAATTTCAAGAACTTATAAAAAAATTACAAGAACTTACCAAGAACTTACCAAAACTTATCAAAACTTTCAAGAATTTTAATCAAAAACTAAAACAAAACTATATTAAGCTTGACAAAAAAAACAGCCCCTATCAACAAAAATTTTTTTAACAACTTATCAACAATTTGGGTCAAAAAAACAATAATTTTTTTTAAAACAAAATTTTGGGAAAAAAAAAACAACATAAATTTGCACAAACTTTGTTGATGACATCTCGGGTTCTAGTCAAGAAGAAATAACAATGAGAAAATTCCCACTGTAAGAAGGAAAATTTTACTCTCCCTTTCTGCTTTGGGGAAAACAAAGCAGTACTTAGGAACACAACTAACAGTTGAACAGGGGCAGCAATTTTCACCAAAAATTTAAAAAGTTTTTTAATTTGTAAATCTCTTTTTTGAGCAAAAATATGAAAACCCAGGGGGATACGGGATTGGGCTATATCTAAAGCAACAATAGGTTTTTAATTTTGGGCTTCCCCAAAAAAACTTAGCAAAAAAACCTCTCCAAGACCCCATTTTGTCTAAACGCTGGGAAAACTTGGCTTTTTATATTATTACCGTTTTTGGGTCTCTGTTAGCACCAGTACTGCTAGTTGGGTTTAAAATTAAAACTAAAAAAAAATTTAAAAAATATAAGAAAGAAAGGGAAAAACAAACACATCACGAACCAACAGGGAAGGGCAGGGGAATGAAAAACCAAAAGCAACCCCCCCCCTTTTTCAAGTACATCGTAACAAAGAAACCTGGAGAATTTTAAGCTGGCAAAAGGTTCAAAAGGAAAAAGACAGAAAAAACTTTCAACCAAGCAAAGCAAAAGATCTTATCTGGAAAACAAAGAAAAACAATGCCTAAAAAAACAGAAAAAAACCCCCACCAAAAAAAAACCCCTTTTAGTCCCTTTCTTAATATAAATTTTAAAAAAAACTATGGGAATTGGTTTTTACAGTCTATAATTAAGGGGCAACAAGAAACCCCCCAAACAAAACCACAAAAATGAACAAAAGCCAAAACCCCAACCCCAACCCCAACCTCTCCAGGGAAAAAACCCGAAAAACGGGTTTCCCCCAGATGGATTAATAGATAAAAAATAAAAAAATTTTTTTCTTATATAAAATATGGAAAAAAAAGCTTCTTCCAAATTTGGGCCCAAACCCCCCGCCATTATTCAGTCTAATGGCGGCTATACTGTGGTTTAAAAGAGTCCCTTTTAAAAAAGGGCCTCTGATTTAGGGAAAAATAACTTTGAAACAGCGCCCCCCCTATTTTCTTTAACACATCCATTGCTACAAAAACTTTCCGGTTTAAACAGGGGAAAAAATTTTCCCAAAAAAATTAGTCCAAAAAAAAAAAAAAGGGTCTTTTGTGAGATGGGTTGGGTTTTTTGTTTTGTTAAAGCAAATTTCTTTTTTCAGGTAGCAACTACTTGTTTTCTAAACTTCATACAACAAAAAAAGGGAAGGGGGCAGGGTAAAGCAAAAGAAAACGAACAACTCAGGGAAAACGAAAACAAAGAAGGGCCCTTTTTACTTTATTAATGAAAAACTTTGGGGAAAAAGGGCATCTGCAAAAACAATTTTTTGATTTAGGGGGCAAAAAAAAAAGAGTAATACATTTGACAGGCCCAAAAAAATTATCTCCTATTTTCTTAAAAAAAAGCTTCTTATTAAATTTCAACCCAAATGAAACCCCGAAGAAAATTTACATTTATTTGTTTTTAGTCTGTTTTTCGTCGCCTTTTGTGAACTATTTTTTAACTCTAGAATTGTTTTTTAATTTTACCCCATAACTACAAGCTTGGTTTTTGCAAGGGTTCCAAAAACTGTTTGTTTTTAAAAGCTTATACTCAAATTTTGAATAAAAAAAATATTTTAAACCAAATCTAAAATAGTTTTTAGTTGTTGGTTTTCCAACTTTCTAGGGCTTCAAGGGAACCTTTTTAATATTTGTTTTTGGGAATTTTTTTTAGCTTTTGTAAATTGTGTAAAAAGCTTGCGTACATCGTTTGTATTATGCACACTAATACCCCGTTTTTTTTCTCATAGCAACACTTTGCCTCGGATGTATTTTTTTGCTAAAAACTTTTGATTTTTTCTTTGTTTAAAAAACCTTTTGTCCCATTTGTTTCAGCAAACCAAATTTTCCCTTTTTTGTCCGATCAATCATATGGCAGTTTTTCTGGGTTGGTTTTTTCCCCCAAAATTGGTGAAAATCTTTTAAATCCGCTTTCTAAATAATTCTCTTTTGACTGAATGCAAGGGGGCTACAAAATCGCCGGGTTTTACCCATATCATCAGCTGGCGAAACACACATCCATAATCTAATCAACTTCCATTATTCATTATTTTTTTTTTAAATTTTTCTACTTATTTAAAAAAAATCGCAAAAAACAGGGGACAAACCTGGGTCCTTAAAAAGACTTTAAAAATCCCTTTCATTAAAGGAAACAACAGACAATCGTATTTTCAAACAACCCCTCCCCTATTGATAAAACAATCTGACTTTTGGTTTTTTTCCCAATTTTGGAAAAGAAAATTTTTCATTTTCCAGGAAAAACTAGGGTTCTTTTGGGGTTTGAACTTTGGTCCCAAGTTTAACCAAAAAAAAGGTTTGGGAGCAAACTTATAGGGTAAATAAAAAGATTTTGTCAACTAGAAGGCAGAGGAAATACCTCCACTAAACCCTTTCCACTAATTTTATCTAAAACGGGTTTAGGATACAAAAGAAAAAAAGTTATCCTTTTTTAAACAGGGGATACAGGATAGGAAGGGGGTTTAAAAAACAATAGGTTTTGGGTATAAAAACCGGGAAAAAAAGATCCCGGGCCAAAAGCAAAAGCCTATGATAACGGGGTTTTTATTCCCTTGACTTTTTAACTGCTCCTCTCCATCCTTACTAACAGGGGGCCCCTCAGAACAGACGGGCCTTGGGGGCTACCTTTAAAACAGTCTCCTGGATTACACCAGGGCCGACGCAAAATACAAAATATCTATATATCTTTAATATGAGTTTCAACCCCAGACTTTCACACTTTTAAATTTCACAGCAATACATCAAGGGTTCTTCCCATTAGAAGATGCTTAAACCCTTCACATTAAGAAGAATTAAAAATAAAGGGGGGAAAAAAACTGAACACCCGGCAAACATTTTAAAAAAAAATTAATCCTGTTTAAAACCACCCCCCCTTTTTTCCCAAATTTAATGAAGGGTTTATTTCCCTATTTTTTCATTTATCATTTCATAAAGGGACAGCCAAATAAAGTCAAACCCCCCTGCTTTTTACCATTTCACACTTTGGGTGAGGGAAAAAATCTTGTTCGGGCAACACAATAACCACTTTCTTGGGGACAAACAAATCTTTTCTTTTACAATTTTTTAAACTTCAGAAACCAACATCTAAATATCAATTGGGGGGTTACTTTAAAAATCAACGATAAGATAAGCTGCATGGGTTTAGAAGCCGAATTTTAAAAAAGGTCAAAATTTAAATTAAAAAATTTAAAAAACAAGAAAATATACCCAAAAAAATTAAACATTTTTATATGGACCACACTCAACAAGAAGAAACAACTAAAAAAAATTTTTTTACAATACCAAACTAATTTCTACCAAAAGAAAAATTTCCTCAAATTAAAGGGAAGGGAGAAAATCGGGGGCAAGAACCGATTTTTTTTAATTTTTACAAACAAACAAAAATTTTTTCGGGTTCTTTTATATTCTGTCCCCAAAACCGCACAACAATAAAAAATACAGAAAAAAAAAGTTTTACAGATAAATATAATTTAGTCCCAAACTCCCCTGAAAACCCAAGCGATGTTTTGAATTTCTTTTCAAACGTTTGAAAAAAGCAAAACCCTTTTTTTTCGACGCCACAAGGTTATTTTTTTAAAAAAGGGAAAGTTTTCTAAGTTTCTTTTTAGGGGGGAAAAGCCACAATATCTGTTTTTTGCTGACACAAAAAAATAATAGCAAAATTAAAAGAACCGGGAAAAAATCAAAATCGAATTTTTCACAAAAAAGACAAATGGGTTTTAAAAATTCCTTCGGGAAATTTGGGTTTTTACAAAAGGGCAAAAAGAGAAAAATTAAAAAAAAAATTTAGAGGGTCAAAGCAAGTAAACAATTTCTCCAAAAACCAGCCAACCCCCCAATTTCTGAATATTAAAACCCAAAAGCTTTTTTTTTTTAAAAGTGCACTGTTTTTCAACACAGATCCCCATGTGTATGAACAAACGGCTGTTTTGGGGTTTTGTCACTGGCCCGCCGGCCCCCACCAGTCTTTTACCCAGGGGAAACCGCCTGGGTTAAATTCAAAACACCAAGCTGAAAGCATTTTAGTTAAATTTTACCCCAAATTTTCGCCCTTTTGGGAAAATTCAGCATTTTCGCTTCCCAAGACAAATTTTTGTTTGTTGGGGGCCATTGAATCCCTAGGCCCCGGGTTTTCTATTTTTTTTTTCTTTCGATTAAATAAAAATGAAAAATTTTAGATTTACGGCCCGTTGGGCCCCAACTTGTTTCCCTTTAAATTTTTAAACATTTTGGGTTCACTGTCCATTTCGAATTTATAAGTGTTTGGGCCCAAGGGGTGTGGCGGGATTCCAAAGGGTTTTAATGCCGGAAAAACATCTCCTCTGCCCTCTTTTAATTTTAAAACCCTCCATTAAATGCACTGCTTTAAAGGAACCTTTCCCAAAAAGGATTTTTTTCACTTTTTTTTTTTTAAACCCTTAAATTTTTTTTTAAACCCCTCAAAGCCCAAGGGTTTTTCTTTTTTTATTACAAGAATTTGTAAAAGCCTAGTCCCAAGGGAAACTTCTTTATTTTTTATTAAAAATTTTCAAGTTTTTGGGGCCGAAAAAGGAAAAAACCTCAAGACCAAAAGGTTTCCTGGTTTTTAAAACATAATGGTTTACCGACTCGGGTTTTTCCCAAACTCCTAATCTTCGTAACCAAATCAGAAAACAAAATGTCCTATTTTAAAAATTTCCCAATTCTCCTAAAAAATTTAAAAGTAAAATTTCAAAACTTTTTTTCCCCCCAATTTTTAAACTCCTTGAAAGCAATTTTTAAAATTTTAATTTGGGATTTTTAAATTTCAAAATCCTGGCTAGTCCCCCATAAAACATTTGGGGGTTTGTTTCTTTTAAAGGTTAAAACACTTTTGTTTTTGGGGGTTTTCCCTTTTTTTGTTCTTTTGGGGCGCTGGGCTTTTTATGTTGCTCTTTCCCCCCCCAATTTTTTTGTGGCCCCACCACCAACCCCCTTCCGGGAAACCCTTTTTTAAATTTTTTTTGTCTTTAACGGATGGTGAACGGCCAAAACCCAAGACAACAACCACCACACACCACACAACATTCACCACACCCCACACACACACACCAAAAAAAAAACCACTAACATCTTAAAAGTTTTCCCCACCTGTGATTTTGCAGGGCCCGTGCCACATTAAAACTACAACCCCTTAAGGGTATACAAACAAAGCCACCATACCGGGAAATAGCCGGAGATTCCCCCTTTACTGAAACTGTTTGTTGGGGGGTTTTCAAGGGGGTTTGCATTCACATAACCCTCAAACACTCGCCCAGGGTAACTGACGGGAAAAAAGATTTTTTGGGAAAAAAAGCGAAACTTTTTCCCCAAACCTTTTTTTGGGGGCCTTTTTTAAAAACAACCACATTTTTCCAAATTTCCCCTCTCTCTCCTCTCTCTCCGGGGGGGGGGGGGGTCTCCCCACCTCTCTCCTTTTCTCACCCTCTCTCATACACAACACAACACAAAACAACATAAAAAACACCCACACAACACACACACACACACACACACAAAACACTCACCCCAATTTCAGGCATTTGATATTTTGGGGATGCCCTTGGGTTTTTTCAAACTATTTTGGTAGCTCCCTTATGACTTCAATTGGGGGTTTGTGTTGTGTGTTTTGTGTGTGTGTGTCTGGTTTTGTGTTTGTGTGTGTTTTGGGGTGTTCCCGGGGTGGGTTGTGTTTTGGTTTTGGTTTGTTCGTGTGGGTGTGTCCTGTGTGTGTGTGCTTTTTGTTCTGGGGTTGTTGTTTAGTTGTGGTCGGGGTATTTTTTGTCTATTCGGTTTGTGTCGGGGTGTGGGTCCGGAGGGGTCCCCTTTTGTGGGCCCCTTTTTAGGGGTTTGTTTGGGGTTCGGGTCGGGGTCTGTGCGTTGGGGGTCCCAGGTTTTGTCCGGGGTTTGGGGTTTTTTTGTTCCCGTTGTGGGGTGGGTCCCGTTGTGTGTCCCGTATGTGTTTGTTTTTGGGGGGTTCGTGGTTTTGGGCTTTGTGGGCGGGGGTGTCTTGTTTGTCTCTTTAGTTTTGTGTGGTTGTTTGTCTGTTCTTGGTTTTTGTGTTCCCGGTTGGGTTTTCCCATGGGTGTGTCTGGGTTTTGTGTCTTTGTGTGCTTTGTTGGTCGTTTTTTGTGTCCTTTTGGGGTGTGTTGGCTTGTTTTTCTGTATTTTTTGTCGTGTTTGCGGTGTGTGTCGTGTGTGGATCGGGTGTGTCTGTGGGGGTTTTTTGTGTCTGTGGTGGGGCTTGTGTGTGTTGTGTGTGTGGGGTTTTCTTTTGGGGTTTTGTGTGGGGTGTCTCTTTGGGGTTGGGTCCCCTGTGTTTCTGGTGTGTGTGTCTGTCCCGTGTGTGGTCGTGTGTGTGTTCTGTGTGGTTTCTTTGGTTGTCCGGTGGGTGTTTTCTGTGTTGTGGTCTGTGGTCTGTTGGGGTCTTTGGTGTCTGTGTGGATTATCTTAGTTTAACCTCTTTCCCCAAAATTTTTTTATTTTTGTTGTGTGCAAGTGGGTGCAAGGAGCAAGCCCTGGGGCCCCTTTTTGGTGTGTGTGTGGTGTGTGTGTGTGTTGGTGGTGACTGGTTTTGGGTTTTCCCATAATTATTGTGGGGCATGTTCCATGACTTTTAACTGAAACAAAGATAACACAAGAAATAGGAAACAAAAACCAATTATGAGGGGAAAAAAACCCCCAAAAGGAAAAAAATGGGGTTTCTTTTTTTTTTCCTTTTTTTTTTCTTAGGGGTTTTGTCACATTTTTAAAATTTTAATTTAAAATTAAAAAATGTTAAAACGGCCCAAAAATAAATAATTTAAAAAAATCAAGGGTTTCTTTTTCCCTTTCCCCAAAAAGAAAAAACACGAAACTAAAAAAAAAACATAACTGGCCCCCGCTTTGGGTTTTTTTTTATTACCCTCCCCTTAGGCAAATTCTTTGGAGCGAATTTGGGGTTTAAATTTGGGAAATTGAATTGGGAAAAAACAGAAATTTGGGTAGAACCCCTTTTTTTGGGCCCGGGCAAATTTTTCGTTGGGGGAATTGGTTTTTTTCGAATTAAATTTTTTAAAAACCGTAAGGCGGGGGTTTGGGGGAATGGCTCACGAAAACCCGGGAAAGGGGCATGGGCCCCCAGAGTCCCCCTTTTTTTCTGGCCCCTAATTTTTTTCCCTTTCCAAACTTTTTTTTGAAAAATTTTTTTGAGAAATTTGGCCTAGGGTTTTTTAAAAGTAAGCAGAATTGGGAGATCCTTTTTTCCCCAAAACTGCAAGAAACATTATTGTGGGGGGGGAAGGGGGAGGGGGGTTTTTTGGTTAAAAAAAATGAATGGGTTTTAAAGCCTTAAAAAACATGGCACTTCTTTGGTTGAGTCCAGATTTCCAAGTTATGCAGAATTGGGCTTCTAAAATGGGGAGAGAGACAATGAAAATGACAAATTTTTTTTATTTCAGGCTAATGAATAAGCACCCATGTGCTTTTTTAAAATCCAGTCACCCCCTAGGGTATATGAAAAATAAAATAAATAAAGCCATAGCAATACATTTCCCACAGTTTTGGAAGAAATATCTACACAAAACTCCCACAAAAATCACCGAAGAGAGAGAGAGAGAGGAGAGAGTGAGAAGGGAGAGAGAAGAGAGAGAGAGGAGAGAGAGAAGAGAGAGAGAGAGAAAGAAGAGAGAGGAAAGCGATTGCGATTTGCGAATGGTTTATTAAAAAACCCTTGGCCACATTTGTAGGGAAAACCAAGCACACCTATCATACAAGTAATATTCACATAAACAATCAATTCAAAAACATTATAACACACGATAATTTTTCAAGAATTAATAAGGGTTCCCCCGCAGTCTAAATGCTTTATATAGAAAAAGAGTTTAACTGTTTTGTAGTAATTTATTTCCAGACTAATGAGCGGGATTAACCAGAGAATGTTGACGTAAGAACTTTCGAGGATAAACTGCTCTCTTAATTCCGTAAGTTTGGAAAAGTGAATAGAAAATGCATTTTCGTCTTCAATAGAACTACACAAAGAGACAAATCAAACTCTTCGTTTACATGTCTATAAAGAAATGATGCGTGTTCAATTCTGAGATACCGAATCTAATTGGTTATTTTCTTTTCAAAAGCCTATCCATTTTCATTGTTAAATATAAAGGAACATGTGATGGATTGATCGACATACATTTCATATCTGCTACTATTTCAATGTGTTTAATGCCATCTTGCCACTGAGAAAAAAGATTGATTCAGACAAGGAAATTAAATCAAATTGTTTTCCTTGTGGGTTACGAAGACAAGAACAATACACTCATTTTACATAGCATTCAGCTATTCTCCAATAGATCACAATCTTGTTTAGTCACCGACACAGAATCAAAAATATGGTGACATGTCTGTGACAGTGTAAAGCTTCTAGATAACACAGCCGTACTGACCCAAAACGTGTACAGTTAAGAGGGGACAGATATTTTCAGTTCATATATGGATTTTTTGTTCCTGTGGGTCCTTGTATTTTACTGCTATTACAGGTTGCTTGAACACTTTCTGTTGCCTCAGATTAGAAATCTGTATATTGAGCTGATCAGTAGGTTAAAAATGATGTGTGTGTGTGTGTGTGTTTAATAATAATGTATGGATTTTATATAGGGCTGAATCTTGCAAAGAAACAAATCAAAGCGCTTGCATTCAAATAAATTCACACGCATGCAACCAGCCATAAAATCTTGATAAACAAATATCAAATTTAAATATACACAACACACTTTGTGGGGGTGGTGGAGTGAAGACACTATTGAGAAGTAAAACAGATAAGGGGGAAGATTCTCGAGTAGAGTATAAGTGCGTTTCGGGGCTAGATTTAAAAGAATCAATGAAGGCTTTTGGCGAAGTGGGAAGAGGAGGTCTTTCCCATGTAAGGGACCGGAAACAGAGAAAGAGCACGCCAACAGTGGTTTTTTTAAATCGGGGTGTCCCGAAAGCACATGGCATCTACAGATGAACAAGGAGCGGACGGAGTGTACGGGTGAAGACAGTTACAGGATAAAAGGTGCAGATTTGTGGAGACATTTGAAACAAGGTATTAATCTTATACTTTATTCTTTGTGAGAAAAGGGGAGCCAGTGAAGAGATCGCAAAAGAGGAGTGATGTTTCAATTTTTCTTTTTAAGGACCAGTCGAGCTGCAATAGTTTGTATGCGTTGAAGGAGTAGTGGATGATGCCGGGAAACCACCAAAAGAGAATTACAGTAGTCCCCGTCGAGAGAGAATGAGAGATTTACAAGTTTGGGTGTTGCTTCAGTAGACAGATACTTCGAATTGCACTTATGCCCGTAATTTAAGTAGCAAGACTGGCAGATCTGGGTTATGAATTTTTTCATAGAGAGTGTGTTGTAAGAACCACACCTAGATATTTCACAGAGCTGGACAGAGGGAAACCCACGTATTGCTGAATTCCACTGAAGTCGTTGTGATGGAAAAGTTTATGTTTTGGGCCCCCTGACATGGGTTCCGTTTATCGGGATTTAGCTGTAACTTATTTTAGTCATCCCGTTTTGAATGTCTTGAAGGCAGTAGGAATATTTGTCAGAGGGAAAGAATTTTCAAGGTATTGCACATTGAAACGATGTCATCAGCATAGAAATATGATCAATTGTGGTGGTTATTATGTGTGAAGTGGACATGTAAAGATGAAGAGAACCCGGACCCAGACTGATCCCTGTGGGACTCCACATTCAGTTTTTGACAGTTTTGAAATTTAATTTTGGCTGACAATAATTTCTGGATCGTTTGTGAGTATAAACTAAACGGTGAGGGAGGGATTTTAAACCAACTGTTCTGGAGCGAGAAAAGAAGAATTGAGTGATCTTAGTGGCCCAAAGGGAGAGATAGGTCGAGAAGAGTGAGAAGGGATATTTTCCCTGCAACAGCAGCGAGTAAAAAGTGTTAATCTAAAGTGTGGATGGGTGGTTCGGTGCGTGTTGGCGCGAAAGGCGATTGAAAGGGGAAAGAGATTATTTGGAATGAAGGTGGGGATTTTGTTGTTTTAGGACAACTTTTCAAATCTTTTGGGGATGAAAGGTAAGTAGAGACAGGTCTGTAAACTTTTAAATTTTTGGGCAAGGGCGCTTTTTAGTAAGGGTGTGACTATTGCGGTTTTTTAGAGTATGGAAAAATTTTACAGAAGAGTTGAGTTTACATTCGGGGGA
>CM054160.1:4642426-4657502 GCA_028751875.1 Rapana venosa | reverse complement strand
GGATTTTGGGCTAAACAATCATTGGTCTATTGGAATGGCTTTAGAATCTGTGGAGAATAGTGGTCCGCCAGTGGGTCAGGTAAATTAACAGGTGGACGCAGGAATCTAGCCCGCACATTAGGAATATTTTGAGCAAGCGGTGATGTGGGAGTTCTGTTATCTATTCATATCGACACACCAGTCAGTGATCAGAGCTCTTTCATCATTTATTTCTGACCCAGCTTTTATCGGTTTCTGTTATTAATTGTTCATATTGTACGGACCTCCAGTTCCAGAGCAAATTAGGCCTGAGTTGTAGTGAATGAACGAGGTCAGAGCAGCAAGCAGGATTCTGTTGCTGTCATAATTAGGTGTCAGGGTCTGTCTTTCTTGATGACTGCGTGGTAATTAATACATGTTTGACTTAAGTTATATTTTTCATGTGACTTTTGAGGTGATGGGGGTTCTTTACATGTGTTCTTCCAGGACCATGTATATGGGGGATCTCTCTATGACTGGGGGTGTCTTGGGTTTTTGCTTGTGCTTCATTTTTATCTGTGACCCAGGGGGGTGGTCTTTGTACCTTTCTCTATATAATGTTTGGTTTTGTTCTTTACTAGTTTCGGCGGAAGGGGGTAGGGGGGCATGTTGTTGTGTCCTTTATGACTTTTCTCGCTTGTGATCTTTTTCTCCCTCGTTCTCGGCCAATAGGATCTCCTAATGTTCTCGAATTTGGTGAGTTTTGGCGTACAAGACCCATGCTGAGTTTTGCAACCATTAGGTAGCTGCATGTTCTGACTGGGTGATAGTTAGTGAATATATCTGTTTTTGTTTCTTTCATGTCAAAGTGGTGGGAGGGCGGATATCTTCCATCATTTTGTCTTTTGTTGTGTTTAGTTGATTTTTTTTGTGGGTGGTGTGTCTTGTTGTGTGGTGGTGTGTGATTAGGTATCGTTTTGTGGTGTGTCCCATGTCATCTTTTCCCAGTTGTATCATCTGCTTGTATTATTTGGGGGTTGGACTGCTTGGGGGGGCGGAAGCGTGGAGGGGGGGGGGGGATTGATGCATGTCTTTATAAGTTTATAAAATAAAATTAACTTATAAGGGGGGAGTGGGTGGGGCCTTGTGTTATTTTTTACTTGACTTGTCACTATATAAACATTATGTTTTTATGTGGTTTATGTGATCATGAGGTTGGTTTATGTTTAAGACTCAGCCAACTTCATCTAAAAGTGGGTGGGGATTTAGCCTGAAGGGTTATGGTTTCGTTAAAGTGTATGCGCATTATTGCTTGTGATCTGCTTCTGCACCGGGTTCGAATCCCGTTCTAAGGATGGTTTTTTTCCTCTGGAGTTAACTTCGGGCCGACACCACTACTCCCCATAATCTTTTGGGATGTGGACCTATAAACTGAGGCACTCATGTGCTGTCAACAAGCAGAACTCTTTTGGTCTTTATTGGGAATTCAGTTAGGCTTTTCAGAAAGTGCTGTGGCACTGGTGTGTGGGTGGGTTAGAGTGTCATACTCTATGTCTCAAAATAAGGGCATTCTCTCTGGGTGGATTGGTTATTATTTTTGCAGGTTGGGAGGGTGACTTTTTACCGGGTTTTTTTTGTTGTTTGTTTGATTTGGTTGTTGTCTGGTATAAATTTGTGGTTAAATATAAGCTGTCAATTAGTAAGTAACAGAGTATATATGTGAATCAGAACATAGTGGGTCAGTGTATAGTCTAAAATAACAGTAACAGGATTTCACATCAAATGGGCGAGTTCGTATAGTGATTGTGCATTGTGCGTTGTAATTTTCCATGTGCGTGCGTTTGTGTGTTATGTGAATATCGTTAACTGGTTAATTAAATGTTGGGTTCGTTGAATGGTGTTGGGTTAGTGGACCTATGGTTGCTAGGCACATGATTTGTTTGATTTTTTAAAAAACAAGATTATAGCGCTTATATAAATTCCATTTAGAATTGATTATTATTATTTTTATTAATATTACCATTATTATTATTTATTTATTATTATCTTGATTATTATTAATTATTTATTATTATTATTAATTATTATTTTATATTTTTAATGATTTATTTTTAGTCTATTTGTCCTACATTAGCAGTAGAGTAAGTGAGTAACTGACCCTATTAGTCATTTAATTCACCTTTAATCAGTCAATCCAATTTTTACTCATTTTGAACCTATAACACTTATAAGTTAAATGTAATGCTGCAGCACTCTAACCCAAATTTGATGAGTATGAGTAAAGGATTTTTGATAATACTTTTTCTTGGACCTTTTATCGCAAGAAAATGGTTGCTCTTATATTGTCCGTGTGAAAATTTCGGGGATGTGAAATTTATTGTTATATTGTATAAATAATTATAATAATAACTTTATGGAATACAATTCTGGTTTTCAAAGATAGCATGTGTGATTTTTCCTTAGGCATGGTAAACTGGGACTGTCTCCTTTTGTTCCTTATGTGGGTGGTTGTAAGATTTTTTACATCGATTGTCAGATTTTGGGATTTCTGTATCTAGGGATCTATTGTCATAAAGTTGTAGACACTACACACAACACACCCACCTACACACACTCGACTACTGTAATTCTTGAAAAGCTTATTGACACTGGATATGAATAAAAACAAAAGACAAAAAAAACCCCCACATTTTAATAGAAACAGGATTTGACTAGATGTTTGGGAATCTTGTTAGGTTATGTGTAATGTCGCATTAAAACATTTTAAAAGTTAATTTTGAAAAGTTGGATTAGTTAAAGAAAAAGTTGCACAAAGCAGAACTGACATATTCTGTTGTGTTTAAAAAATAATTCAAAATTATGATGAATGAAAAAGGTTGATTTATTAGCTGCCATTTTAACAATATATTTTCATTATTCAGATTTGTATGTAGTTGCTATTTTTTTGATTGGTTAAAACTACAATGAAATGTAATGGCATTTGTTTGAAAAACTGGCATGTTAACCAATGTAATATAAATATCTGGGTGGTATATAAGTTTCACTTCATAAAGGTATGTCTAAAAGTTGTCAGAAACTTTGGCACTAAAAATGGTTGCCTCTCACAACTTTCTGTATCCAAGACAAATGTTTCACCTATGTTTTCTAAATTTGTGATTTTTCTTCAGAGGAAAAAAAGACTTCCGGTTTACAGTCAAGATAATATTCTATAATATTTAGAATTATGTTACATAGATTGTTTAACACCAGATTGTGATTCATATTTATTATTTCTGTGATGTGCAGATGGGGAAATTATTTTTTGGTTAATTCAAGTATTTTATATTTTTTACAATTAGGGTTGGGTTTTTTTTTTAAATGAAATTTTCCTGTCCTAGTAGTAGGCACCAAAGTAATTAGATCTTGATTCAGACTCATGCTTACCCCACCAATTTTTGACAATGAAATACGGTGGGATTGATGACTTTTTGAGAAGCTGGGGAAACTGAGTGATGATTTTTAAAACAGGCCTTTAATGATCTCCTCATCAAAAAAGACCGCTTGTTTCAGCTACCTGTTTTCAGCGTATTGTTAATGATGCCAGTCATGTTTTTTTTCTTGAATCAGCTTTTAACTCTTGGGTGGTGTTCAGTTGGACTATAAAGTATGAAAGCACGGGTGTCATAGAATTTATGCACCTCTGCCCTCTTGTCTGTTTAACGAATGTTCACTTATACAGGAAATCTGTATTCAGCTATTTTTGTCCTAATTTAAGCCAAAACGCACAAAGGCATCTTTTTCGCGACTAGTGTCTTTGGATTGTGGTTATTAAGACAGCATAGGATGAGTGTACGGTTCTGGTGTTTTTGTCCACTCTGTTTTTCATTCACGTTTTTTTCCTACTTTTTCTGCAGCCCTGCCTTTCAAATTATGTCTTGCCCTCTCCCTTTTTTGGTGTTTTGTGCTGCTCTTTTTGTTTATGTTTGGCAATGAAGTTATGGTTGCTTCTGTTGTGTGTGTGGTGTGTGTTGTGTGTGGTGATTGTCGATCGTGAGTGTGTGTCGTGTGTGTGTGTGTGTGGTGTGTGTGTGTGTTGTGTGTGTGTGTGTGTTTGTGTGTGTGTGTGTGTTGTGTGTTGTGAAAGTTTGAATTGTCTTTATCCAAAAACAAATCCACCAAATGTGTTAAGTGTCTGTGCTTGCTAGCTGTTTGTCAGAAAGGACACACTCGTAAGTGTTGAAGTATTATCTTATCATTGTTGTTGTTATTGTTATTGTGTGTTGTTGTCTATTATTATTATTATTTATTATTATCATCCATCTATTATTATTTTTGGTATTAGTATTGGTTTTTGTGAGATTGATATATCTCATTTTGTAAAAAAATCAAAAAAAAAAAACCTCTTTTCCTTTTTGTGTTGTGTTTTTTTTTTAAACGAATGTGAAGACTTGTGTTTGACTTGTTGCCAGACTTCTTTAATAGATATACATGCATTTAGTGCATGCTTTTCCTGAGCCACCAAAGAGGGGTGGGGTGGTGGATGGAACTGATTTTATTTCTTTTCGTTCTGGCTCCTGACGACCCTCAAGCTGTAGGGATGGTGAGAGGAATAGAGTCTTGGGGGTCCTAGCATGGCGCTTATCTGTAGTCAGGGATGCACTTACCCACAACTAACTTGTTGATCTCTAGTCAGTTGTTCACATTTTCTTGAGTCCTTGGTGCTCCCTTCTGAGTGTCTTGGACGGTTGCTTCTGGTGGTTTTGTTTATTCCAGAAATTTTCTATCCAGAGTTTGTTGTTGATGTTTTTTTTCTTTCTTGTTATGTCAGGAAGATGAGTTGATGTTGTTTGTTGTCTTTCTCTTTCCTCTGGTATTTTATGTCAGGATTTTATCAGTGAAAGAAAGATGGGGCCTCTGAAATTCTGTGCTAGGACTTACTTTTTTCTATTCTCTTTTCGTTTGTTCCTTTTCTTACCTGTCAACCCCTTGTATTTTTTTCCTCGCACTTCTTGGTAAGCAATTTATCCTGCGAATTTTTTTCCTGTGAGGAAATTATAACATTTCTCCCATACCAAAGTCGGATGCAAGTAGGCTGCTGCCCGCTGTCAAGCGCTTTATGGCTAGCAACCTCAGCGCAACAATCATTGTCTCGTTCATGTATTGGACAGACTGACAGTAGGTGCTGTTTGGGTTTGTTTGTGAATACATATATGTCTGCTCAGGTCGAAATAAGATTGTGTAATTGGAGGAAAAATTACAAGAAGGAGGAAAAATTAATATTCATGAATGAAGTAACTGGAATCAATGGACAAGTATGTAATAATGTGTGTTGTTGGTGTTTTGTTACATCAGTAATGAAGGTAAGTTAAGTAAATACGATTGATAACACAACACATTAACACACAACACCAGCACACACACAACTACACACACATCAACACACCTCACAATATAACACACACTAGAAGGTATGTACATGTAATGCACAACACACGTGGGCACTTTTTCAGTTCCACACTACACACACACACAACACACACCCTGCGACCACCTTTAAGACCTGTTAAACACCTTTACCAAAAATTGGGCATGTTGCTGCGGTAAAAATGAGCTATTCCATGATGTATTTGGTTTAGTTTGATCTGAGAAGTGTGGCGGAGAAGCTCACAAGAAACGTGTGATCCAAGAGGGCATGATGAAAGCACATGTGACCAGACCTGGTGTCATTGTCCTGGACAACTCAGAAAGGGCCTTAGATCAAAGGGTGGCTTCATGAAAAAGACAAAAAATTGCACCCAACCAAAATTTTGTCTCATTTTCTAGGGAAAGTGCCTCCCTTGTTGAGGGATAGGGAGGAGGGTTGGGGAAAGGGAAGTAAGGTGGGGGGGAGAAGGAAAAAGAAGGGGCAGGATCATAGTAATGGTGGAGGGACTACCAAGGCGGGGTGGGTGGGGTCTCAGGGGCTGAGGAGGGTGTTGTATATTAAGGGTGTGTGAGGAGGGGGGAGGGTTAGGGAGGGAAGGGGAGGTGAGTGGAGGAGTTTGATCGCGGAAGGGGGGGTGGGGGGAAGGGGGGGTTAGGGTTATTTAAGTGAATTGTTGTGTGATACTAATCCACTTTTACTTTCTGTGAGTTCCTTGTGGTGTTTTGTTAGCAAGTCACTGAATGCTGTTGAAGTGGAGCATCAAGCTAAAAAGATCCAGCTCTTTCATACACATGCCACACCAACACACACACAACACACAAACCATACAACCATACACTCCTCACATACATACACACCCTTCACACTACACGCACACCCATACACACAATACTCACACCCATACACATTCAAAACTCCTACACACAACACACACCATAACACATGACATGAAACACACAATACACCCTACATGAAACACACCACACACACACTCACACACACCAACACACACACACACACACACACACACACACTCAACACAACACACACACAAATATGCTCAAATGCCTATGCACGCACGGCACGCACACCATGCTCATACATACATGCCCTCACCCTTCCCCCCCCCCCCCCCCCCCTAAACACACACACGCACTGGTCTCACACAAACATTGCCATTTTTGGCATGACATGCTCTCACAAACACACTGATATCGCACAATGAAGACTCAAAACCACACACACACCAACACTCACCACAACACACACAACACACCACCAACAACACACACAACACACAGAGCACGTACCTCAGTTGTATTCTGTCCGGCTCCATGTTTGCTTCAGCATCTTCCCCCACCACGTGCTGCCTTCCTACACCCCATGGAACTCTACACAGTGGATACACAACCCACAACAACCACTTAACTACGGGGAGGGGGGTGGGGGAGGAGGGCGTTGGGGGGGTTCTGGGAGGGGGGGTTGAGGAAAGGGGTTGGTAGTTTGTGGTTGGGAAAGGGGTTGGTGTGTTCGGAGAGGAGAGGTGGGCGGGAAGTGGAATAGGTGTGTGGTAGATGGAAGAGGGTAGTTAAGTCATGTTGGGTTTTAGTTATAATCCATTTTTATTTTCTATGAATTCCATGTGGTGTACAAGGCAGTGACGGACATTGAAGTGGAGCATCAAGTGGCGGACAGATCTCAAAAACACACAACAACTCACACTACACACACACCCACACACACACACCACAGGGGGTGGGAAAGCGTGGGGGTAGGGTGGTAGTAAGTCATGTTGGTGTTTTAATCCATTGTTAGTTTTCTGAGCTGGTATCCGCATAGGTGTACCATGTCAGTTGGAAAAATCAAGAAGAAGAACATTGGGCGGACTGTTTCTACCTAGAGTAGTACTCTGTGTGTGTGTGCGCGCATGTCGTGTGCACGTGTTCCTGCATGATGTGTGAAATTATGTGTTAATATGGATATGTATTTAAGTGTGTATATGTAAATGTCGCATATATTTTTTGTAATTAAATGTAACATATTTGTTATACTGTTATTATTTTGTGTATGTTGTGAAACATTTCTTAATGGATGTTTGTGTTTAGGGTTTGTTGGGGGGTGGGGTTTGAAGAATTAGTCAGAAATGTTCACCTTAACTTGTGTATTTTTGTGTTTTGCAGGAGTGGTGTTTTGGCTGTGAGTGAGATGGTGGAATTCCAAGGGTTTGCTTTTTTCAGGAGTGAAGTACCTGAAGTACCCAGGGTTGGTGTTGCAGCACTGGAGTATCTAAAGATGAAGTGGAGGTTGGCAAGGCTTTTCCAGTGAAGTGATAGTTATGTGTCATGTGTGTTGTAAAATGTCATGTGTTAGTGTGTATAAGAGGTTCGTTGTGTGTTGTGTGTGCACACGACGCACACACCACATTGCTGTGGGTTGTTAGGGTGGAAAAGGACTGACGGGGGACATTGCATCATTTGACAGACATGTAACTAGTTGCTGTATGTTGGGTGTGTTGTATGTTGCCTAGGGTTGGTGTGCCCAACGGATCAGCTGAAGACGGACAGCAGAAACTGCAGGGTGAACGGTGCTGTGTGGAATTGTTTCAGTGACGTATGTTATGATTGTGTGGATTGTGTTGGTGTGGCAGGTAGGCAGTTGTTGGTGTACACAAGTGTCTATTTTGAAAATGTTTGGTGTGGTGTGGTGTGGTCACTGTAATATTCTTTGTGTGCCTGTTCATTTCTGTGCGTATTGATTGCTTGTTCTATGTGGCGATTGGTTGCTAGTTTCATTTCTGTGTGTTGATATATTGCCTAGTACATATCTGTGTGGTGGACAGTTTGCCTAGTCCTTTCTGTGTGTTGACAGGTTGCTATCATTTTCGGTGTAGTTGGGACAGGTTGCTAGTCTTTCTGTGTGTTGAAGGATTGCCTAGTCATTTACACCTGGTGTTGACTAGGTTGCCTAGTCATTTCTGTGTGTTGACGGTTGCCTTGTCCTTTTTTGTGTTCAAAGGAGATGATGCTCAGGAGGGAGATTCTGAAGTTGTTCAGCGGTTTTTTAGCAGAATTGTCGGAGCAGCTGTGCATGACACTTCTAAGTTAAGTCAGTCTGTTTTCTTTCTTTATGTATGTGTTACTTGTGGTGTGTATGCGTTGGTCTGCTGTGCGTTGCTGTGATGTGCGTGGGTTCTTTTGCTACATTCATTTTGATAGGAACAGTCAATGACTACCCTGTGGATGTGATGTGTTGACAGGGCAAAGCACCATGGAAACAGCTGAAGGTGACATGGGAGGGTCAGTCAGTTCCCAAGCAAGAAGGCTGGGATGTCTGAGTTAAGTACAACACACGCATGCAACACTCACACCACACGATCACAAACGTACACATCTTTTGTCTCTGTCTCTCTCTCTGTTTCTCTGTGTCTCTGTCTCTCTAACGCTGTGCGTTTCTCTCTCTCTCTCTCTGTGTCACACTCGCACACCATTCAACTTGTCAAAAATATATACTTGAACAATGAAGTGTATTCTACTTTAAGGAAGACTGGTTTGTCAGGACAAGTAGATTACTTTTTCAAGACCTGTTCTTTTTTATGTAAAAGATTGCATTGTGTTGTTTTTTTTTTTAAAAAAAATGGTTTGTTGCAATGTTATGTGCTTTTAATATTTTATATGAAATTTTTGTTGTTGATTGTTTGTTTGCTTTTTGCTGCTTTGTTTGAGGGGTGGGCTATTTGGTTTTTTTTTTTGCTGCCAGTTTGAACTTGGGCACCCCTGCCCAAAGACTGAGACCAGGAGTTCCATTGTCCCCGCCAAAGTCCGGGGCTGTGGTTGGGGCACTGCTCTGACTGACGTCTTCAGGCAGTGTGGGTGGGCAAGTAGGACTTGGTGGAGCACATCCCTCTCCCGGGTGGGCAGGGTGCATGCTGGGTGTTTTTCAGGCAGTATGCTGGGTGTGTAGTTTCATTCATCATCCACACTACGTCTTATCTGTCAAAAACTCTTGTAATGAAAAGGTGGATGTTTCTTTTTGTTATGTGTGCGTTAGTGTGAGGTGTGCCTGTGTTGTACAGGAGAGCCTTGGCTGGTCAGTCTTGTCTGAGTGATTTTCAGGGGAAAAACAGATATGGAGCAAATGTTGTCAACCCCAGAGGGAGAAATCCCCTGCACTGAAGAAACTGAGGGGTGGCTGTGTAACACCGTCACTGTCAGGCGGGGGAATATCAGTGGTCTGCAGGTAACCGGCTCAGGGGTGGTTCTAACCACAGCCCCATCACTGTCACGTCACGTCAGGTAGAGGGATCTCAGCGGTCTACAGTGTAACCAACGCCTAGCCAGAAATCCAGGAGGGAGTTGCTGGTTCAATGGACTGTTGGAAGCCAGGACTTGGAACTTAGGTTTCTTGGTTATGATGTGATGAAAGACTTTGAGGTAGGAGAGGGAGTCATCAGCGTTCTTTTCTTTTTCTTAATCACTGCAGGGATGAAGGTCACGAATGGAAACAAAACGTCAGGTCTGGGGAGACAACCTTGACCCTCAGTGAGTGATTGTCAGGGCAGGGCAGAGGGGGGGCGCTGTGACCCCACAGCTGTTGTTCTTTGCTGATGGAGAAGTTAGTGCTGTGTGTGTAAGTATTGTGTGGTGTGTGTGAAGGGATGTATGAGAAAGGGGTTGGTTTCAACCTAGTTGTACTAGGTTAAAAAATATGGTGTGCATGCATGTGTGTTTGTGTGGGGGGAGGGGGTGTGATGTTATGTATACAATATTTTCTTTAGAGTTATTCTACATGTCTCTTTTCTGTGTTGTTCACAGGATTGGTGCACCAAGTCTGCTGAAGATGTAGTGGGGTTAATCAATTGAGTATTTGTTCTGATGTCATCTGCTAGTGTGTATGGTATAGGTTGTTGCTTTTTTTGAATTTTTCCATTTGTTGCTTGTTTTGAATTATCATAAATGTTGTGTGACACATGTGTGTGTATGTGTACATGCATGTAAGGAGAGGGATTGATATATATTTACATGTGTGTTGGGGGGTGAGGTGCGGTGAGGAGGATGGTTGATATATTGCATACATGATTACGATTGATTTGATCAGTGGTGCAGTGTCCTGTGTTCACAGGGCTTACTACCACAACAGCTGGAGATGCTTTCACAGCATTAAGAGTAAGTGCTTCTTTCTCTGGTGTGTGAATTGTTTTCTCTCATGTGTTGTTTGTTCTTCTCTTCATTGATAATGTGGATATTGTCATCAGCCTGTATTGCTCAATTAATGTTGCCTTGTTGGTTAATTACCATGTACATTTGAACCCTTGTTGATTTTAATTCTTTTTTATTTTTTTTCTACTGTGTTTAACTAATTCTATAAACACTTACACACAGTTATCTTAACTTTTCTCATTTTTTTTTTTTATTTTTTTTTTTTGTTGATGTTGAGCCACAGCCCAAATGTGCTAATCATTATGTTAGCATACTCCCGTGAATGCAGTATGTTGTTTCCTGGTTTTGAGTCATGCCAGGTTTTGTACGGACTGAAGGTGGTTGTGTATTGTGGTTTATGATTTTCAAATATGTGCTGTCCCATGGTCTACATACAAGACGACATGTAAGTGAAGTTGAGTGAAGATGTTTCTGGTCTTTTCTGGTGTTTGTCATATGGTTAAGAAGGCCTATCTTTGATGTACACGGGCTTTCTGTGCATTTTGATTTTTCTTATCTGTGATAGTAGTGTTTGTTCTGATGAGTGTTTCTGCTTGGCAGAGTTGGGGCCTGAACACATCTCCTGAGGGGAAGCATGATGGACTGTTTGAATTGCCAGACAACTGGCGGAAGCGTCTATTGTAGATTTTTCACACAAAGGTACAAAAACTCAATGCTTTTGATTTGTACTCTCAATTATTAAAGTTGATTCGAAGAGAGTTATTTTTCATTTTGTTTTTTTAAAGGTTAAAGGAATAGTTTGTACTTATAATTTTAAAAAAATTATTATAAAGTATTTGCCTGTGGATTTGGCTTTTAGTGCTTGTTAGTTTGTTTGGGGCTTTATTTGTATTTTGAGTGATGTTGGTGTATACTAAGAGTTAATTGTGTAGGTATGTATGTATATCTAGTTTATCTAATGTCTTCCCCATGTCATAACTGCCCGTGCTCTTCAAAAGCCATTCCCCTCTTTCAACGCACCATGGCTTTGATGTTGGCAATGCGCATGCTTTTGTGTGTAAGCTATGTTGTCGAAATTTGGACGTGTTAATCTTATTCAAGGACAATTGTCATATGATGTATTGATTGAATGTAAGGGCTTGATATTTGCTTTTAACAAAGATTCAGGCACAAAAATAAAATTGCATACATTTTAGTAGGTTAGTTAGGTAGCTTATTAGCATTTACTATAAAAATTAGGAGAGGGATTGATGTGTAGGTGGGTGAGTGGATGATAGGGCGATGAAATATTAGAGTGATTTATTGCATACATGATTATAGACTAGAAATTGATGTGTGTTGCAGTGTCTGTGTGCAGTGTCTTGTGTTCCCAGCACCTGAGATGCTTTTCAGCAAGCACTGTTCTGAGAGTAAGTGTTAAAAGAAAATTTTTTTTAGTGTGTGTGTGGTGTGTGGTGGGGGGGGGTGTTCGAGTTCCATTGCTGTGGTGTGTTGTTTTGTTCTCCTGATTGATGCTTGTAGACATTGTACCCACCAGCCTGTCTTGATTGATGCTGTAGTCATTGTACACACAGCTGTCTTGATGATGCTGTAGACATTGTTACACACAGGCCTGTCTTTGCGGTAATGTGGCCTTCTTGTATTGCTATGATTCATCCACTCCCCTTGTCATTGTTGTTCCCTTTTTCCTTACATTTCACTATCTTTAACATTGCACACAGTTACTTTTTTTCTCTCATCTGTTTGATACAATGTTATCTGCAGCCCATTGTGGCCACAGATGTTAAATTAACTCATAATAACTTTGGCATGTTGTAATCCTTTTAAAATTTAGTGGCACGTTCATTGTATATTTCTGAATTTAAGAATGAAGTGATTGACATGTGGGTTTTTTGTGGGTGTGTAATTGGTATGGAGGATGGGAATATTGTCATTGATATGTTGCTTACATGATTACAGATCTACATAAACTACTTGCTTACTACTTAATAAATACAATGTTGAATCCTCACTCTTAAACACCTTGATTGATTGTGTGTGCAGTGTCTGTGTTGGGTTTGTGTTTACTCAACAGCTGGAGTTGCTGTTCAGCTAGACTAGGAGTTAAGTGTGCTTTTTTTCTGTTTTTAGTGTTTGTGTGGAAAGTAAGGGAGGATGTGGGGGGGGGTTTGGCTTTTGTTTGTTCATTTTCTTCATTGATGTCGACATTGTCACAGCTTGTCACGCCATAATACTGCCTTGTTGTATTGTCATGATACATGCACTCCCTTGTTCAATGTTGTTTGTTGTTTCTTCTTAATATTTTCATGATCTTTGAATGCATGGTCACAGTTGTCGTTTGTTTTATTTTTCATTTATTTGACACAATTTTTATCCTTTGCACCCATTTTTGCACATATTATGTTAGAATATACATTCTTAATGAACTTGCATATCTTTATCATATTTTATGTTTTTCGGTTGGGGTCCTGTGTTTCTTTGATTGTAAGTTGATTTATGATTATATTAGAGGGATAGGGATGGTGTGATATGAAGAGGTTCCTGGAATCTCTTCCTTGGTTTTTGTGTGCTTGTTAAGTGCCGTATTTTGATGTACACTTGGCACTGTGTGTGTTGATATGTAAATGTCTCTGATGTGTTATTCTTTCTGTATATTGTTAAGTGTGTTCGCTGTCATTTTCTGTATGTGCAGAGTGGGGGTAGGACTAACATATGATGTGAGGGGAAGTTGGATGGTATGTTCCAGTAGAGGCTAAACCGCTGGTTAGGAAACGTGGATCGTAAATTGTTTCTCCACATAGGTACAGAACTAACTCTCTGTGTGCATTCAGAGTTCTTTAAAGAAAGAGTCATTTTCACGTGGTTTTTAAAGAGAATAAGTTGTACTTTTTTGTTAATTAGTAGTTTCTTGTGCTTTTGTTAAGTGTGTATTGTTTGTGGCTTGTTTATGTATTGTTTGAGGGGTTTTTTGGTGTACTAAGTGTGTTGTGTTAGGTGTACCAAATCCATCCTCACCACACACACGTTATTTAGTACCGAAGGTCTTCCCTTCATGATCTGCCGGAACTATTCCACAGGCCACCGTCCATCTTCATCACCCTGCCTAAGTAGGGCTGTGTGCTGTGAATGCGCGAGTGTGTTTTTTTTGCTTAAGATTTAATATGCTAATCTTAAATCATGGACAATTGCCATGGCGGTGGTAAAAAACATTAAAAGTAGTGAGCTTTGATTGTTGCTTAAAAAATATTCAGCACTAATAAATTCCTTACTTTATTGTTAGTATTTTAAGTTTTGTTTAGTTTATTTAATTTTATTTCTTGTATATTGAGGATAATGGAATAAGCATTAATGTGCTTGTTTACATCCAGTCTGTGTGTATGCTGTTTTGAAAAATTCTGTCTTTGTTCCTACCGGCACACAATGGCCTATTCTATGAAAAGCGGAAACAGGATATAAGTAAGCACTAAGATGTTCTACGTGCGTTTCGGCACCGAAAGATTTTGGGAGAGTGGAGTTCAGCAATGATGTTGTAACACCTGGGGAAAATATCCCTTGTAACGGAATCAACACACAGGTCGTCAGATTGCAAGTGCAATGTTCTGACCACCAGGCTATCCCGTCCCCTATTAGTATAATAGTGTACATGAAATTAGGGAGAGGGATTAACATGCATGTGTGTGTTTTGGGTGGAAGACCCGTGTGGGGGTGGGGGTAAAATATTGATGTATTGTGTTGTGTATCTGTGTTCACAGGGCTTGTGTACCCAACAGCTGGATATGCTCTCAGCAACACCAAGAGTTGAGTGCTTCTTGTTTTTATATGTGTGTGTCTGTGCGCGAATTTTTTTCCTCACATGTGTTGTTTGTTCCTCTCTTCATTGATAATGTAGATATTGTCACAGCCTGTCTTGCCATTGCCTTGTTGTATTGCTGTGATTCACTGACCTCCTTGTTGATTGTTGTTGGTTTGTTGTTACTTTTTCCTAATATTTTTAACAACCATTAAACACTAACACCCAGTTATTTAAAAAAAAATATTGTTCATCTATTTGACAGGGTATTCAGTTGCTGGCCACTTTTGCACAGATCTTAGAGAGAAGGATTTACATGCGTGTTGGGTGTGATGTGTATTAGGGGAAGTGGGTGGGGGAGGGGGGGGCAGACCATTGGGGTTGATGTATTGTATTCATGATTATAGACATCATTTTAGTTCATTGTCTGTGGTTACAGGGCTCCTGTACACAACAGAGGGAGATGCTTTCAGCAGCATTGTCTAAAAGTTAAGTGCTTCTTTGTGTGTTTGTGCTTTTGTGTTGCGTGTGCCATGCTGTTTTTTGTTTCATTGATGATGTGGATATTATCACAGCCTGTTTTGCCATAATGTTGTCTTGTTGTATTGCCATGATACACTGACCCCCTTCATGATCGTTGTTTCTTTGTTGTTTCTTTTTCTAATATTTTAACAATCTGTAAACACTAACACACAGTTTTTTTTTTTTTCAAAATAACTTTCATTGTATTTGACTGAGTTCAGCTGCATGTGTTTTTGCACAGTGTTG
>CM054160.1:4638051-4640551 GCA_028751875.1 Rapana venosa | reverse complement strand
TGCCCTGCCCGCTAGGCCAGTACCAGGACCGTGCAGGGTCTAGCCACTGTCAGCCCTGTCCCCCCAACACCACCTGGGACACACCCGGCGCCACCCATGTCTCCCAGTGCCTCTGTGAGGGTCTGCACGTTAGTGGAGAGAGCAAGAATAAAAGCCTTTCTGTTGTTTTCTTTCTTTTCTTTAAAGATGGCTAGTAATTTCAATCTGTGTCAAGCTTTCATCAAGGTTTCTTTCTGTCTCTTGTTTATCTATGTCTGTTTGTGTGTCTGTCTGTCTGTCTGGCTGTCTGTCTGTCTGTCTGTCCATGTTTGTTCTCTCAGTCTCTCTCGGAAACACAGGACAAAATGTCCACATCCTCATACACTCAGGGACCAGATCTGTAATATTATATTGCATTATATTATATCATACCATATTATAGTATAGTATATAGTATAGTATAGTATAGTATAGTATAGTATATTATAGTATAGTATGTATAGTTAGTATAGTATAGTATAGTATAGTATAGTATAGTATAGTATAGTATAGTATAGTATAGTATAGTATATGTAAGTATTGTATAGTATAGTATAGTATTTTATATTATATTTATTTATATTATATATCATATCTGTTATGTTATGTTGTATTGTATTGTATTATATTAAGTTTTATTATATTATATTATATTATATTATATTATATTTAACATGATATAATATGCATTATATATATATATATATATATATATATGTTATATGTGTGTGTGTGTGTGTGTGTGTGTGTGTGTGTGTGTGTGTGTGTGTGTGTGTGTGTGTGTCTGTCCCTCTGTCACTGTCTCTGTTTCTCTCTCGCCCTCTCTCCCCTCTCTCTCTTACTGGCATAAACCTGAAGGGATAGAATGAATGAATGAAAATGAATGAATGAATGAATGAATGAATGAATGAATGAATGAATGAATGAATGAATGAATGAATGAACAGAATGTTTAATAAGTGAACAAAGTCATATACTGATTTCCTTACTAAATAAAATGGTGATTTATTTTTTAAGTAAAGACTAGCAAATGAGTGAAACATGAAGATGGTGTTGATGTGAACGAAAGAAAACAAAAGATGGTGTTGATGTGAAAGAAAACAAAAGATGGTGTTGATGTGAAAGAAAACAAAAGATGGTGTTGATGTGAAAGATAACAAAAGATGGTGTTGATGTGAAAGACAACAAAAGATGGTGTCGATGTGAAAGAAAGAAAACAAAAGATGGTGTTGATATAAAAGAAAACAAAAGATGGTGTTGATATAAAAGAAAACAAAAGATGGTGTCGATGTGAAAGAAAGAAAACAAAAGATGGTGTTGATATAAAAGAAAACAAAAGATGGTGTTTATGTGAAAGAAAGAAAACAAAGATGGTGTCGATGTGAAAGAAAGAAAACAAAAGATGGTGTTGATATAAAAGAAAACAAAAGATGGTGTTGATATAAAAGAAAACAAAAGATGGTGTCGATGTGAAAGAAAGAAAACAAAAGATGGTGTTGATATAAAAGAAAACAAAAGATGGTGTTTATGTGAAAGAAAGAAAACAAAAGATGGTGTTGATGTGAAAGAAAGAAAACAAAAGATGGTGTTGATATGAAAGAAAACAAAACAAAAGATGGTGTTGATGTGAAAGAAAAACAAAAAAAAAGTGTTGATGTGAAAGAAAAACAAAAGATAGTGTTGATATGAAACACAAAAAAGATGGTGTTGATGTGAAAGAAAAACAAAAACATTGTGTTGATGTGAAAGGACACAAAAGATGGTGTTGATGTGAAAGAAAAACAAAAGATGGTATTGATGTGAAAGGAAACAAAAGATGGTGTTGATGTGAAAGAAAACAAAAGATGGTGTTGATGTGAACGAAAGATAACAAAAGATGGTGTTGATGTGAAAGGAAACAAAAGATGGTGTTGATGTGAAAGAAAACAAAAGATGGTGTTGATGTGAACGAACGAAAACAGAAGATGGTGTTGATGTGAAAGGAAACAAAAGATGGTGTTGATGTGAAAGGAAACAAAAGATGGTGTTGATGTGAAAGAAAACAAAAGATGGTGTTGATGTGAACGAAAGAAAACAAAAGATGGTGTTGATGTGAAAGGAACGAAAAGATGGTGTTGATGTGAAAGAAAAACAAAAGATGGTGTTGATGTGAAAGAAAACGAAAGATGGTGTTAATGTGAAAGGAAAACAAAATATGATGTTGATGTGTTAATGTGAAAGGAAAACAAAATATGATGTTGATGTGAAAGGAAAACAAAAGATGTGAAAGGAAACAAAAGATGGTGTTGATGTGGTCGGTCACAGATCCCACAGAGAGCACCGGCACCAACACTGAGGAACCAGACGCCTCACAGCCTGACGACAGCAGCAGCAGCAGCATCATCATCGGTGCCAGCCTCGGAGCTCTCCTCGCCCTGGTCGTCATCGTCGTCGTCGTTATCGTGATGTGCTGGTTGAGGAAAACGAGGTCAGTATGCCGTCA
>CM054160.1:4553051-4633051 GCA_028751875.1 Rapana venosa | reverse complement strand
TATATATACTAACAGATTGTGGGCATTGTGCTTGCACAACAGACACAATTATAAACTTTCTTGTACACTTTGTTTGAACACACACATACATGCAAACACAGATACTCACACATAAAGGCATACTCTATAGAATCATACTGACGCTCATGTACACACACATCTGCATATAATATATATAAAGTCCTTCAGATGAGACTATAAACTGAGGCCCCGTAAGCAAACGCATGCAGAACATCTTGCCACACGTTAAATCCTGTTCTGCTGTTCGAAAGAGTAGGCCATTGTGTGCCGGTGGGAACAGATGACAAAATTTACAAAACCGCATAAAAAAATTTTTTTTAAAGAAGTCATCTGAGCGCTTTGATTTGTTGCTTTACAAGATTCAGCGCTTTATAAATTCCATACATTATATTACGTATATTAATTCATGTATATTTTGTGTCAAATTGTTTCTAGGAATCATTTTTGCATAGTGCTCATAACAATGTTTCTTTTGGTTTCCCCTGTTGCAGTGTTTTTAAAACTTCATTTTTAATTAATACTGATACGTAGGTTTGCTTTTGTGTCGTCTGTTGAACTTTTGACAGTGTAATGAGACCATATCTATCTGTCATTGTATGGCCTTCTTTGTTGGCTTCCTCTGTTAGGAATGGGCCCTTCATTTTTAAATCGTGCTTTTAAGCAGTGTTATTTTTTGGGTTTTTTCTATGTTTACGAGTGTCCATTTTTACTTTCTAAGTAGTGTTTATATGGGGGTAATTTTTATTTTTTTTATTCGGTGGAAGAGCACTTTTTTTTTCTATTTGCTGTTTGTAAAACATTTCATGTTGGCATTACTTTTGAAAAATAAAGATGTCTTTTTTTTACCGCAAGAGACTTGCAACAATGGTTTGACTTCGGTTGGTTTTTTGGTGTTTCTTTTGGCACATTGCTTTTTATATGAAGAATACTAACGTTTTAGCAAATCCAGCTACTATCTATCAAATCTATCTATCTATCTATCTATCTATCTATCTATCATTTCATCCTATCTATCTATCTATCTATCAAACTATCTACTATCAAACTATTTTATCTATCTATCTATCTGTCTCCCTGTCTGTCTTCTATATATGCCCCTCTGTATCTATCTCATCTCTCTCCATCCACCCAAATCTATCTATATAACTATCTATATATCTATATATTTTATCTTTTACATATCTATCTATCTTCAATCTGTCTGCTGTTGTCTATATATCTATCTTATCTCTCTCTCCCCATCCATCCAACTATTATATATATAATATATATATATATATATATATATATATATATATATATAAAATAATATATATATAAAATATAATAAAATAAATATATATACATATCTAGCTATCTATCAATCTGCTGTTTGTCTATATATCTCTCTGTCTCTCTCTCTCTCTCTCTCTCTCTCTCTCTCTCTCTCTCCATCCATCCATCCATCCATCTATCTATCTATCTATAGCTATTTCAACATCATTTCAGCAGAGGAGAGAGAAAGTGAGAGAGAGAAGGGAGGGGGGATAGTTTTCCCCTCCTGTTTCATCTTAGATTTTCCCCTCCTGTTTCATCTCATATCTGTCCCTGCCTATAACAGCCCAAATTCCATCCCCCTGCTGAAAAGTATAACTCTGTGTGTGTTGTGTGTGTGTGGTGTGTGGGGTGTGTGTGTGTGTGGTGTGTGTGTGTGTGTGTGTGAGTGTGTGTGTTTGTGTGTGTGTGTGTGTCAAATTGTTAATCATTGTTGGTTTAATGTGTAGGAGCGGGTTGAATGCAAGCAATGAAAAGGAGTGTGTATATACATATTTGTATATGTATATATATATATAATAATATATTTTATATATATATATATATTATATATATATATATATATATATATATATATATATATTTTTATATATATAACCTAGAGATTTTTGCCATCAATCTGCTTTGTTATGAGTTGAAACAATAGAGCCTGCCTCCACAACCGATCAAAAGCTTTTCTGTAGTCAACAAATGCACAGCACATCTGCATCCATACAGAAACATCATATGTTTATTGTGGGATTAACGTACAAGTGTACTGACAGAAACATCATCTGTTTATTGTGGGATTAACGTACAAGTGTACTGACAGAAACATCATCTGTTTATTGTGGGATTAACGTACAAGTGTACTGACAGAAACATCATCTGTTTATTGTGGGATTTACGTACAAGTGTACTGACAGAAACATCATCTGTTTATTGAGGGGTTAACGTACAAGTGTACTGACAGAAACATCATCTGTTTATTGTGGGATTAACGTTATGGAGGTGTACTGACAGAAACATCATCTGTTTATTGTGGGATGAACTGAAGTTGAACCAACAGAAACAATCAGTCAAAGTCAGTGCAGTGTTTTCATGATGGAAGTTTCTGCAAAGCGACCACCACCGCCGACTTCACAACAACAGGCCCAGGTGTTGTGTGTCCTGTGGCCCTAGACATCCCTCCTTCTGTCTGTCTGCAGTCATCGCTAAGTCCACAGTTTTGTGTTTTCCAGAGTTCTTGGTTTATGTGATGACTGATTTTGCTCCAATGCTGCTGTAAGCGATGTTTCTGTGCATATTTTTCGTTGGTTTAAAGAGATGTTTATTCACAAAAGCATGGTTATAATGTACAGAAACGTCATCACTGTAAGCGGCAACAAGCCAGCAGTTTATTAAAGTGTGCTCCACACCAAAACATGCTACAGTGTGGTTTGGCCATTGGTATTGTATCAGTTACAGCTGTGCTGTGATAGTGACTGTGCTGTTCTGCTATAGTGGCTTTGCTGTGCTGTGCTGTGCTGTTATAGTGACTGTGCTATGCTGTTACAGTGGATTTGCTGTACTGTGATGTACTGTGATGTGCTGTTATAGGGACTGTAATGTGCTTTGATGTTATTATAATAATAATAATAATAATAATAATAATAATAATAATAATAATAATAATAATAATGTATGGAATTTATATAGCGCTGAATCTTGTAAAGCAACAAATCAAAGCGCTCAGATTTTATTTCATACCACTTTAAGTCACGGCAGATTTCTCTCCGTGAAATTCGGGCTGCTCTCCCCGGGGAGAGCGGGAAACGCGTCGTACTTAGCGCTGCGCCACCCTTTCACCCTTTTTTTTTTTTTTTTTTTTTTTTTTGCAGCTGTATTTTTTTCCCTATCAGAGTGGCTTTTTTCTAAGAATTTTGCCAGGGAAAACTCTCTTGTTGCCGTGGTTTTTTTTTTACGTGCGCTAAATAATTACGTGTAACACACGGGGGCCTCGGTTTATCGTCTCATCCGAAAGACTAGCGCCCAGACCACCACTCATGGTCTAATGGATGGGGGAAAAATTTCCGGTCCAAACGGGGTACGAACCGCCGCACACTTCAGACCCGGACTTTTCGCTTTCTAGACAGGCGCGTTACCTCTAGACCACCGATCCATCAGTGATTGTGCTGTGCTGTTATAGAGGCTTTCTTGTGCTGTGCTGTTATAGTGACTGTGCTGTGCTGTTATAGTCGCTGTGCTGTGCTGTTATAGTGACTGTGCTGTGCTGTTATAGAGACTGTGCTGTGCAGTGTTGTTATAGTGATTGTGCTGTGCTGTTATAGTGACTGTGCTGTGCTGTGCTGTTATAGTGACTGTGCTGTGCTGTTATAGTGACTGTGCTGTGCTGTTATAGTTACTGTGCTGTGCTGTTATAGTGACTGTACTGTGCTGTTATAGTGACTGTGCTGTGCTGTTATAGTGACTGTGCTGTGCTGTTATAGTGGCTGTGCTGTGTTGTTATAGTGACTGTGCTGTGCTGTGCTGTTATAGTGACTGTGCTGTGCTGTTCTAGTGACTGTCTTGTGCTGTTATAGTGACTGTGCTGTGCTGTTATAGTGACTGTGATGCACTGTTATAGTGACTGTGTTGTGCTGCTATAGAAGCTGTGCTGTGCTGTTATAGTGACTGTGATGTACTGTCCTGTTATAGTGACTGTGCTGTGCTGTTATAGTGACTGTGCTGAGCTCTTATAGTTACTGTGCTGTGCTGTTATAGTGACTGTACTGTGCTGTTATAGTGACTGTGCTGTGCTATTATAGTGACTGTGCTGTGCTGTTATAGTAACTGTGCTGTGCTGTTATAGTGACTGTGCTGTGCTGTGCTGTTATAGTGACTGTGCTGTGCTGTTCTAGTGACTGTCTTGTGCTGTTATAGTGACTGTGCTGTGCTGTTATAGTGACTGTGATGCACTGTTATAGTGACTGTGCTGTGCTGTTATAGAAGCTGTGCTGTGCTGTTATAGTGACTGTGATGTACTGTCCTGTTATAGTGACTGTGCTGTGCTGTTATAGTAACTGTGCTGTGCTGTGCTGTTATAGTGACTGTGCTGTGCTGTTATAGTGACTGTGCTGTAGTGTTCTAGTAGCTGTCCTGTGCTGTTATAGTAGCTGTGCTGTGCTACTATAGTGACTGTGCTGTGCTGTTATAGTGACTGTACTGTGCTGTTATAGTGAGTGTGCTGTGCTGTTATAGTGACTGTGGTGTGCTGTTATAGTGACTGTGCTGTGCTGTTATAGTAGCTGTGCTGTGTTGTGCTGTTATAGTGACTGTGCTGTGCTGTTATAGTGACTGTGCTAGGCTGTGCTGCTATAGTGACTATGCTGTGCTAAGCTGTTATAGTGACTGTGCTGTGCTATGCTGTTATAGTAACTGTGCTGTGCTGTTATAGTGACTGTGCTGTGTTGGGCTGTTATAGTGACTGTGCTGTGCTGTTATAGTGACTGTGCTGTGCTGTTATAGTGACTGTGCTCTGCTGTTATAGTGACTGTGCTGTGCTGTGCTGTGCTGTTATAGTGACTGTGCTGTGCTGTTATAGTTACTGTGCTGTGCTGTTATAGTGACAGTGCTGTGCTGTCCTGTTATAGTGACTGTATTGTGCTGTTATAGTGACTGTGCTTTGCTGTTATAGTGAATGTACTGTGCTGCTATAGTGACTGTGCTGTGCTGTTATAGTGACTGTGCTGTGCTGTTATATTGACTGTTCTGTGCTGTTTTAGTGACTGTGCTGTGCTGTGCTATTATTATGACTGTACTGTGCTGTTATAGTAGCTGTGATGTGCTGCTATAGTGACTGTGCTGTGCTGTTATAGTGACTGTGCTGTGCTGTGCTTTTATAATGACTGTGATGTGCTGTTATAGTAGCTGTGCTGTGCTGTACTGTTATATTGACTGAGATGTACTGTTATAGTGACTGTGCTGTGCTGTTATAGTAGCTGTGATGTGCTGTTATAGTGACTGTGCTGTACTGTCCTGTTATAGTGACTGTGCTGTGCTGTTATAGTAAATGTGCTGTGCTGTGCTGTTATAGTGACTGTGCTATGCTGTTATAGTGACTGTGCTGTGCTGTTCTAGTAGCTGTCCTGTGCTGTTCTAGTAGCTGTGCTGTGCTGTTATAGTGACTGTGCTGTGCTGTTATAGTAACTATGCTGTGCAGTTATAGTGACTGTGCTGTGCTGTTATAGTGACTGTACTGTGCTGTTATAGTGACTGTACTGTGCTGTGCTGTTATAGTGACTGTGCTGTGCTGTGCTGTTATAGTGACTGTTCTTTGCTTTTATAGTGACTGTGCTGTGCTGCTATAGTAGCTGTGCTGTGCTGTGCTGTTATAGTGACTGTGCTGTGCTGTTATAGTAGCTGTGCTGTGTTGTGCTGTTATAGTGACTGTGCTGTGCTGTGCTGTTATAGTGGCTGTGCTGTGCTGTTATACTGACTGTGCTGTGCTCTTGTAGTAGCTGTGCTGTGCTGTTATAGTGACTGTGCTGTGCTGTTATAGTGAATGTGCTAGGCTCTGCTGTTATAGTGACTGTGCTGTGCTGTTATAGTGACTGTGCTGTGCTGTGCTGCTATAGTGACTGTGCTGTGCTGTGCTGTGCTGTTATAGTAACTGTGCTGTGCTGGTATAGTGACTGTGCGGTGCTATGCTGTTATACTGACTGTGCTCTGCTGTTATAGTGACTGTGCTGTGCTGTGCTGTTATAGTGAATGTGCTGTGCTGTTATATAATGACTGTGCTGTGCTGTTATAGTGACTGTTCTGCGCTGTTATAGTGGCTATGCTATGCTGTTATAGTGACTGTGCTGTGTTGTGCTGTGCTGTTATTGTGGCTGTGCTGGTATAGTGGCTGTGCTGTGCTGTGCTGTTATAGTGACTGTCATGTGCTGTTATAGTGACTGTGCTGTACTGTTATAGTTACTGTGCTGTGCTGTTATAGTGACTGTGCTGTGCTGTGCTATGCTGTTATAGTGACTGCGCTATGCTTTGCTGTTATAGTGACTGTGCTGTGCTGTTATAGTGACTGAGCTTGCTTGTATAGTGACTGTGCTGTGCTGTTCTGTTATAGTGACTGTCATGTGCTGTTATAGTGACTGTGCTGTACTGTTATAGTTACTGTGCTGTGCTGTTATAGTGACTGTACTGTGCTGTGCTATGCTGTTATAGTGACTGCGCTATGCTTTGCTGTTATAGTGACTGTGCTGTGCTGTTATAGTGACTGTGCTGTTATAGTGACTGTGCTGTGTGCTGTGCTGTCATAGTGACTGTGCTGTGCTAGTATAGTGACTGTGCTGTGCTGTATTGTTATAGTGGCTATTTTGTGCTGTTATAGTGACTGTGCGGTGCTTTTATAGTGACTGTGCTGTGCTATGCTGTTATAGTTACTGCGCTATGCTTTGCTGTTATAGTGACTGTGCTGTGATGTTATAGTGACTGTGCTATTAAAGTGACTGTGCTGTTATAGTGACGGTGCTGTGTTGTGCTGTGCTGTTATAGTGACTGCATTGTGCTTTGCTGTTATAGTGACTGTATTGTGCTGTTAGAGTGACTGTGCTGTTATAGTGACTGTGCTGTGCTGTACTGTTATAGTGGCTATGTTGTGCTGTTATAGTGACTGTGCGGTGCTGTTATATTGACTGTGCTGTGCTGTGCTGTTATTATGGCTGGGCTGGGCTGTGCCGTTATATTGACTGTGCTGTGCTGTTCTAGTGACTCTGCTGTGCTGTTATATTGACTGTGCTGTGCTGTTATAGTGACTGTGCTGTGCTGTTATAGTTACTGTGCTGTGCTGTGCTGTTATATTGGCTCTGACTGTGCTGTGATGTTCTAGTAACTATGCTGTTATAGTGACTGTACTGTTATATGACTGTGCTGTTATAGTGACTGTGCTGTGCTGTGCTGTGCTGTTAAAGTGACTGCTTTGTGCTGTGCTGGTATAGTGACTGTGCTGTGCTATTATAGTGACTGTGCTGTGCTGTTATAGAGACTGTGCTGTGCAGTGCTGTTATAGTGGCTATGTTGTGCTGTTATAGTGACAGTGCTGTGCTGTGCTATTATAGTGACTGTGCTGTGCTGTTATAGTGACTGTGCTGTGCTGTGCTGTTATAATGACTGTATTGTGCTGTTATAGTTACTGTGCTGTTCTGTTATAATGAGTGCTGTGCTGTTATAGTGACTGTTTTGTGCTGTTATAGTGACTGTGCTGTGCTGTTATAGTGACTGTGCTGTGCTGTTATAGTGACTGTTCTGTGCTGTTATAGTGACTGTGCTGTGCTGTGCTGTTATAGTGACTGTGCTGTGCTGTTATAGTGTCTGTGCTGTGCTGTTATAGTAGCTGTGCTGTGCTGTGCTGTTATAGTGACTGTGCTGTGCTGTTATAGTGACTGTTCTGTGCTGTTATAGTGACTCTTCTGTGCTGTTATAGTGACTGTGCTGAGCTGTGCTGTTATAGTGACTGTGCTGTGCTGTTATAGTTACTGTGCTGTGCTGTTATAGTGACAGTGCTGTGCTTTGCTATTATAGTGACTGTGCTGTGCTGGTATAGTGACTGTGCTGTGCTGTTATAAGGTATGTGCCATGCTGTTATAGTGACTGAGTTCTGCTGCGCTGTAATAGTGATTGTGCTGTTATAGTGACTGTTCTGTTATAGTGACTGTGCTGTTTTAGTGACTGTGCTGTTATAGTGATTGTGCTGTTATAGTGACTGTGCTGTTGTAGTGAATGTGCTGTGCTTAGCTGTGCTATTCTAGTGACTGCGCTGTGCTTTGCTGTTATAGTGACTTTGCTGTGATTTTCTAGTAGCTATGCTGTTATAATGACAGTGCTGTTATAGTGTTTGTGCTGTTATAGTGACTGTGCTGTTCTAGTGACTGTGCTGAGCTGTGCTATGCTGTTATAGTGTCTGAGCTGTGCTTTGCTGTTATAATGACTGTGCTGTGATGTTCTAGTAACTGTGCTGTTATAGTGACTATGCTGTTATAGAGACTGTGTTGTGCTGTGCTGCTATAGTGACTGTGCTGTGATGTTATAGTGACTGTACTGTTATAGTGACTGTGCTGTTATAGTGACTGTGCTGTGCTGTGCTGCTATAGTGACTGTGCTGTGATGTTATAGTGACTGTACTGTTATAGTGACTGTGCTGTTATAGTGACTGTGCTGTGCTGTGCTGTTATAGTGACTGCATTGTGCTATGCTGTTATAGTGGCTCTGACTGTGCTGTGATGTTCTATTAACTGTGCTGTTATAGTTGAATGTGCTGTTATAGTGTTTGTGCTGTTATAGTGACTGTGCTGTGCATTGCTGTTATAGTGACTGTGCTGTGCTGTGCTATGCTGTTATAGTGACTGTGCTGTGCTGTTCTATGCTGTTATAGTGACTGTGCTGTGCTGTTATAGTGACTGTGCTGTGCTGTGCTGTTAAAGTGACTGTTCTGTGCTGTTATAGTGACTGTGCTGTGCTGTTATAGTGACTGTGCTGTGCTGTTATAGTGACTGTGCTGTGCTGTGCTGTTATAGTCACTGTGCTGTGCTGTTATAGTGACTGTGCTGTGCTGTTATAGTGACTGTACTGTTTTTTTTATAGTGACTGTGCTGTGCTGTTATAGTGACTGTGCTGTGCTGTTATAGTGACTGTACTGTGCTGTTATAGTAGCTGTGCTGTGCTGTGCTGTTATAGTGACTGTGCTGTGCTGTGCTGTTATAGTGACTGTGCTGTGCTGTTATAGTGACTGTGCTGTGCTGTTATAGTGACGGTGCTGTGCTGTGCTGTTATTGTTACTATGCTGTGCTATCCTCTTATAGTGACTGTGCTGTGCTGTACTGTTATAGTGACTGTGCTGTGCTGTTATAGTGACTGTGCTGTGCTATGCTGTTATAGTGACTGTGCTGTGCTGTTCTAGTGACTGTGCTGTGTTGTGCTGTTATAGTGACTGTGCTGTGCTGTTATAGTAACTGTGCTGCGCTGTTATAGTTACTGTGCTGTGCTGTTATAGTGACTGTGCTGCGCTGTTATAGTGGCTGTGCTATGCTGTTATTGTGGCTGTGCTGTTATAGTGACCGTGCTTTGCTGGTATAGTGACTGTGCTGTGCTGTGCTGTTATAGTGACTGAGCTCTGCAGTGCTGTTATAGTGACTGTGCTGTTAGAGTGACTGTGCTGATATACTGACTGTGCTGTTAGAGTGATTGTGCTGTTAGAGTGACTGTGCTGTTATAGTGACTGTGCTGTTATAGTTACTGTGCTGTTATAGTGTCTGTGCTTTTATAGTGAATGTGCTGTGCTGAGATGTGCTGTTATAGTGAATGTGCTGAGCTGAGCTGTGCTATTATAGTGACTGCGCTGTGCTTCCCTGTTATAGTGGCTGTGCTGTGATGTTCTAGTAACTGTGCTGTTATAGTGACTGTGCTGTTATAGTGTTTGTGCTGTTATAGTGACTATGCTGTTATAGTGTTTGTGCTGTTATAGTGGCTGTGCTGTGCTGTGCTGCTATAGTGACTTTGCTGTGATGTTATAGTGACTGTACTGTTATAGTGACTGTGCTGTTATAGTGACTGTGCTGTGCTGTGCTGTTATAGTGACTGCATTGTTCTATGCTGCTATAGTAGCTCTGACTGTGCTGTGATGTTCTATTAACTGTGCTGTTATAGGGACTGTGCTGTTATAGTGTTTGTGCTTTTATAGTGACTGTGCTGTTCTAGTGACTGTGCTGTGCTGTGATATGCTGTTATAGTGTCTGCGCTGTGCTTTGCTGTTATAATGACTGTGCTGTGATGTTCTAGTAACTGTGCTGTTATAGTGACTATGCTGTTATAGAGACTGTGCTGTGCTGTGCTGCTAAAGTGACTGTGCTGTGATGTTATAGTGACTGTACTGTTATAGTGACTGTGCTGTTATAGTGACTGTGCTGTGCTGTGCTGTTATAGTGACTGCATTGTGCTATGCTGTTATAGTGGCTCTGACTGTGCTGTGATGTTCTATTAACTGTGCTGTTATAGTGAATGTGCTGTTATAGTGTTTGTGCTGTTATAGTGACTGTGCGGTGCATTGCTGTTATAGTGACTGTGCTGTGCTATGCTGTTATAGTGACTGTGCTGTGCTGTTCTATGCTGTTATAGTGACTGTGCTGTGCTGTTATAGTGACTGTGCTGTGCTGTGCTGTTAAAGTGACTGTGCTGTGCTGTTATAGTGACTGTGCTGTGCTGTTATAGTGACTGTGCTGTGCTGTTATAGTGACTGTACTGTGTTGTTATAGTGACTGTGCTGTGCTGTTATAGTGACTGTACTGTGCTGTTATAGTGACTGTACTGTGCTGTTATAGTAGCTGTGCTGTGCTGTGCTGTTATAGTGACTGTGCTGTGCTGTGCTGTTATAGTGACTGTGCTGTGCTGTTATAGTGACTGTGCTGTGCTGTTATAGTGACGGTGGTGTGCAGTGCTGTTATAGTGACTGTGCTATGGAGTGCTGTTATAGTGACTGTGCTATGGAGTGCTGTTATAGTGACTGTGCTGTGCTGTTATAGTGACTGTGCTGGGCTGTGCTGTTATAGTGACTGTGCTGTGCTGTAATAGTGACTGTGTTTACTGTTATAATGACTGTGCTGTGCTGTTAAAGTGACTGTGTTGTGCTGTTATATTGACTGTGCTGTGCTGTTATAGTGACTGTGCTGTTATAGGGACTGTGCTATTATAGTGGCTGCGCTGTACTGTTATAGTGACTCTGCTGTGTTGTGCTGTTATAGTGACTGTACTGTGCTGTTATAGTAGCTGTGCTGTGCTGTTACAGTGACTGTGCTGTTCTGTGCTGTTATAGTGACTGTGCTGTGCTGTTATAGTGACTGTGCTGTGCTGTTATAGTGACTGTGCTGTGCTGTTATAGTGGCTGTGTTGTTCTGTTATAGTGACTGTGCTTTTTGCAGTGCTGTTATAGTGCCTGTGCTGTCCTGTTATAATGACTCTGCTGTGCTGTTATAGTAACTGTGCTGTGCTGTGCTGTTATTGTGACTGTGTTGTGCTGTTATAGTGACTGTGTTGTGCTGTACTGTTATAGTGACTATGATGTGCTGTGCTGTTATAGTGACTGTGCTGTGCTGTGCTCTTATAGTGACTGTGCTGTGCTGTGCTGTTATAGTCACTAGGCTGTCCTGTGCTGTTATAGTGACTGTGCTGTGCTGTTATGATGAGTGTGTTGTGCTGTGCTGTTATAGAGGTTGTGCTGTGCTGTTATAGTGACTGTGCTGTGCTGTTATA
Organism: Rapana venosa; assembly: GCA_028751875.1. NCBI lineage: Eukaryota > Metazoa > Mollusca > Gastropoda > Neogastropoda > Muricidae > Rapana > Rapana venosa. The sequence goes on along the minus strand of CM054160.1, from coordinate 4,621,456 downwards.
GTGACTGTGCTGTGCTGTTATAGTGGCTGTGCTGTGCTGTGCTGATATACTGACTGTGCTGTGCTGTGCTGTTATAGTGGCTGTGCTCTGCTGTTATCGTGGCTGTGCTGTGCTGTTATAGTGGCTGTGGTGTGCTGTTACAGTGACTGTGCTGTGCTGTGATTTTATTGTGACTGTGCTGTGCTGTGCTGTTATAGTGACTGTGCTGTGCTTTTATAGTGGCTGTGCTGTGCTGTTATAGTGGCTGTGGTGTGCTGTTATAGTGATTGTGCTGTGCTGTTATAGTGGCTGTGCTGTGCTGTTATAGTGGCTGTGCAGTGCTGTGCTTTTATAGTGACTGTGCTGTGCTGTTATCGTGGCTGTGCTGTTATAGTGACTGTCATGTGCTGTTATAGTGGCTGTGCTCTGCTGTTATAGTGGCTGTGCTATGCTGTTATAGTGGCTGTGCTGTGCTGTTTTAGTGGCTGTGCTGTGGTGTTATAGTAACTGTACTGTACTGTGCTGTTATAGTGACTGTGCTGTGCTGTTTTAGTGGCTGGGCCGTGCTCTTATAGTGACTGTGCTGTGCTGTTATAGTGACTGTGCTGTGCTGTTATAGTGACCATGCTGTGCTGTGCTGTTTTAGTCACTGTGCTGTGCTGTTCTGTTATAGTGATTGTGATTTGCTCTTATAGTGACTGTGCTGTGCTGTTATAGTGTTTGTGCTGTGCTGGGCTGTGCTGTTTTATGGACTGTGCTGTGCTGTTATAGTGACTGTGCTTTGCTGTTATAGTGACTGTGCTGTGCTGTGATGTTATAGTAACTGTGCTGTGCTGTTATAGTGGCTGTGGTGTGCTGTTATAGTGTCTGTGCTGTGCTGTTATAGTGGCTGTGCTGTGCTGTTATAGTGACTGTGCTGTGTTTTGCTTTTATAGTGACTGTTCTGTGCTGTTATAGTGGCTGTGCTGTTATAGTGACTGTCATGTGCTGTTATAGTGGCTGTGCTGTGTTGTTATAGTAGCTGTGCTGTGCTGTTATAGTGGCTGTGCTGTGCTGTTATAGTGGCTTTGCTATGGTGTTAAAGTAACTGTACTGTGCTGTTATAGTGACTGTACTGTGCTGTTATAGTGACTGTGCTGTGCTGTTTTAGTGGCTGGGCCGTGCTGTTATAGTGACCATGCTGTGCTGTGCTGTTATAGTCACTGTGCTGTGCTGTGCTGTTTAAGTGACTGTGCTGTGCTGTTATAGTCACTGTGCTTCGCTGTTCTGTTATAGTGATTGTGCTGTGCTGTTATAGTGACTGTGCTGTGCTGTTATAGTGACTGTGCTGTGCTGTGATTTTATAGTAACTGTGCTGTGCTGTTACAGTGACTGTGCAGTGTTGTGCTGTTATAGTGACTGTGCTGTGCTGTTATAGTGACACTGCTGTGCTGTCAACACTCTTCTGATGATGTTTTATTGTCTGTGTGTGTTGATAGTGAGGAAGGAAGAAAGCTGTGACGGGGTCATCCCTCCACTGCAGCAGGGACCTGTTGTGTTCAAGGCCACTGTCCAGAATGGACCTGCACATCCTCCTGAAGCTTTAGAGATAGAGAAAGGGATGTTGTTTTGAAGACATGCACGAAGGCCTGAACAGAAGGAAATTGTTTATCTGTGATTCTCCTTCTTCTTATCATCACTATTATTCTTTTTTTTCATTGAGAATGCAGTTGTTGTTTTTAATTCATAATGTTTTATTATTGCACAAGAATTTTTTCATTCACAATAATTTTATTATTGCACATGTTCTTTGCTAAAAGAAAGAAATAAACTAGGTGGTTTTTTTTCATTCGTGATGTTCTTGGTTTTGCACAAGGTCTTTGCTGGTGAAAGAAATAAAACTTTCTCTTTCTCTCTCTCTCTCTTTCTCTCTCTTTCTCTCTCTCTCTCTCTCTCTTCTCTCTCTCTCTCTCTCTCTCTCTCTCTCTCTCTCTCTCTCTCTCTCTCTCTCTCTCTCTCTCTCTATTTTAAGATCTTATAATTATTGTAACAAAGTTGGTACATTTGACAATGTGTAGATGTTATCTTTATGACTTTTTAAGTTTGGTTGTGTTATTTTTTCTTGGCTTTGTTGTTGCTCTTGTTCTTGTTGTTGTTTGTCTGTTTTTCTTTTTTATCATCTTTTGTTGGTTTGGTTTTTCCTTCTCTTTTGTTTTTTTGTTTTTTTTTGGTTTGGCTTTTTGGGGGGTGGGGGTAGGGGTGGGGTATTCTTAGGATTTTCTTTTAATTGCTTGCTTTGGGGAGGGGGGGGGGGTTTTTGGGGGGAGCTTTTTTGAAAAAGGGGTTTTTTCCCTTGTTTTTATTGCGAGACTGTATAAGTATTGGGGTTTTTATTATTAAATGTATCCCTAACGGGCGGGGACTGGATGTAAAAAAGCACATGTGTGCTTATTCATTATCCTCGAAAATAAAATAATTTGTCATTGTCATTGTCATTGTCATTGTCTCTCTCTCTCTCTCTCTCCTCTCTCCCCTTCTCCTCTCTCTCTCTCTCTCTCCTCTCTCTCTCCTCTCTCTCCTCTTTCTCTTTCTCTTGCTCTCTCTCCGTGATGGTTTTTTTCTCTTTTTCCTGTCTGTCCCTCTCTTCTTTGTTTCGGCTGCATACTGTCATTAACATCAGGACTGACACCTACACACATGCACGCGCGCGCACGCACGCTTGTACACACACATAGCGGCACTTTCCCTCTTTTAATAATCAAGATTAAATTCCTTTCACCCCTTTTGGGGTATGAGGATTACAAATAAATTTAACAGAAGAATATACCTAACAGCAATACACCCACAAATATCAGCAATACTAACAGGAACTGAAAAGCTAGAGTTCATCGTGGTCACCTTCACTGATCCCTCAGAGTCCGAATCCTTCGGGGCGCCTTCGAAGCTTTGTCAACCACCTTTCTCCAATCCTCTCGTCTCTCAGCCACCCTCAGGGTGTCTCTCAGCTCCATGTCTGTCCACTCTCGAATGTTGTCTTCCCATCTCTTCCTTTGTCTGCCTCTTCTTCTTCCTCCCCTCACTGTGCCTTGTAGCATTGTTTTAGCAAGACCAGAGGAGCGTGTGATATGACCAAACCACTTCAGTTTTCGTTGTCTGACGAGTGTTTGAAGGTCAGTATAGGGCCCGATTTCATTGCAGATGAGTCTCTTGACTTCTTCATTCATGATGTGGTCTTTGTATGAGATGCTTAAGAGTCTTCGGAAGTACCTCATTTCTACAGCTCTTATTTCTCTCTCTAAGTCCGCTGTGAGGGTCCATGATTCACATGCATAATAAGAAGATTGACATAACCAGAGAGCGTGTCAGTCTGATTTTGGAACTGATGGCGATTTTTCTGTTGCTCCAGATGGGTTTGACCTTGGTCATTGCGGCTGTGGTCTGGCAAGTCTTGACAGTATTTCAGGTTTGATCCCTCGTATGTCACGACAGATCCCAGACATTTGAATCTGTGAACATTTTCAAGTTTCTGGTCTTTGATTTTGATTTCTGATGTGAAGTTACTGTTTGTCATCACATTTGTTTTTCCCCCCGCTAATTTCCATACCAAATTTTGTTGATGTTTCGTCTACGCGGTTCACTAAGTCTGTTAGTTCTTGCTCGTGGCCAGCTAATCCGTCAATATCATCAGCCAAAGCACAAATTTGTGGTTGTTCACCCTCCAATACTCACTGTTCCTTCATATTCTTCTAGTGCTTCTTCCATGATTCTCTCAAGAAATAGATTGAAGAGAGTAGGGGAGAGCAGGCAGCCCTGGCGCACACCGACCATCGTCCGAAACCAATCCCCTATGTTGTTGTTGTGAAACGCTACACTTGTTGCATTGTCATAGAGGCTCTGTACCACTTTTATTAGGTTGGCATCGATGTTGTAGAGGCTCATAGTTGCCCACAGTGCAGCGTGCCAAACTCTGTCGAATGCTTTCTTAAAATTGATAAAGACATTGTAAAGGTCCTTTAATGCTGGAGACTTTTTTCCATTATGAGTCTTATGTTGACCATCTGCTTTGTTGTACTGCATCCAGGTCTGAAACCAGCTTGTTCTTCTTTGATGATTCTTTCAGCGTGTGGTTTGAGCCTGTTCAGAAAGATCTTCAGCATCACGTTGCTTGGGTGACTGATGAGACTAATAATGGGGTAGTTGTGGCATTGTTGGAGGTTGCCTTTTTTGGAAGTGATATTATAAGGGATTGTGTCCACGCTTTTGGCCATACTCCAGTCTGCCAGATCTTGTTGCAGATTCGATGGAGTACGTCTATGCTTGGATCACCTCCTGCTTGTACCCTTTCAGCTGGGACATTATCAACACCTGCAGATTTTCCCGGTTTTAGAGATGAGACTGCTTTTACAACTTCCTCTCTCAGTAAACTATATGAGGCTGTTCCAGATGACGGTGGAACATTCAGCACTTCAGAATCTCCAGTTGCTGTATGCAAGTATAACTCATCACAATATTCCGTCCATCTGTTCATTATATCTTCTTCTTCTGTCAAGCACTTTCCCGCTTTATCTTGTATTGTGGAGGTTCTTGATGATTTTGTTGCAGTTAGGTCTTTTACCATTTGATAGGCCTTCTTACTGTCATTTCTTTCCATGCTTGTTTCTATCTCCTCACATTTCTCCTCTATCCATTTTTCCATAGCATCTTTCATTCCTTTCTTCACCTTTTTGGTTGCTTCTTTATACTTTCTTGCCCCTTCTGCACTCTGCTTATGACTCTTCAGTTCTCTGCGCAGAGAGTTCATCACAAAATGATAAACACTATTAAAGACTCAAGACTCTTTTTGTTTTCAGTATATCAATGTGGGGACGGGATAGCTCAGTGGTCGGAGCACTCGCTTTCCCCCAGCCAAGTTAAGCAGCGTCGAGTGTGGTTACCAGTTGGATGGGTGACCGTTTGCGCGCCTTGGCTACAGTACAGTTCCCCCAGTTCACCCAGCTGTAAATGGGTACCTGCCCTCTTTAAGGTCTGGGAAGGTAAAGCAGCGAGGGAGAGGAGATGGGCGCCGCCCTCAATATGCTGGCCCTAGAGAAGTGAGGTCTCTAACGCCTTGCTCCCCTACGACCTTATAGGTTATGGGACTCCTTTACCTTTACCTTTACCTTATATCAATGTATTTAATAGACACAATCTACACTTCTGAAAAACAAAAACAAAAGAAATTTCAAGAACAAATGAAATTTCAAAATAAACCTGCCAATCTTATGAATTTTGAGAGATGGGAGAACTTTTTGAGATTTACATTTTATCAGCCTGCAAAAATTATAAATGAAGAAAATGCTGAGGCATAAAATGTTGTTAATGTAAGTGGGGACATTCCATGCTAAAATCAAATTCATCCCCTAAAACAGACATAATATTACATTTTGAACATATTCTTTCTTCTCATGGTATTTTATGGAAACGTCCAACCTCAATAACTGTCATAACAACACAATTTTGCACACACACACACACACACACACACACACACACACACACACACACACACACACACACACACACACACACACACTCACACACACACACACACACACACACACCGACACACACATACACATGCATACACAGACATATATCAGCACTTTTCCTCTTTTACACACATGAATATACTGACATACAATAGTACTTTCACTTTTTCACACACACACACACACACACACACACACATGCGCGCGCGCGCGCGCGCGCGCGTGTACAGATACATTGTATCACCTTCTTTTACACAAAAACTCATACATGTATACACACACACATGTACAGACATATAGTAGCACTTCCCCTCTTTTACACACACATACAAAGTACAGTAACAAAAGCTCGCTCCCCCCTCCAGACAACACACTGATTAGCACTGAAGCAACTTTCACTGCAGCAACATCGCTTTAGAATGCGAACAACAGTATATGTCATTCAGACAACATGGTAGGACTTCCACTCTTTTCAACACAACAATACATGACAAGCATTGCAACTGTTATCGGTTTTTAACACACATTGCATCAACGTGCACTGCAATATGCAGATTAAACACAATCACACCCCACCAACACAACCAACATTTCACAAACACACTACACTCATACATGGGTAGCTTAGTGTTAGAAACATTGTGTTTGCAATCTGACGACCAAGTTTCGATCCCGTTCAAGGGGATATTTTCCCCGGGAGTTAACATCAGGCTGACATCATCTCCAAAGTCTTCAGGTGAACTATAAACTGAGGTGTTTGAAGTGCAGTTTTGCACACACGTTAAATGCCTGTCCTTTTAGATGTGTTGGTCAGGTGTCGGGTTAAAAGATGGTTTTAAAATGTATGTTAGTGTGGATGTAAAATGTTAATGTGCTTATTCATGTCTGTTAAATAAAGAATAAATAAGTTTTAAAGAAAATATTTTATTCAAAATGAAATATCAATGGGGTTTAGATTAGTGTTTATTTGAAACCCTATAAGAGAAAACAAGCAGGTGTTCTTCTGTTATATGATGTGTTTCAGATTGAATACATTTGTTATACCATAATACATTTCTATGATGTTACTTCAGTTTCCTTTTATGATTGTTTAGAAAAGCTGAATGATTCAAGTTAACAGCAAAGAAAGGGTTTGAAGAAAGTGTCAAACAGTTCGAAAAATAAATGATAAACAAATGTTGTTCGAGACGCTATAGTACATTGTTTCACTGAAGTTGCAACTGTCTTTATATCTGTGTAGGAGAATGTGTTATGAAAAAGTGTCTGTTAATATGATATCACCATGTAAGTGGACAGTGTCCACTGAATAACCATGTTTTAGATGTGGATCAGTGTCCCTGTATATGATTTAGAGTGGTGACCAGCAAACGGAAGACCTTTATGACAAAACAGTAATTGCTTTTAACGATGTGATGGTACATAATTTTTATACTGATGGTTTAAAATTCATTTCAATGGTCATGTTGTGTTTAATCATACATTTGTATGAAAGCAATGTGTTCAATATGCAGATTGTTAATTCAATGTCAATGATCTCAATAACACATGTTGTCATAATGTCTGAAAATGATGTGTTGTATCAGTGAAATTAAATACAGTGTCTCATGATTGTACAACTCAGAATAATGATGGGTTTGATGTCATTTTCAGCTTCTGGTTCCATTTATGATGTTTAGATGTGTTGTTTTCAGTGTCTGCTAATGATGTGTTTAGATGTGTTGTTCAGTATCTGTTATATGATGTGTTTAATGTGTGTTCAGGTCTGTTATATGATGTGTTAAGATTGTTGTTCAGTGTCTGTTATAATAATGTGTTTAAATGTAGTGTTTAGTGTCTGTTATATGATGTGTTTAATGTTTGTTCAGTGTCTGTTATATGAAGTGTTTACATGTGGTGTTCAGTGTCTGTTATATGATGTGTTTAGATGTGTTGTCAGTTTGTTATATATTGTTTATTTTGTGTCGAGTGTTTGTTTATATGTTGATTACATGTGGTGCAGTATCTGTATAATGGTGTTTAGATGTGTTGTTCAGGTGTCATTATGTGTTTAGATGTGTTGTTCAAGTGTGTATATGATGTGTTTAATGTGTTATTCCAGTGTCTGTATATGAATATCTATTGGTGGTTTCGTGTGTTATAATTATGATGTGTTAAGATGTTAATCAGTGTCTGTTATTATGAATGTGTTTAGATGTAGTTGTTCAGGCTGTTATATTGCTTTTTAATTGGTGTTCAGGGCTGAATTGAATGTGTTGTGTGTGTTCGTGTTTGTATATGATGTGTTAATTTTTGTCATTTTTTATATGATGTGATTACATGTTGGTTTAAAAGTAAGTCTGTAATAGATGGTTCAGTATTTTTCAAATATGAAGTGTTTTAGATGTGTTGTTAAAAGTGGCCTTGATATGAGGGTTTAGATGTGAGTTCAGCGTTATATATATTTTCATGTGCTGTTATAGATGTGTCTAGATTGTTTTTCATTCGATATGAGTTAATGTGTTTCAGTTCTTTTTATGTTTAATGTGTTAATCATAGTCTCCCATATGATGTAGGTGTTGTCAGTGAATCTGTTATTATGTGTTTAATGTGTTCAGTTCTGACATATGTGTTTGAGATGTGTTGTTCAGGCTATTTAATATTTTTCAATTGTTGTTCAGTACTGTTATATGATGTGTTAGATATGTTCGGGCTTATATGATCGTGTTTAAATTGTTGTCAGTGTCTCGTTATAATGTTTTGATTGTGTTTGCATTTAGGTGCCTACTGAAATGTGTCTTTGCGTTATATGTAGTGTAGTAAGGTATAGATGTCGTCCATTGTGTAGGTGTTAATTATGTGTTTTAGATTCATTTTTATTAGGAAATGCATTAATTGTATCTATTGTAGGTGAAATAACATATGCCTGTTCATTGTGTTTGATGGTTAAAGCTTAATCAGTGTCGTGTGTGTGTTTGAATATTGTTTTTGTTATTTCTTATTTAAGTCTTCCATTAATTAGTGTATCAAGGAAAGTGTAGCATGTTTGTGTTGGGGTGGTGGGGATGTTTGAATGTAATTATTTGTTACATATATAAGCTATCAATTAGAAAACCTTACAAGATGTAACAATGAATACTACTGTGTTGGTTTTTTTTTAATTTTTTTTTCCCAGCATTGTTGTTTGATGTTGTGGATACAACGTTTCTATATTCAGTGAGTTAAGATTGATCTTACTGTAATTATGGGTCATCATATTGTGATCCCAATATCTTTTGTCTTTTTATGTTTCCAATTTGTATCTTAGATGTGATTTAAGTGATTTTGTATGTGCAGTGCCCTATTATTGCGTTAATGAGTTATTCAGTGTGGTTATACATGTATTGGTGTAGTGTCCAACTTGTTTTTAAGTAGATATAGGAAATGAAATTCTCTAAAGCATCTGTTGCCGTTAACATCAGAAAATTATCAGTGCCCATGTAATAGTTTTAGATTGGTTGAATCTATGAATAGGTGCCCGAATTATGTGTTTAAAATAGGGGTTAAATTCCATGGGCAGATATACGTGTAAATATAGATTGTTTTTCCGGTATGTAACTCATATTTAATGATGGTACAAAACGCTACAGCGTTTGTCGCTAATAAGTAAGTGTCTATTAAGACGCCTTATAGTGTTTGTATATATATAGCTTCACATGAGGGCTTTTTTACTAGGAAAACAAATAAAGAGGACAGCGGCTCTGAACCCGCACAGAAGGAAAAATAATCTTGAAATTTTAACACTCCTCCTCAAAAAAGAGCAAGTAGAATTCAGCTTGGTACCATCAATGTATTGGTTCACAATCAAATTGACATCATTTTACCCTAAATTCAATCCAGGCAAAACAAGGCTGAATACGTTAGATGGATTCATGAGGAGCCATATATTGGCAGTGACGTACTACTTGTAGGTTCCATTATGAAGTGAAACTAAAGCATGAGTGTCCCCAAAAAACCATGATGTTTTGATGAGATCAACAGTGGTTATGTGCTCTTCCAAGGTCCCATCGTATGAATGTGTTCAGATCGTCATTCTCGCATGTGTGGACCTACTAGCAACAATTATCAGTGCTATTGACGTTAGAGAAGTACATGTGTGTAGGGCCGTTATATGGAAAAGCCCATGTGTGATGATATGAGGTTTCTAGACCTCTGTAGACAAGATGAGAGCTGTAAAAAACGTTCACGTTTGTCAGACCTAAGAACTATTACAGGAAGCCATCATCAGGAGTGTAGGACGTATAAGGCCACAGAGAGCTTTGGACTAGAGAGAACAAAGAAGACGAAGCCTCTGGAATTCCAAGAAGCAAAACTAACTCGGAAACACATCCATCCTCAACGACATCTGAAATCAACTTCACCATAAATATCTATCACAATCAAACTTGACACAGCACCCCAAAGTTCAATAGATAAACAAGGCAAATCAAATATTCCAGAGAGCGAAATGGCCATGCCAACTGACTACACATCAGCTGAACTAAACAAAACAACGAAAAATACCATGCAAAATTTGATCTGGAAAAAAACCCAACATGGTTAGTCTTCCAACCCCTCGGAGAAAGCACCGCAAAGCATCCAATATGTACACATACCAACAACACTAAGAAGTGTTTTGCAGCTAGAAAGAACTTAGAAAAGCAAAACAAAGAAAAGCCCTGGGTCGACAAATGCAGTCGACTCTGCGACAAAAGAAGGAGTAAGAAACAAAATTCACAAGTCAAAGCCAACAAAAAATAGGCCACAGAAGAATGGGGAAAAGTACAGGCCAATAAAGCTGATAGAAGAAAATGAACAGCATCAAGGAATGGCCATGAAACATACAAACCATCTAGTCCTCTGAAATCACTAACAAGAACCACACTGCCTAAAGCCTCATGAAGACAAAGAAAAATCTATTAACGGAAGAAATGCCTCCTGCAACGCTGAGGATACTAAGGGATTATAACTACCACCCAAACCAACAAGCTGACAAACCCTGAACACAAGATTAATCCCACCAATACTAATGGTGAATAGAGAATATTAAACATAGCAAGAAGACAGTCCCGAAATTACATAGATAATCAAAAAATGGACGGGAATGAAACAGCAAGGCGATTCACAGAACTTTGTCAGAAGGTTCACGGACACAAAGAATGGCATAAGAATGGACACAGTCATCTTCAATACCCTATCAAGAAAGAACCTCAAGCAATGCAGACTACGAACCAAATCAGTCTCATACCATCCTAACAGATCATGCTGCGGTAGTCCTCATCAGACTGAAACAAGCGAAAATCTGGGGCAGAAGAACAGGCCGGTTGACCAAAACGCAGCAAATGGAACAAATTTTCAATCTGAGAATTCCTAAGAAAATCCTCCAACACCAAAAAGACTGTATCACAATTAAAGACATTCAAAAAGGCCTTTGACGGTAGGCATGACGGTTCTGAAAAAGATCGGCACTTCAAACATTGACACGGCCTCATTGAAGTCACAAGGCACTGCAAAACGCAAGAATCAGTTTCAGAACAATCAACTGGGCGAGTTCTTCAAACCATGGGGTCCGTCAGGCGCCTCTTCACTGTATTTCAACCTCTATCCTCGAAAACATCATGACAGAGCACTGCAAAACCACACCTTCCATTCTCATGGTGAAGCCCCTTGAACCTCAGATTTGCAGATACATTGGACCTCATAGGGCGCAAAACAAGAACTCAAAACCTCACATAGTCTATAGACAAGCGGCGCAAAACAGCATGAAGAGAAATCAGATCATGGTCAACAGCGCAAGACGACAGCACGGAAATATAAAGATATTGGAGAATCATGTAGAGGTGAGCCAATTCAAATACAAGCTCCTTACAACAAAAATGGCACATCAACAATGAGTGAAAGTCGCATTGAATCAGCTCTGCTCTATGCCAGTGCTCGAGAAGGATCATCAGATGAACAATCAGTTCTAAAATCATCACCTTTCAAACCCTGTATATCTATTCCATGTGGCTGTGAATCATGGACTTTGTAGCAGGCTAAGAGGAGATACAAGAATGAGAACAAGTGCAAGAAGACTTCAAAATAGTGTCATATTAAGACACAGACCAACAACTATGTGAAAGAAGAAATCACAAAAAGCGTGTGAGCCCCAAGAAGCTCTTTCTCCACCATAAAGAGGAGAAAACTAAATGTGGTTTGGTCCACCACAAGACACAAAACCTTAGCAAAAACCATCCTGCAGGGAACAGTTGAAGTCAAGAGAAGAAAAGGCCCCCAAAAGAAATCATGGGTTGACAAAATTTCAAAGAATGGACCGCCCAACCCCTGCAACACTTCTACTAGCCACACAGGATCGTGAAGAAATGGAAAAAGATCTCTGTCGCGTCTTTCCCTTCATGTCCGCCCTACGTCCTTTGAAACATGGGACCAGTGATTGAGATGTATATGCAAGTGTCTATTACATGACACGTTATTCAGCGTCTGTAGACGTATATGTAAGTTGTCTATTACATAACGCGTTATTCAGTGTCTGTATACGGAATGTAAGTGTCTGTTTACATGATGCGTTATTCAGCGTGTGTAGAGTATATGTAAGTGTCTATTACATGGACGCGTTTTATTCAGAAATCTGTAAGTGTCTAATACTAATGCCTTATTCACGCCTGTAGACGTATATGTAAGTGTCCTATTACATAACGCGTAATTCAGCGTCTGAATGACGGAAATGTAAGTGTCTGTTAATGATCGTTATTCAGCGGTGTAGACGTATATGTAAGTGTCTATTACATGACGCGTTTCAGAATCTTAAGTGTCTAATACATGATGCTTATTCAGCTCTGTAGACGTAATATGTAAGTGTCTATTACACAATGCGTTATTCAGCTCTGTAGACGTATATGTAAGTGCCCTATTACATGATGCCTTATTCAGCGTCTGTAGACGTGTATGTGTCTATTATATGAGGTGTTATTCAGCGTCTGTAAGTGTCTATTACATGATGTGTTATTCAGCGTCTGTAGACGATATGTAAGTGTCTTTTACGCATGCGTTATTCAGCGTCTGTAGACGTAATATGTAGTGTCTATTACTGATGCGTTATTCAGCGTCTGTAGACTGTATGTGTCTATTTCATGATTGTATTCAGCGTCTGTAAGTGTCTATTACATGATTGTGTTATTCAGCGTCTGTAGACAGTATATGTAAGTGTCTATTACATGGTGCTATTTCAGGTCTGTAGACGTATATGTAAGTGTCTATTACAGATTGCTATTCATCGTTTACTCAGCACCATATGAAAAGTAAAGAATCATTTTCCATCAAACTAAGCTCTACTAAAGCCCTAATTCAGACTATCCTGCTGTACGGAAGTGAAACCTGACATTGACTTGCTGAAACAGCAAAGCGAATCATTTCATTTGAACAAAATTGCCATAGAAAACTGTGGGGCATATCCTGAGAGAACGACAACCATTGATTTTCAGACCAAATAACACGGCTGGCAGGTCCACAGGAACCCTTCTCACCATCATCAAGAAGAAAAAGCTGACATGGTTCGGCACGTCACCCGCCACCATTTCTGCCAAAATAAGTACTGCAGGGAACACTTGAGGGGGCAGAAAGAGGAGAGACAGAACAAGTCATGATGGACAACATCAGAGATGACCAGATGAATGTACTTCGGCACTACTGCGCAGGCCAAGGACGGAGATGGATGGAGGAGGCTTACCACGGCATTGTCTTTCTGTCTCCCCCACCACCGCCAAGGTCAGGCGTCTGATGATAAATGATGATGATGATGATGATGAGACGTATATGTAAGTGTCTAGTGGTCTATTACATGATGCGTTATTCAGCATCTGTAGACCTATGGTGTCTATTACGTGACGCGTTATTCACCGCCTGTAGACTATAAGTTCTATTACATGAGGGGTCATTCAGCACGCCTGTAGACAGACAAGCGTCTGTAAACATACGCGTTATTCAGCGTTTTGTAGACGTATATGTGTCTATTTCATGACCCTTATTCAGCGCTGTAACCCAATGTGTCTATTACATGACGCGTTATTCAGCATCTGAGACTATATGTAGGTGTCTATTACATGACGTGGTAATTCAGCGTCTGTAGACGTATATGTAAGTGTCTATTACACATGCGTTATTCCAGCTTCTGTAAGGAGTCTATAAACATGATGCGTTTAGATGTGTTAGTGTATGTTGTGTTTAGATTCGTTGTTCTTTGCGTGTGTGATGTGTTATTCCAAGTGTGTAGATGTGTTAATCGAGTGTGTAGATGTCTGCTATATATAGTAGAGTCCCACAAGGATCATTCTTGGCCCTGTTACTTTTCACTCTCTACCACTGCTCCACTTTCACATATAATAAATCGTCATCAGATCAGCCATCATTTCTATGCAGATGACTAGCGATTCTTAGCAGTAGATACTTCCTGAAAACCCTGCCTTCCTCTCTTGATAAATGTGGCCTACTGGCTTCAAGATATCCAAAATTGGATGGTACAGAACAAGTTACTGCTAAATGCAGATAAAAACCGAAGCCATGCTTGTGGTACGAAAACACAAATTGATTTTCCATCACAACTGCTTCAATAGAATTCAGCAATATGTGTGTCCTCTAGCCACTGCTGTGAAATATCTAGGGGTCTTTAATCCACAACACACTCTCCTTACAAAATTTAAATTTCACCCACACCTGCCAGTCATGCTACTATCAATTATGGTGTATTAGTGCAGTTCGAAAGTACCTGTCCACTGATGAAACATCCAAACTAATCATGTCTCTCATTCCTCACATCTGGATTATTGCAATTCTCTTGTGGCTGGTCTGCCATCATCATCTATCCACTCTCTTCAAGGTATACAAAACTCTGCCGCCCAAGTAGTCCTCAGAAGAAAAAAATATGTGCCCATTATCCTCTCTTGCGATCTCTCCACTGGCTGCGTGTGTCACAGAGAGTAACTATAAGATCGTACCTCTGTTACAAATGTCTCCACAAAAACAGCACCCTCCTAACCTCTGTAAATGTCTTTACCTGTACACTCCTTTCTCGATCCCTCGGCTCTGCTGCAGATACCTTATGCTTAGAATACCTAGATTCACCCAATCCACAGGGGGCCGTTGCTCTTTCTCTATTTCTGGTCCATTTGATCTGTAATGACCTCCCTCTCTCCCTCCAGCCAATGCCTACTTTTTGACACTTTAAAATCCAGCCTAAACACACATTTATTTTGACACTTTAAAATCAGCCTCAAACGACATTTATTTCAAATCTAAGACTTTCCCCTCTTGCTTCATCTCATTTCTGTCCTTACCCTCAAAGCCGAAACCCCACCACCCTGCAAAGTACACAACTCTGAGTGTGTTGTGTGTGTGTGTGTGTGTTGTGTGTGTGTGTTTAATTTCAATTTGTAAAAACTATTAATTGTAACTTGTTGCATGTACGAGTAGGATGAATGCAAGCCCTTTGATTTGTTTTTGCAAGATATAGCCATATACAAATTCCATATAATTATTTATTATGTGTCCCTTGTCTGTTTGTGTTTTAGATGCACTCTTTAGTGGGTGTAGGGTCCATTATAGATGCATTTAGACCATATGGGTGTCGGTTACATGTGTGATGTCCATTAGTGATGTTTAGGATGTGTTACTTCCGTGTTTGTGTGTGTTATGTGTGTGTGTGTGTAACGTCCATTCTGTGATGTTTAAAATGTGTTAGTCCATGTGTGTGTAGATTCCGTATGTGATGCTTAGATGTGTTATTCCATTTGTGTAGATGTCCGTTCTGTGATGTGTTACAGTTATTCCAGTAATGGTGATATCTGATGTGGTTTGTGTGTTTGGGCGTGTTTTT
The DNA here is from genome assembly GCA_028751875.1 of Rapana venosa. Classification (NCBI taxonomy): domain Eukaryota; kingdom Metazoa; phylum Mollusca; class Gastropoda; order Neogastropoda; family Muricidae; genus Rapana; species Rapana venosa. Next base: position 4,606,108 of record CM054160.1, on the reverse strand, counting down.
TCCATGTGTGGGCCTATAGATATGATGTTCAGTGTTATTCGTGTGTCAAGATTGTCTGTTTCATCGCGTTTAAATTGCATTGTTCCTGTGTGTTGGCGTCTAATATAAATCATCTGAATGCATTATAATCGTGTGAGTAGTTTGTACATAGGCCTACATCATGTATTTAAATGCGTTATTCCATAGGTGTATGAATATGATGTGAGATGGTTAATGCTGTGCATGTAGGTCTTATATGGCCCTGTGTGTTGATGCGTTACCTCATGCGTGTAGGTGTGCATTGTGTGATGTGATTATGCTTTTCCATTAGAACTATAATGTGTTTAGATGCGTCTAAGTGTAGTTTGCGATATTATTCGATGTGTAAGTGTGCATCAAATGTGTTATTTCGTGTTTTACGTGTCCGATATGATAATTTATTTCTTTTGTGATGCAGGCCTATTTAGATTGTACATGTTGGTTAGATGGGTTGTGCCTGATATAGGTGTTTAAAATGTGGGTTATTCCGTGTCTGTTGTAGGCGTTGTTTTTAAATAGGCCATTTGTGTCTGGGTGTTATTTTCAAATGAGTAGGTGGGTTTTTTAAGTTGCTTACATGCGTTACCATGTTAGGTGTACATCCATTGTGTAGATGTGTTTCTGTAGTGTTAACCACTGTTAGATGCATCTTTCAGTCCGCGAGTGTGCCTAACGTATCGAAACATTATTTCTGTCTGCGAGTGTGCGAACGTATCGAAGCATGTCTTCGAGTGTGCATAACGTTACGATCAAAGCATCATTCAGTCTGCGAGTGTGCCTACACATCGAAGCATTATTGTCTACGAGTGTGCGTAACGTATCGAAGCATTATTCTGCCCTTCGAACGTTCCACACTATTAACACATATCCGTCTTCCAGTGTGCGTTACGCATCGAAACAATAGTCTCGAGTGTGCGTTACGTATTAGAACATTATTCTGTCAAGTGTCGATTCCGTCTGCAAGTGTGCGTTTCGTATCCACAAACATTATTCAGTCTTCGTATGTATCAAAACTTCGCTCCCAAATGTGCATATGTTAAGTATTAAACATTATTCTGTAGTGTGCAATAATATCAAGGCATTATTCTCTGTGTATTGTTTGTGGTGCCAAGGTACAGCTTTCCCATTTTGGTTGTGCATACACATATGGATACTGCATTATTCCAATGCATGTCCATGTGTTTTGTTTAGATGCGTGCGCGCGAATGTGGTGTGTTGTGTTGTTTCGATATGTGTTTACCATGTTTCTTTAGATTTCGGTATTAAATCTGTGGGTGTCCATAACAATGCAATGCATAGGTCTTGTTGTAGATGTGCATTATAAATAATGCGTTATGTGTCTGGTGTATATATCTTTAGATTATGCAACACCTCCCTATCCCCAGAATAGTACATAGATGTTGTTTTTCAAAGTAATACATGCCACGTGTGCGTACTTGTGGTGTGTTTTGGTTGTACAGTATAGAGCTTCTGATACAATCTTCGTGTACTGGATTTCATATGGTCGTTAATCGGACTGTAGGGGTCTGTTGCTACACATGAAGCATTGCATTTCAGGTGTGTTGCTCTATAATGTGCCATTGTTAAGTTCAGCTGTGTTGTTACTACATAGTCAAATTTGTAACAATTGGTAATCAGGTGTACCATTCCAACGTGTGTAGGTGCGTGTTGTACAGTTTGTTTACATGTCTTGAAAGATGTCCATCTGTATTGTATGTCTATCATCTGACATGTTAAGGTACCTTGTTCTGCACATGCAGGTATCATTTTGTAATGTGTTCAGGTGTCATGTCATTCCTTCTATGGAGCGAGTATTGTACAATGCAATGTGCTCACGTGTGCGGTTCCATGCATTGTAGGCCTATGTTGTACGATGTGTTCAGGTGTGCTGTTCTATGTGAAGTTTTAGTGCGTTGCTTCGCATGTACTTTGTATGTGTTCAGGTGTCATTCTGCAAGTGTGTGTACTTTTGGGTGTGTCATTCAGCACCAGTGTGGGTTATTTCAGGTAGGTGGTTCCACATGTATGGGTGGGTGTCGTTTCAGGTGCGTCATTCTGCATGTGTGGGGGTGTGCATTGTTTCAGGTGCGTTGCTCCGCGTGTGGTGGGTGTGTGGGGTTTTTTTTATAATCTGCATTTATATGTATAGATCTTGGATGTCTGTATCTCAGAAGCCTGTATTCAGATGTCTGTATTATGAATATTTGTAATCAGATGTCTGTATTATGAATATTTGTCATCAGAAGTTTTTATCTTTTTACGCCTAAATTTCAATGTTTACGCATTCTTTCTTTTATTTATGTCTTTTATCTTTTTAAGACTATATTTCAATGTTTACTCATTCTTTCATTTCAAGGATAGTGGAATGAGCACTTGTGCGCTTGTTCTCATCCAGCCCCTGTGTAAATTTTGTCATCTGTTCCCAAAATTAATTTTGTGCAGATGAGTCTGCCATGACTAAAGGTGGTGGGCTATGAAAAACATTGCATCAAAAATACTTATTAAAAAATACACCGCCATACCACTGCAGGGGGCAGGCAGGCAGCCTGGAGGTTAACTGAAGAGTGGTCAGATCCTCACTCCAACATAACATCCCACCAACGTAGCTCTGAGGAGAGGAGGGGGGGGGGGGGGAAACCCCAACCTAAAAAGCATTTTCCCAAATCTCTACTTTTGAAACACAGACATCTGGATACAGGCCTCTGAAGACTAGCAGCAGTAGAATGCTGTGGTTTTGTTGATTGTTGTTACCATCACTTTTGATTCTGATGTGCAACATTTACTTACTGATTCACTCACTCATTCATTCACTCATTCATTCACTCACTCACACACACACACACACACACACACACACACACACACACACACACACACACACACACACACACACACACACACACACACACACACACACCCCACAGGAACACAAAACACATGTCAAACGGGTGTGCATGAACCCCCTGTACAGAAACTGAAAAACAAAAGTTGTCACCTGGTTTGTTTGTTTTTCATGAGCACATCAAGTCAAGGGAGAGGGTGGGGGTGTGTGTGGTTGTGGTTATATAATGGAGATTTTTTAAATTTTATTATTTCAGCAGTAAGTGTGGAGGAAGGATGGTAGAGACTACACTGCACAACATTACACTGCACTGCACTGCACTGCACAACATTACACCACAGTACACGTAGAGGAGATACAGAGGCACAACGTAGAGTAAGACATCAGTTCTTGTAGCTTACACAAGTCCATTACATTGGGATGATATATACAGAGGCGCAATGTGGAGAATAACATCAGTTCTCGTGGCTTAGACAAGTCCATTATATTGGGATGATATATACAGAGGCACAATGTGGAGGATAACATCAGTTCTCGTGGCTTAGACAAGTCCAATATATTGGGATAATAATAATAATAATAATGTATGGAATTTATATAGCGCTGAATCTTGTAAAGCAACAAATCAAAGCACTCAGATTTTATTTCATACCACTTTAAGTCATGACAGATTTCTCTCCGTGAAATTCGGGCTGCTCTCCCTGGGGAGAGCGGGAGAACGCGTCGCCACTTAGCGCTGCGCCACCCTTTCACCTTTTTTTTTTTTTTTCTGCAGCTGTATTTGTTTCCCTATCAGAGTGGCTTTTTTCTAAGAATTTTGCCAGGGACAACTCTCTTGTTGCCGTGGGTTTTTTTTACGTGCGCTAAATAATTACGTGTAACACACGGGACCTCGGTTTATCGTCTCATCCGAAAGACTAGCGCCCAGACCACCACTCATGGTCTAATGGATGGGGGAAAAATTTCCGGTCCAAATGGGGTACGAACCGCCGCACACTTCAGACCCGGACTTTTCGCTTTCTAGACAGGCACGTTACCTCTAGACCACCGATCCACCATGATATATACAGAGGCACAACGTAGAGTAAGACATCAGTTCTCGTGGCTTAAACAAGTCCATTATATTGAAATGATATGGAGGCATAATGTGGAGGATAACATCAGTTCATGAGGCCGGTGGTTGCCAATGCCTGGGTCTCTTCCATCATGGACACCATCTGCACACAGAATCATAAGTAACACATGTCAGTCACTGAACTGTGTATCACAACACTGCTGTCACACTGAACTATATATTGCAACACTGCTGTTACACCGAGCTATATATCACAACACTGCTGTCACACGATTTATAAAATCACTGCTGTCACACTGAACAATGTCAACACCTGTGAGGTTCTGGGTTCCATTCCCAGCCTTGCCCTTTGCTCCAGTTTGACGAGAAAATCGAAATGAATGTCAAACACCTTCAGATGAGACATGTATGCAGAACATTTTACACCAAAGTTAGAAACCTGGTCAGACTTTCTGTGGAGAAGGCCTTTTTCAGTGGGTAGGAACAGATGACAAATCTTTTTTTTTTAAATGTATATATATATTTTTTAAAAAGGTGTGTACATTGTGTCTTGTATAAATTTGATATATGATTAAATATATTTCTTTGTGGACATTTGCATGTGTGTAAATTTCTATGCAAGCACTTTGATTTCTTTGCTTTACAAGATTCAGTGCTATATCAATACCATACATTATCATTATTATTATATATCATTATTATTATATATCATTATTATTAATATTGTTGTTGTTGTTGGTGTTGATATTATTTTAAAAAAAAATTATTATTGTTGTTGTTGTTGCTGTTGTTGGTGTTGCTTAAAGACAACATCCCTAAATGCGGCTACCTTAAAAATAAAAAAAAAACAGTTGCGAAAATTTGACCATGGGTGAACAACTTCAGGCTCTAGCTGAGAAACAAAACAAAATAAACCAAAAATCAATTTTTAAAAACAAACCCACAGGACTGCGCGCACACACACGTACGCACGCACACACACACACACACACACGCGCACACACACATGCACGCACACACACAGAGCTCATAAACAGGGCAGAAAACAGTCCCAGCTTCCAACACAGGACAGTGCTAGTGATACTGAAGAACAAACACAGACTTCTGATTTTTTTAAAGTATAAACTAATCCTTTCAAACCCAATTTGAAAACAACTCTTCTCTAACAACGGTGACTGACGTGTGAGGACAACAACAGCAGCCAGTCTTGTACCTGTGTGTGAGGACAACACCAACAGCCAGTGGTGTACCTGTGTGTGAGGACAACACCAACAGCCAGTGCTGTACCTGTGTGTGAGGACAACACCAACAGCCAGTGCTGTACCTGTGTGTGAGGACAACACCAACAGCCAGTGGTGTACCTGTGTGTGAGGACAACACCAACAGCCAGTGGTGTACCTGTGTGTGAGGACAACACCAACAGCCAGTGCTGTACCTGTGTGTAGGACAACACCAACAGCCAGTGCTGTACCTGTGTGTGAGGACAACACCAACAGCTAGTGCTGTACCTGTGTGTGAGGACAACACCAACAGCCAGTGGTGTACCTGTGTGTGGACACTCTACACTCCACGCTTCCCGTCCAGTGGTGTAGCAGCTCTGGACCATCCTTCATGCTTCCCCTCAGAGATGTGGTCACCCCCACTCTGCACATACAGACACTGAAATCAGAAACACACATAAATACATAAACTGCCATTGTGTGCCGGTGGGAACAGATATTTTAAAAAATAAAAAAAAATAAACAAGTGTACATCACACATACATATTAAAAAACCTGCTACAAATTATAAAATTGGTACAACATGCCAAGATCATGGGAGTATTATAACATAATTATGTGCAAAAAACGGGCAGCTGAACATTGTGTAAAAATGCATAAAAAAAAATTTAACAGTGTGTTAAAATATACAGGTTGTTATAATGAAGGAGAAAGAAACAACAAAGAAACAATAAGAATACAACAAGGCAGCATCAAGGCAGGACAGGCTGTGGCAATGTCTGCATTATCAATAAAGAGAAGAACAAACAGGAGAGGGACCACCACAACCCCCTCACAAATGTACACAAGAAGCACTTAACTCCTAGTTCTGCTGCTGAACTTATCTCTGGACCACAAGCCCTGTGAACACAGACACTGAACACACTAAAATCAAGTCTGTAATCATGTATGCAATACATCAACCTCAATACTCCCCCCCCCCCCACACACACTCTCAAACATGCATGTCTATCCTTCTCCCTAGTTACATGTACAATACTACTACTACTTATAATGTATGGATTTTATATAGTGTTGAATCTTGTAAAGCAACAACTCAAAGCCACACTCTTCTCTGATAACTTTCAATATAATCAGTGAGGACAGTCAGTCAGTTCCGTACCTTTGTGTGAAAAATCCATGATCGACGAACACTTTCCATCCAGTGGTGTAGCATCTCTGGAACAAACTTTTGCTGTGTAGAGTCTGTGAACAAACACATACACAATCAGCTCTTGGTTTTTATGCTCAATGCACAAGTTCATTCATTCAGAACAACCTGGCACACATCATAAAATGACTACAACATGCCAAAGTTTACAAGAGTACGCTAACATCTGCACTTAAATGGGATGAAGCTCAAACCATGTCAAAACTATGAAAAATAATAAATAAATAAACAAAAGATAACTGTATCTAAGTGTTTAAAGATTTTAAAATTAAAATTATTAAGTAAAAGAAACAGCGAAGAAACAATAAGGCAACAAGGTGGTCAGTGCTTCATGGCATTACAAGGCAGCATTACAGCACACACATTAATCAAGTCTGCAATTATGTATGCAATACAACAATCCCAATATTACTTTCCCCCAATACACATCCACACCCAACATGCATGTTAATTCATCTCTAACCTTTGTGTAAAACATGGGCTGCAACTGAACATCCTGTCAAACACATGGAAAAAAAACATAAAAAAACAAACTGGTTGTCAGTGTTTAAAGGTTAAAAATATTAGGAAAAAGAAAGAACAAAGCAACAACAATGGGGTCAGTGTATCATAGCAATACAACAAGGCAGCATTGTGGCAAGAGGCTGTGACAATATCTACATTATCAATGAAGAGAAGAACAAACTACACATGACAGGAAAAAAAACACACACACACACACACACGCACACAAAGCAGCACTTAACTTTTAGACAGTGCTGTCCAAAGCATCTCCAGCTGTTGGGTACACAAGCCCTGTGCGAACAAATAATGAACACACATATATCAAGGCTGCAATCAGGTATGCAATATTATCAATCCCAATATTCCCCTCCCCAAACTCCACCTAAGACACACCCACGTCTGCATGTCATTGCCTCTCCCTAATTTCATGGATGATGATGTCTGGAATTTAAATAGTGCTGCATCTTGTAAAGCAACTAATCAAAGCACATTCAAATCATTCACGCATGCAATTGTCCATGAATAAAATTAACATGTATCAAATTTTTATTTACACACACATTTGTGTACAGCATACTTACGCAAGGTGATGAAGATGGGGGTGGCTTTTGAAAAGAATGGTCACATGATGAGGGGGCAGACCTCAGGTATGAAATAAATGTGGTTTGAGGATGGATTTGTACACCTACACCTATCACGTGTGTACACAAACAACATTCATAACAATACAAACAAGCCACAAACAATTAATACACACTAGCAAATGCACAGGCAAATATTTGACTTAATAAAAAGAAAACAAGTACAAACCATTCCTTTTAAAAACCAACATGAAAAATACTCTTCTCTAACAGCTCTGACTGCAGAGTAAGAGAAATAGCAGTGACATTTGTACCTTTATGTGAAAAATTGACGCTTGAAAAACACACCTAATCCAGTGGTGTAGCAGCTCTGGAACATCCATCATGCTTTCCTTATGAGGTGAATTCACCGCCACTCTGCACATACAGAAACAGATATTAGAAACACACTTATATGAAACGCTGAAAGAAGTACACATCACAAACATACAATATCAAACGCACAAAACCAAGTGCATATTAGAAGTAGGCGCTTGTCAACACACGAAAACAAGAAAAGATTAGAAACATCATCACTTCACCTATCTCATCATCTTGTAAACCATGGGGACACCACTGAAGATCAGAAACATATCATACACATCAAACAAAAGAAGACGAAAGAAAACAAAAAGAAAAAAGATAACGTGTTAGTGTTCAAAGGTTGTTTAAAAAAAACATTAGGAAAAAGAAACAACAAAGAAACAACAAAGAAACAACAATCAACGAGCGGGTCAGTGTATCATGGCAATACAACAAGGCAGCATTATGGCAAGAGAAGAACAAACAACACAAGAGAGGGAAAATAAATCACACACACACGCACGCACGCACGCACACACACACACACACACACACAAAGAAGCACTTAACTCTTAGTGTTGCTGAAAGCATCTCCAGCTGTTCAGTGTGCAAGCTCTGTCAGCACACATACTGAACACAGATCAGTCAAGGCTGTCATCCTGCTTCCCCTCACAGGTCAATTCTTCCCAACTCTGCACATACACAAACTGATATCAGAAACACACTTACACTGAGAGGAGTGAACACCAGCAGCATGCAAACATCAAACACACAGAGCCAAGTGCATGTAAGAAACAGACGCTTGTCAACATACAAAAACAAGGAAAGATCAGAAACATCTTCACTTCACCTATCGCGCTGTCTTGTAGACCATGGGGGCACCACTGAAGATCAGAAACATATCATACACATCAAATACACAAACAAGTGGACATTACAAACAGGCATTTACTAAATACACCAACGCAGTATACATCAGGAACTAGCATTCTTCAGACACACAGAAAACCAAGTGTACACCAAACACGTCCACACACAAAGCAATTGTAACTTACATGCCAACTTCCATTCCTTGTGTCCAGCCTCCAGTACCCATTTCTCCATCTTCAAGTCTGTGAACAAATGCACACATCATCAGTTCCTTGTTTTGGGGGGGTTGAAACACAATTTCATTCATTCAGAACAACCTTACACAGATCATAAAAGGAGTAAAACATGACAAAGTTTATAAGAGCATTCCAACATCTGTGCAAAAATCACATGCAGCTGAACATCATGTCAAATACAATGAAAGTTATTTTGAAAAAAAAAAAAACTGTGTGTTAGTGTTTACAGATTGTTAAAATATTAGAAAAAGAAACAACAAAGAAACAACGATCATGAAGGGGGTCAGTGTATCATGGCAATACAACAAGACAACATTATGGCAAAACAGGCTGTGATAATATCCACATCATCAATGAAACAACAAACAGCATGGCACACGCAACACAAAAGCACAAACACACAAAGAAGCACTTAACTTTTAGACAATGCTGCTGAAAGCATCTCCTCTGTTGTGTACAGGAGCCCTGTAACCACAGACAATGAACTAAAATGATGTCTATAATCATGAATACAATACATCAACCCCAATGGTCTGCCCCCCCCTCCCCCACACTTCCCCTAATACACATCACACCCAACACGCATGTTTAAAACCTTCTCTCTAAGATCTGTGCAAAGTGGCCAGCAACTGAATACCCTGTCAAATAGATGAACAATATTTTTTTTTAAATAACTGGGTGTTAGTGTTTAATGGTTTTAAAAATATTAGGAAAAAGTAACAACAAACCAACAACAATCAACAAGAGGTCAGTGAATCACAGCAATACAACAAGGCATGGCAAGACAGGCTGTGACAATATCTACTTATCAATGAAGAGAGGAACAAACAACACATGTGAGGAAAAAAATTCGCGCACAAGACACACACATATAAAAAAAAAGAGCACTCAACTCTTGGTGTTGCTGAGAGCATATCCAGCTGTTGGGTACACAAGCCCTGTGAACACAGATACACAACACAATACATCAATATTTTACCCCCACCCCCACACGGGTCTTCCACCCAAAACACACACATGCATGTTAATCCCTCTCCGTAATTTCATGTACACTATTATTACTAATAGGGGACGGGATAGCCTGTTGGTCAGAACATTGCACTTGCAATCTGACTACCTGGGTTTGATTCCCGTTCAAGGGGATATTTTCCCCTGGAGTTAACATCAGTGCTGACTCCACTCTCCCCAAAAGTCCTTCGGGTGCGAACGCACGTAGAACATCTTGCGCGTACGTTAAATCCTGTTCCACTTTTCATTAGAGTAGACCATTGTGTCACGGTGGGAACAAATGACAACATTTTCAAAACCGCAGACACACAGGGACTGGATGTAAACAAGCACAGTGTTGCTTATTCCATTATCCTTGACATAAAAGAAATAAAATTAAATAAAATTAAACAAAATAAAAATACTAACAATAATGTGTGGAATTTATTTAGTGCTGAATCTTTTAAAGCAACGAATCAAAACTCTTAATTTTTAATATTTTACACGAATGTAATTGTCCATGAATAAGATAAGCATATCAAATTTATGCATACAAAGACACACTTGCGCATTCACGCACACAGCATGCTTAGGCAGGGTGATGACGATGGGGATGGCTTGTGAAGAGTACAGGGGATCATGAGGGGGAAGACCTTAGGTAGCAAGTAAATGTGGTGTGAGGATGGTTTTGTACACCTACACACAACACTTGTGTACACCAACAACCCACATAACAATACAAACACAAGCCACAAACAATACACACTAACAAACACACAGGCAAATACTTCATAACAAAAAGTACAACTTATTCAGTTTAAAAACCAACATGAAAATGACTCTTCTTTAAGAACTCTGAATGCACACTGAGGAGTTAGTTCTGTACCTTTGTGTAAACAATTTACAATCCACGTTTCCCATCCAGTGGTGTAGCAACTCTGGAACATCCATGATGCTTCCCCTCAGAGATGTGGTCACCCCCACTCTGCACATACAGACACTGACATCAGAAACACACAAATATCAAACACAGAAAGAAGAACACATCAGAAACATTTAAATATCAAACACTCACAGGCAAGCGTACATCAAAAATAGGCACTTAACAAGCACACAAAAACTAGAAGAGATCAGGAACATCTTCACTTCACCGTTACCTATCTTGTTATATCAGAAATATACTTACATCATAGAACCTGCCACAAATGATAAAATGACTAAAATATGCCAAGTTCTAGCATATGTGCAAAAATGGGCTGCAGATAAAAATTGTATCAAATAAATGAAAAATATAAACAAACAACAACTGTGACCATGCATTCAAAGATTGTGAAAATATAAAGAAAAAGAAACAACAAACAAACAAAAACAACAATGAACAAGGGAGTGGGTTTATCATGGCAATATAACAAGGCAATATTATGGCAAGACAGGCTGTGACAATGTCTACATCAACAATGAAGAAAAGAACAAACAACACGCCACAAGCTACCCTCCCCCCCCCCCCCCAACACACACACGAGAAAGAAAAAAAATGCACTTATCTCTTAGTGCTGCTGAAAGCAACTCCAGCTGTTGGGTAAACAAGACCTGTCAACACAGACACTGCACACAGATCAATCAAGTCTGTAATCATGTATGCAATACATCAATCGCAATATTCCATCCCCTCCATCCAATACACACCCCTATGTCAATCACTCTTCTTAAATCAGAAATATATAAAGAACCTGCCACAAATTTTTAAAAGGAGTAAAACATGCCAAAGTATATACGAGTATTTTAACATCTGTGCCACAATGGGCTGCAGATAAACAATGTATCAAACAGATGAGAGAAAAAAAGATAACTGTGTGCAAGTGCTTAAGATTGTGAAAATGTAAGGAAAAAGAAACAACAATGAACAAGGGGAATGGATGCATCATAGCAATACAACAAGGCCACATTACCGCAAGACAGGCTGTGTGGTACAATGTCTACAGCATCAATCAAGACAGGCTGTGTGGTACAATGTCTACAGCATCAATCAAGACAGGTTGTGTGGTACAATGTCTACAGACAGGCTGTGTGGTACAATGTCTACAGCATCAATCAAGACAGGCTGTGTGGTACAATGTCTACAGCATCAATCAAGACAGGCTGTGTGGTACAATGTCTACAGCATCAATCAAAACAGGCTGTGTGGTACAATGTCTACAGCATCAATCAGGAGAACAAACAACACACCACAGGCAATGGAACGAACACCCCCCCCCCCCCCCCGACACACACACACACACTAACAGAAATTTTTTAAGCACTTAACTCTCAGACAGTGCTGCTGAAAGCATCTCCAGCTGTTGGGTAATAAGCCCTGTGAACACAGACACTGCACACACATCAATCCAGTCTATAATCATGTTTGCAATACATCAACTCTAATATTTCATCCCCGACCATCCCCTCACCCACCTACACATCAATCCCTCTCCCTAATTTTATGTAAATGCTACCTACTACTACTAATAATGTATGGAATTTATTTTTTGCTGAATCTTGTTAAAGCAAAAAATCAAAGCCCTTACATTCATATCATTTACACATATGCAATTGTCCATGAATAAGATTAACATGTACCAAATTCACACATACTTACACACACAAGCATGCGCATGCACAGCATGCATAGGCAGGGTGATGGAAGATGGGGATGGCTTTTGAAGAGCACGGGCAGATTATGAGGGGGAAGACATTAGATAAACTGGATTTACATACCTACACATAACTCTTGTGTATACCAACATCACTCATAATACAAATAAAGCCCCAAACAAACAACAAGCACTAGCAAATCCACAGGCAAATACTTAATAATAATTTTTAAAAATTATAAGTACAGCCTATTCCTTTTAAAAACCAACATGAAAATAACTATCCTCTAACAACTTTTAATGATTTGTGAGTATAATCAATAGCAGTGAGTTTTGTACCTTTGTGTGAAAAATCTACAATTGGCGCTTCCCAAGGAGTTGCTGGCAAATCTAGGACATCAATCATGCTTCCTCTCAGAGATGTGTTCAGCCCCACTCTGCTCATACAGAAACACTCATCAGAAACAAACACACAAATATCAAACACAGAAAAAAGTGCATATCACAAAAATACAAATATCAAACACACAGAAGCAAGTGTACATCAAAATTAGGCATTCATTAATCACACAAACACCAGAAGAGATCAGAAACATCTTCACTTCAACTTCACCTATCTTGTTGTCTTGTAGACCATGGGGACGCCACTGAAGATCATAAACGCACAATACACAACCACCTTCATCCAGTACAACCTGGCATGAATCAAAACCAGGACAACATACTGCGTTCATGGGAGTATTCTAACATAATGATGTGCACATTTGGGCTGTGGCTCATATCACTAAAAAAAAATTTAAAAAATTTAAATGAGAAAAGTTAAGATAACTGTGTGTAAGTGTTTAAATATTGTTAACACAGTAGAAAAAATAAACAAGAATTAAAAATCAACAAAGGGGTCAATGTATCATGGTAATTATACAACAAGGCAACATTATGGCAATCAGGCTGTGACAATATCCACATTATCAATGAAGAGAAGAACAAACAACACATGAGAGAAAACAATTCACACACACAGAAAGAAGCACTTAACTCTTAATGCTGTTGAAAGCATCTCCAGCTGTTGGGTAATAAGCCCTGTGAACACAGACACTGCACACAGATCAATCAAGTCTGTAATCATGTATGCAATATATCAACCTCCTCCTCACCCCCACCTCCCCCCCCCCCAAACACACACATGTAAATATATATCAATCCCTCTCCTTACACTCATGTACACATACACACAACATGTGTGCACACCAACATTTATGATAATTAAAAACAAGCAACAAATGATAATTCAAAACATGCCACAAACAATACCATACACACTAGCAGATGCACAATTACTCAACTGATTAACCCATGTCATCTTCAGCTGTCTCGGTGCACCAAGCCTGTATACACACAGAAAGGGACATGTAGATATACAGTCTAAGTAATATTGTAGTAACATCCTTCCCCCCCTCCCTCCCTCCCTCCCCCCCCCACAATCATGCATGCACACAAATATTTTAACCTAGTACTGGTGAGACCATCCCCTTTCTCATACATCCCTTCACACACACACACACTTACTTCTCCATCAGCAGAAGAACAACAGCTGTGGGGTCACAGCCCCCACCTCCTGCCTGCCCTGACAATCGCTGAGGGTCTGGGGTTGTCTCCCCTGACCTGACGTCTATCTCCAGTCATGGCCTTCATCCCCCTGCTGTGAAGAAGAAGAAGAAGAAGAAGAAGAAGAAGAAGAAGAAGAAGAAGAAGAAGAAGAAGAAGAAGAAGAAGAAGAAGAAGAAGAAGAAGACGAAGGTCTTTCACAGCAGACCGTGAACCAAGGTCCAAGTCTCCTGGCTTTCTGGCCAGGTGGTTGGTTACCTGTAGACCGCTGATCCCCCACCTGACGTGACAGTGACCGTGGTTAGAGCCACCCCTGAGTTGGTTACCTGTAGACCGCTGATGCCCCGCCTGACATGACAGTGGTTAGAGCCACCCCTGAGTTGGTTACCTGTAGACCGCTGATCCCCCGCCTGATGTGACAGTGACGGTGGTTACAGCCACCCCTCAGTTCTTCAGTGCAGGGGATTTCTCCCCTGGGGGTGACATTGCTCCATATCCGTTTCCCCTGAAAATCACTCAGACAAGACTGACCAGCCAAGCTCTCCTGTAAGACACAGGCACATCTCACACACACACGTTAACAAAAAGAAACATCACTTTTCATACAAGAATTGACGAGATAAGGCCGTAGTGTGGATGATGATTAAACTACACACCCAGCATGCTGCCTGAAAAATCCAGCATGCACCCTGCCACCAGGAGAGGGATGGGCTCCGCCAGATCCTACTTGTCCACCCCACACTGCCTGAAGACGTCAGCCAGGCAGTGCCCCAACTACTGCCCCAGGCTTTTCGGGGACACAAACTCCTGGGTCAGTCTTTGGGCTGGGGTGAGCAAGTTTAACCTGGCAGCACAGCCCACCCCTCAACAAACAAACAAACAAAAAAGCAAACAAAAAACAAAAACAAAATAAATAAATAAAAATAAAGTAAAAACACAAAACACGTGCAACAAACATTTTAAAAAACCACACAATGCAATTCCTTTTACATTAAAAAAGAACAGGTCATGAAAAACTTATCTTAAACCTTACTTGTCCTGACAAACCAGTCTTCCTTAAAGTAGAATGTACTACATTGTTTAAGTATATATATTTGACAAGTTTGAATGGTGTGCGTGTGTGACAGAGAGAGAGAGAGAGAGAAAAAAAAGAGGAGAGAGAGGAGAGAGAGAAGAGAGAGAGAAACGCGTGCATTAGAGAGACAAAGACACAGAGAAACAGAGAGAGAGACAGAGACAGTGTGTGTACGTGTGTTGTGTGTGTGTGTGTGCATGCGTGTGTGGTACTTAACTCAGACATCCAGCCTTCTTGCTTGGGACTGACTGACCCTCCCATGTCACCTTCAGCTGTTTCCATGTGCTTGCCCTGTCAACACATCACATCCACAGGTAGCATTGACTGTCTATCATAATGTATGTAGCAAAGAACCCACGCACGCACGCACGCACACACGCACGCACGCACCACAAGTAAACATACATAAAGAAAGAAACACATGACTTAACTTAAAAGTGCATGCCAGCTCTGGACAATTCTGCTGAAAACAGCTGAACAACTTCAGCTGTCCTGGTACATCAGTCCTTTGAACACACAGAAATGACTAGGCAACCTGTCAACACACAGAAATGACTAGGCAACCTGTCAACACACAGAAATGACTAGGCAACCTGTCAACACACAGAAATGACTAAGCAACCTGTCAACACACTGAAATGACTAGGCAACCTGTCAACACACAGAAATGACTAGGCAACCTGTCAACACACAGAAATGACTAGGCAATATATCAACACACAGAAATGAAAAGGCAACCTATCGCCCATAGAACAAGTAATCTACTGATACACAGAAATGAACAGGCACACAAAACTTTACTGTGACAAACAACACACACCACACCAAACATTTTAAAATACACTTGTATAAACATACTTCCTACATGCCACACCAACACAAGTCACATGATCATAGCATACATCACTGACCAAGGCACACAGCTCCTTTATCCCTGCAGTCTGGCTGTCTGTCTGTCTTCAGCTGTCTTGGGCACACCAACCCTGCAACATACAACACACCCAACATACAGCAACTAGTTACATAGTTACATGTCTGTCGTAATGATGGCAATGTCCCCTCAGGTCCTTTCCACCCTACAACCTCACAGCATGCGTGCGCGTGCACACGCACACACGCGCACACACCTCTGTACACTATAACACATGGCTTACACACACATGACACATACTTATCACTTCACTGGAAAAGCCCTGCCAACCTCACTTCATCTTTGATACTCCAGTGCTGCCAACACCAAACCCTGGGTACTTCAGGGTACTTCACTCCTGAAAAAAGCAAACCCTGGGTATTCCACCAGTCCTACTCACACCAAAACTCCACTCTTGCAAAACACAAAAATACACAAGTTAAGTGAACATTTCTACTAATGCTTCTAACCCCACCCCGTACCCCAACACATCCATTAAGAAATGTTCACAACATACAAAATTAATAACAGCATACAAATATGTTACATTTAATTACAAAAAATATATGACAACACATCCATTAAGAAATGTTCACAACATACAAAATTAATAACAGCATACAAATATGTTACATCTAATTACAAAAAATATATGACATTTACATATACACACTTAAACTATCCATAAACACATAATTCACACCACAATGCAGGCTTCACACAGCACGCGCACCACACACACACCAGAGCACTTATCTGTGGTAGATCAGTCAGTCAATGTTCTTCTTCTTGAGTTTTCAGCTTCTTGTGTACACTATAAGGGACCTCTAGAATAACTATGGATTAATATATCGCACAATGATTACCATTCCCCACTACCCCACCTTTCCCACCCCATGGTGTGTGTGTTTGGATCTGTCACCATTGATGCTCCACTTCAATGTGGCAACTGCCTGTACACCACATGAACCATAAAAACTAACAATGATTAATAACTAACACACAACAATGCCCCTACCCTCTTCCATCCACCACACCCTTTCCCACCCCAACCCCTCCCAACCCCCACCCCTTCTAACCCCAATCCCCCCTTCCCCCAGTAGTTAAGTGGTTGTTGTGGGTTGTGTATCCACTGTGTAGAGTTCCATGGTGTGTAGGAAAGCAGCTGAAGATGCTGAAGCAGAACATCAGGGTGACAGATCCAACTGAGGTAAGTGCTGTGTGTGTGTGTGTGTGTGATTGTGCGTGCGTGCATGTGTGTGTGTGTGTGTGGAGTTTGATGTCTGCATGAGCATGTGCATGTATGTAATGCATGCATGTGAGCATGTGCGTACATGCATGTGTGATGTGAGAGCATGTGGTGTGTGTATGTGTGGGGGTGTGCATGTATGTGAGCATGTGTGTGTGTGCGTGTGTGCATGCATGCATGCATGCATGTGAGCATATGTGTGGTGTGTGTGTGTGTGATGTGTATGGTGAGTGCATATAGTGTGTATGGTGTGTATGTAGTGTGTATGGTGTGTGTAGTGTGTATGGTGTGTCTGTGTATGGGAGTTGGATTTGTCAGCCCAATGCTCCACTTCAACATCTTCAGTAGCTTTGCTACACCACATGGAACTGAAAGTAAAAGTGTATTAGTAACACACAACAATCACTTAACTACCCCTAACCCCTCCCCCCACTCCCTCTTCCCTCCCCTACCCACCTTTCCCCTCAGCGCACCCTCGATTTTGCTTTTTCTGAAGCCAGGCATTGTTTTTAAGGGCTTGCTGAGAGGTCCATACATGGACACCCAGGTCTGGTCAGCTGTTGTGATTTTATCCAGCCTCACGGGTTCTTGTGAGCTTCTCCCCCTCACTTTCAGATGTCAAAATACATCATGAATATTTTTTTTTTTGCAACATGCCCATTTTTTGTAAAGTGTGTTTACTGGTCATTTAAAGGTGGTCTCAGTGTGTGTGTGTGTGTGTGTGTGTGTGTGTGTGTGTGTGTGTGTATGTGTGTGTGTGTGTACTGACACACGTACATGTGCATACCTGTGCGTGTATGCGTGCGTGTGTGTGTGTGTGTGTGTGTTATCAATCCTCTCACGTATCTTCATTACTATGTAAAAGAACACATTGCATACTAGTCCATTAATTCAGTCACTCATTCATGAATGTTTTCTTTTTTTTTTTTTCCTTGCACTCATTTTCTTCTTTTTTCAACCTGATGAGAGACGGATTTGTTTGTTGAACACTCAGACAGCACCTACTGTTGTCTGTCCTATACATGAACAAAACACAAAACTGCCATTAAGTGCTTAACAGGTCAGGCCTAGTGCATCCAACTTGGGTGTGGGAGACAATTGTTATAATTTCTTATTGGAAAAAAATTGGCAGGAGAATGGACCAAGAAGGCAGAAAAAGAGACAAGGGGGTGACAGGAAGAAAAGAAACAAAGAAAGAGAGAGAGAGAAAAGAGGGAAGTCGTAACATAATTTTCAGAAGGCCCCACCCACTCACTGATAAAATCCTGACATACAAGAGAAAGACCACAACAGCATCAACTCATCTTCCCTGACATACAAGAAAGAGAATGAACATAACAACAACAACATCAGCTCATCTTTCCTGACAGCTGTATGTACAAACTAGATGGACAGTCTCCAGGAGACACAGACTCTGGATAGAAAATCTCCGGAAGAAACAAACTCCAGACATGCAGACTGACTCGTGAAAATGTGAACAACTGACGAGAGATCACAGTTAGTTGTGGGGAAGTGCGTCCCTGACTACAGACAGCGCAATGCTGTCAGCTCCCAAGACTCTCCTCCTCCCTACAGCTGGGGGGTCTTCAGGCAGCAGAAAAGAAATAAATTCAGTTCCATCTTTTTTTGCTCAGGAAAAGCTTGCACTAAATGCATGTATACTATTAAGAAGCAGGGCAACAAGTCAAATACTCTTCCATTAGTTTAAAAAAAAACACACACAAAAAGGAAAGTAGTTCTTTTTTTCAAAAATGATATGATTATATGAATAATAGTAATAATAATAATGATCATAATAAATAAATAATAACGATGATGATGACGATAAAAATAATAATAATAATAATAATAATAATAATAATAATAATAATAATAATAATAATAATAATAATAATATAAAAATTCACACTTACAGTGTGTCCTTTCTGAAAAACAGCTAGCAGCACTTAACACTTTGGTGGTTGTTACCACAAGGAAATCCCTCTTTTTTAAAAAATTTTTTCTAATTAAAAAATTTTTTTTAAAAAAATTTTTTTTTTTCCCCTTTTCACCATCCCTTTCCCCAAATAAGGAAAAAATTTTAAGGGGAATTTTTTCTTAAACCCCCAAAAAAACTCAATTTTTTTAAACGTATTTGTGTTTTTTAAAAATGGTTTGGGGACAAATTTTTTAAAATTTTAAAAAAAAGGGGAAAAAAAAAAAAAAAAAAAAAAAAAAAAAAAGGGGGGGTTTTTTTAAAAAAAACCCCCTTCCCCCCCCAAAAAAAAAATTTTTTTAAAAAAAAAAAGGAAAAAAAAAAAAATTTTTTGGGTTTTTTAAAAAAATTTTTAAAATTTAAAAAAAAATTTTTTTTAAAAAAAAAATTTTTTTTTTTTAAAAAAAAAATTTTTAATTTTTTTTTTAAAAAAAGGTTTTTTTTAAAAAACTTTTTTTTTTTTAAAAAAAATTTTAAAAAAAAAAAAAAAATTTTTTGGGAAAAAAAAAAAAAATTAAAAAAAAAAAAAAAAAAAAAAAAAAACTTTTTAAAAAAAAAATTTTTTTTCCCAAAAAAAACCCCCCGGGGGGGGCCCCCCCAAAAAAAAAAAAAACCCCAAAAAACCAAAAAAAAAAAAAAAAAAAAGGGGCCCAAAAAAAAAAAAAAAAAAATTTTTTTTTTTTTTGGGGGCCCCCCCCCCCCTGGGGGTTATTTTTTTTAAATTTTTTTTTTTTTTAAAATTTTTTCCCCCCCCCCCCCGTTTTTTTTCCCTTTTTAAAAAAAAAAAAATTTTTTTTTTTTTTTAAAATTTTTTTAATTTCCCTTTAAAACCCGCCCCCGGGTTTTTTTTTCCCCCCCCGGGGCATTTTGCCCCCGCCCCGGAAACCCCCGGAAAATTTCCCCTTTTAAAAACCCCCCAAACCCCACCCCAAGTTCCCCCCCCCCCCCGTTTTTTCCCCGAAAAAACCCCAAAATTCCCCCTTGCCCTTTTTCCCCTTTTCTCCCCCCAAACCCCCCCCCGGAAAATTTTTCCCCTCCCCCCCCCCCCCCCCCCCCCCCACACCCCCCCGGGTTTTTTTGAAATTTTTCCCCCCCCCCCCCCCCCCCCCCCCCAAAAAACCCCCCAAAAAAAAACGTAACCAAACCCCCCCCCCTCCTTTTTTTTTTTTTGGGGAAAAAAACCCCCCCCCCCTTTTCCCCCTTTCCTTGGTCGCCCTCAAAAAAATTTTTTCCCAAAAAAATTAAAAACCAAAAAATTTAAGGGCCAAAAAGGGCCCAAAAAAAAACCCCCCTAACCCCCCACCCCCCCCCAAAAAAAAAAAAAAAAAAAAATTAATAAAAACCCCAAAAATCAAAACTTTTCCCCCTTTTCAAACAACCCCAAAACAAATATTTTCAAACCCCCCCCGACCCCAAAAAACCGTTTTTTTTCCCCCTTTTTAAAAAAAAAAGAAAAAGGGTTAAAAAAAAACCCCCCCAAATTTTTAAAAAAAAATTTTTTTAAAAAAACCCCCCCTTTTTTTTTAAAAAATTTTTTTAAAAAAAAAATTTTTAAAACGAAATCTTCCCCCAAAAGGGCCCCCTGCAAAATTTTTTCACAATCCCCCCCTTTATTTATCCAAAACCCTTTTTCCTGTTTTTAAAGGACAAAAAAAAACAAAGGTGACCCTTAAAAAAGGGGTAAAATTTTAAAACAAAAAAACCCCGTTCAAATTTGGGAAAATTTTTAAAATTTAAATAAAGACTTTCCCTTTTTTAAATTTTAAAATTTCAAGGGCCCCCCCCCCAAACCCCCCCTTTTTATACAAAAAAAAAAAAACCCAATCCCAAAAAACAAACCCCCAAAAGGGGTTTTAAAAAAAACAATTCCCCCTTTCAATTAAATTTTTTGGGGAAAAGGGTTTTGTTTTGGTTTTTTTTTTGGGTTTTTTTTAAAACCCCTTTAAAAAAAAAAAGTTTAAATTCCCCCCAAAAAAACCCCCCAAAACCCAAAAAAAGCACTGATAATTGTAGGAAAAATTTTTTTTTCCCCCCCCAATTGAAAAGGATTTTTTAAAAAAATTTTTAAAATAGGGGGGGGAGTTTAAATAACAAATCAACACCTGGGGTTTTGATTAAACCCCCTTTTTCAAACCCCAAACCCCCCCCCTTTCCCCCAAAAAAGCCAAAATTTTTTCTTAAATTTTTACAAAAACCAAAAAACCCCACCCCCAAAACAAAAAAAAAAACCCCCCACCCCCCCCAAAAAAATTTGGGGGGGTTTTTCAAAACCCAAACCCAAAACCCCAAAAAAAAAAACCCCCCCAAACCCCCCAAAAACCCCAAAACCCTTTGGAAAGGGCCCCCTTATCCAAAAACAACCCCATACCAAAAATCAAAAAACACAACACCCCCAAAACAAAAAAATTTTGGAAAAGTTTTGGGTTTGTTTTAAAGTTGTTTTTCATTTTTAAAAAAAAATAAAAAAACCCCAAAAAAAATTTTTTTAAAAAATTCCCTTTCCCCTTTTTCCCTTTTAAAAAAATTTTAAAAAAAAAACTATAAACAAAAAAAAACCAAAAAAAAAAGGGTTTTTTTTTCCAAAATTTTTCTTTTCCCCAAACCCCCAGAAAAATTTCTTTTTAAAAAAAATTTTAAAAAAAAAAAAAAAAAAAAACCCCACCCGGGGTCCCCCTACTTTCCCACCCCAAAAAAAAAAGTTTTGGCCCCCCCTTTTTCCCCCCGGGGGGGGGGTCCTTGGTAAAAAATTTTTTTTCCCCCAAAAGAACAACCTTCTTTTTTTAAAAATTTTTTTTCCCGTTTTCTGACAGTTTTGCCATTACAAAATTTCAAATTTTTTAAAAATGAGGAATTTTAAAAAAAAATTTTTGAAATAAACTAAAGGCCAAATGAAAATTTTTAAAATAAACCCTTTTTTGAATTGTGGGAAAAAATTAAAAAAAAAAAAAAAAAAAAAAGGGGGGGGGGGGGGGGGGGGGGGGGGGGGGGGGGGGGGGGGGGGGGGGGGGGGGGGGGGGGGGGGGGGGAGGGAAAAAGAAGGTGGTAATTTTCCCCCTTAAAACAAAAAATTTTTAAAAAATTGTTTAATTATTTTTCTCCCTATGTAAAAAAACCAAATAAATCCTTTTTTTAAAAATTTTTAAAAAGTTAAACATAAAAAAGACCCTAAAAGGCCCCAAATTGATAATTATGAAGCTTTAAAATTTTGTTAAAAACCAGCTTAAAAAAAGGGCCCCCCCAATTGTAAATCGAACAAAAAGGGGGGGGGGGGGAAAAAAAAACCCCTTTTTCCCCTTCCTTAAATTGCCCTTTTCCTTTTTTTTTCCCCCTCTTAATCTAAAGCTTTTTTTTCTTTTTTTTTTTTTTTTTTTTTCTTCTTTTTTTCCCCTTTATTTTTTTTTTTTGGTTTTTCATTTTTTTTTTTCCCCTTTTTTTTTTCTTTTTTTTTTTTTTTAGATTTGGCCAAAATTTTTAATTTTTTTTCGGGTTCCTTTTTTTTTTTTTTCCCTTTTTTTTTTTATTTTTTTTTTTTCTTTTTTTCTCCTTCTTTTTCCAAAACCTTTTTTCCTTTTTTTCCCCTTCTTTTTTTTTTTTTTCTTTTCCTTTTTGGTTTTAAAAAAACCCCCCCCCAAAAAAATTTGGGTTTTTCTTTTTCCCTTTAAAACCCCCTTTCTATATTTTTTCTTCTTCCCTTTTGGTTTTTTCCCCTTAATTTTTCCCCTTTTACAAAAAAAAAATACAATCCCCCCCAAACCCCAAAAAAATTTTACAAAAAAAAACCCCCCAAAAAAAAAAAGGTTTTTTTTCCCTCCATTGCCTCCATTCCTTTTTTTTTTTTGTTTTTTTTTTTTTTTTTTTTTTTTTTCAAAAAAATTTTTTTTTTTTTTTAAAAAAGCAAAACCCTAAAACTTTAAAAATAAATTTTTTTTATAAAAATTTTTGCAATTTTTTCCCCAAAAATACAACAGGGACAAAAATTTTAGCCCTTTTTAGAACAAAAATAAAACTTTTTCAACAAAAAAAAAAACTGCAATAAAACCCCTAAAAAATTCGAGATTCCCAAAAACCAAAGGGAAAATTTAAATTTAAATTTAAAAATTTTTTTTAAAATTTTTAGGGAATTTTACCTGATCAATCACTAAAATGATTTTTTAAAAAGTTTATCAATGATTTCTATAATTTTTCCTTTTTAAAATTTTTTAAATTTTATTTATAAAATCTACTATGCTGAAAAAATTGTAATTTTAAAATCAATATGTGTCGGGTTTTTTTTCCCAATTAAATATTAAATTACTGAAATTTTTTTTGGGGTTTGGTTTAAATGGTTTTTTCCTTTTTTTTCCCCTTTTATTTATTTTAACTTTTTTTCTCTTAGTTTTTTTTATTGTTTGGGTTTTTTTAATTTTTTTTTTATTTAAAAAATATTGTTAAAAGTTGTAAAATTGGGAATACAATAAAAATTTTGGTTTTAAAAATTTTAGGGAACCTTGCATTTAATTTTCCATAATTTTTAACCCCAAACAAAAAGAATGTTAAAAACCCTTCTCTTTCCCCCCCCCTTTTTTCCCTTCCCCCTTTTTTCCCCCTCCCCCATCCCAAAATTTTTCTTTTCCCCTATCCCTCCCTCCTTTTCCCCCCCCCCCTCCTCCCCCTCCCTTCCTCCCCTTTTACACCCCCCCACCCCCCCCCCCCCCCCAAACAACACCCCCAAACCCACCCCAAAAAAAAACGTGCAATAAAATGATAAAAAATTTTTTACAGCAATTTTCGCTTAAACCCCCCGGCTTTTAAAAAACCCGCTTTTAAAACTTGCTTTACCAATGATCGGGGGGGCCAACAAGGCTGAGGTGAGTGCATATTTTGGGAACAGAAGCTATAGCTGTACAGAAACCCCTTGAAAAATTTTTTTAAAAAAAAATATTAAAAAAAAAGGCAGAAACCCTGACCACTTATCCTCCCCTAAAGACAGACCAGAATCTATATCTAAAGGGGCAGGGCAGAAAACTCTCCACACATTTCCCCCCTAAAGACAACACAGACATCTATATCTAAATGGAGGGGGCGAAAAACCCCCGCCACTATCATCTCCTTAGAGACAAACCCAAAATTTAAAGAAGCCCTGACAATTCATCCTCCCCACAGTTGCAGACAGCTTGTGACAGGAAAAAAAACCCCAGTGAAGAGCATTACTGATGCGGGGGACTCTGCTACACAATGGCCTGGCAGGTGTAACTCGGGGGGAGAAACAAGGTGTTCCAAGTCCCCCCCCCTGGGAAAGTGCGTTGGGGAGGGGGGGGGGGCTGGGGGGTTTGGGGGGGGGGGGGGGGTGTGGGGGGGGGGGGGGAGGGGTTTGGTGGGGGGGGGGGGGGGGGGGGGGTGGGGGGGGGTGGGGGGGGGGGGTGGGTGGGGGGGGGGGGGTTTTTGGGGGGTGGGGTGTGTGTGTGGGGTTTTGTGTTTGAGGGGGGGAGGTGTTTTTGTGTGTTTTTTAAAAAAAAAGGGGGTTTGGGTTTGGGTTTTTTTTTTCTTTTTGTGTTTTTTTTTTTTATGAGGGTTTTGTTCCCATAATCAAAGCCCCTTGCTAACCAAAAAGGGCCCAACCCCGGGCACCCATTTGGGGAAAAACCAATAACCCAAAAACATAAAAAGGGTAAAACCAAACCAGTTCCTTAAAACAACCCCGTTCAGTGCCAACCAACCTTTCACTTTTCCCAAAAAAAAAGTCCCCAGAATTAAAAATGTTCTGGGGGAAAAAATCACAAAACAGGGAAATTTAAGGGGCTGCAGTAAAAGCTTGTGCATCTGAATATCTCAGAACTCTATAGGAGGCCAGATGGTTACCCGCTATCACGGGGCACACACCCTGGGGGTTTCCCCCCCTTTAAGCAAATGAAAAGGGTATACGAGAATGACCTGCGTGTATCCTGGTGGGAAATGTTGCTTCCCTTTAGTTTTGGCAGAGAGGGGGAACTTCTTCGTTTAGGGCTAATATGGAAAGTTTTTGTTGTTTTGAGCGTTTCCTTCCTCTTTCCAGAGAATGGGCGTACGTTCACTTATAGGTCTTAGATCTGTGTATGGCACAGAGACCTAGAAATCTCCCTTCTCCTTTGGGACATATGGGGACTTGGTAAATGTTCTGCACCCTGAATACCCACTTTCCCCGGACCACACCCAAAAAACTATCACAAGCCGTCCCATCTCAAGGAAGTAACAATTCGTAGAACCCCTGCACTTAGATGATTTTTGTTCCTACAAGCAACCCGCGTTTTAGAGCCCAAATGAAACCCACATACCCAAAAAGCCTTTCCTTCCAGAACGCTGAATCAATTTTAGGGGGCAAAAAAAGAGCGCAAGTTTAGCAGTGTACACCGTCTATCTGAAGCAAGTGTTGGGAAACGAGATTCCTTGATAGCGGGACAGTAGGCAGTGCAGACCACCCCCTTCCCCCAACTTTTAGGCCGTGAAAACGCTTTTGTAGGATGGGGAACATAACAGTCCAATTTGGAGTGACGAGCACCCTGTAGAATACAGCAGAACCCCTCCCTGTCAGTATGGCTGAGCATCGCCTGAGGAGGTTCGGGGGTTTCTGACAGGATGTTTCCCGGATTAATGGACTTGAAATTCAGCTCTGATTGAAAATGACCCCCCTAAGAATTGGCCTCATCTCCCCAGGGGGGATTTTCCCGGGGAATGGCAGGGCCCGGAAAATGTTCTCTGAAATTGGTATGACTGGATCACTTTGTCTTTTTGCCCGAAAACAATAGTTGTCCCCTTCCCATTCCCCATCTTGTTAACAAAAGTGGTATTTGTCTCTGAACTTCCCAAAAGTACCCTCTGGCATAGAGAACAAAATCACCATAAAAAGGGCCCACCCCTGAAGGCCGACTTGATACATTCTTTTTATCTAAGAGGCGGAGAAAGGTACGCCCCGCAAGAAAACCCTTATCTCCTTAAAAACTCAGAGATGTGGAAAAAAACCCCCACCAAAAACCCCCTATTTTCTTTTTTTTCCCTTTTTTGTATGTTTCTCCCCGGGGAGGGTTTTTCATTTATGAGATTTCTCCACTCTTGCAGTTTTGAGCTTCCACTTCTTTTGAACAGGAAATAAAAATCTAACGAAAAAGGATGTGTGGTGGTTTGGTGTGGGTGTGTGTGTGTGTGGTGTGGTTGTGTGGTGTGTGTGTGTGTGTGTGTGTTTTCTGTGGTCAGTCACCATGCCCGTCACCCAGAAGCCATTCCCGGGGTGTTATTCCATCAAAGATTAACAATCAAATCAAAATTGAAAAACTTTTTGTGTCAACCCTGTATAATGACAATAAGGGTAAAGCAAAGTAAAAACAAGAAAAGAATGTGTGTTGGGGGGGAGAGGGGGGGGGGCAGTTTTTTAGCCCTTTTACTGACCAAAAATGACACTAGACACCAAAGAAAAAAAAAACAGCTGTTGTTTCATTTTAAATCCAGAAGGCCCCTCCAGTCGCTGTTAACCCCCTGTAAGTAGTTCAAAAGCCTAGAAATCTATTGAATGTTCCTCCCAGACCCGAGGATTTTTACGTTTCAGAGTAATAATTAACCAAAAATTTTGGGTGAAAAAATTTTTTGGATTAAATTTTGGTACACTGCCCCGCGGGGTGGTGGGATCCGACACAGGAAAGACAGTCCTTTTGGCAAAGGGGACTATTATGGTTGACGTGTCTGTTCCCTGGGGTTTAGCCTTTTTTCTCATTCTCTTTGCTCATGCTGCTGGCAGCAAGTGTCTTGGAACTTTGGGGAGACCTTTCTGCAAAACTTTCTTTGCTGACTATTAGGGCGCTGCTTTCCCGGTTATTCTTTTTGTTCAGGGCCCCCTTTCACACATCTTTGAATCACAGCTGTGGTCTGCCCTTTGGGGCGTTTTTCCCGCACAATTTGCAAAAAGGGGGTCTTTAGGATCCATCCATCATCCATGCGCAAAGACATGGGCCAAACCGACATACCTCTCGTTTCATTTCATGTAAGCTGGGTATCAGCTCTTTCCAGGGGAGTGTTTTTTGTACCTTTTCCTGCCAGGGGATGTTCAGGATTCTTGGAGGCAAAGCATTGGGGAAAAAATTAAAAATTTCACTGTTTTTAGATGCAAAGTCCGGGTGCGTGCCATACAGGGGGGTGCCCATGACACGGGCTCTGTAGATTGGGTCTGTGTGGCTCACTTGCTCTTGTTCCAGGGCTGGTGGTACTGCTTTGCAGATGCATTTTGAGCTCTGCATTAAAGGGGAGGGGGTCTGAGATAGCGAGCCAAGATACACAAAGTCATGGATAACACCCAGTTTATGGGCCTTGATGCTTTTGGTGGGGGGAAATCAATACCTGTCCCGCATATTAGAATTTATGGTTTTTGCGATTTGTTCCTACACAAAGTAAATTTTTTGTCCAAGGTAGCAAAAACAAACCCCAAAAGAGATAAACAGAAAAAAATTAATCACTAAATGAGGGGAAATCCATATCACTGTCACCGGCAGATATAATTTAAATTTCTTTACGATAAAAATCTGGCGATAGAATTAATTACTTTACTGTTTTTAAAAACAAACAGATCACTTGACAATATAGATCAGCCCCACTGTGGCCCAAAACAAGGCACTGGGCCTCCCGGAGCATCAGGACTGCCTTCTTAAAACCTAAACCAAAATGAATTTACAAAATTACAAAATTTTTACCTAGAACACTAATGCTTTAACCACCTTTTTAACAAAAAACTCTAGAAATTAATAGACATTAACTACCTCGACAAAACAACACTAAAAGAAAAAACGCTCCCCCTGTGGATAAAGTGATCATAATCCATTTTGGGTTTCATTCTCACGTTCCCGCCTTGGGGTGTGGGGAGACACGAAAGACGATGCGTGGTAAAAAACCCCCTCCATCCATCTCGGTCCTTTGGTCTGCAAGTAGTGCCGATCATTCATCCTGGGCCATTTTCCCGATGTTTCCAACCATGACTGTTCGTCTGCCCGCCTGATTGACTCTTGACAAATTCATTTGGGCCGTTCTCTCCAGTATTTGCCCACAGTTTTCTATGGGATTTTTTTTCAAAAAGAATGGGTTTGCTTTGGTTTCAGCACAATGTCCAGGTTTCATTTCCGTACAGCAGGTAGCGAATTAGGGCTTTGTGACTTTCGTTTGTTGGGAAATTTATCTCTTTACTTTTCCTATGGTGGTGAGTTTTATCATCGAAGATGTCCATGGGTAGTTGACTTTGATTTCTGTCGTTGTCGCCCGTCCTTTGTGAAAGTACCCAAGGTATTTAAAAAAGTTACCCCCCATTGCTGGCCGTTTAGTAAATTTAGCAGTGGCGTTGCTCGTGCGTTCACAAGTACTTTACTTTCTCCGAGCTCACCCCCATCCCTATGTCCAGCTCTTTCTCAATCTGGTCGTAAACTTGCAGCTTTTTACTTCCGCCCCCGAGGTCAAAGTATTGGGAAGCCCAAGTTGTTAAGGGGGCTGCCGCCAATGGAGATGGGAGAGTGGAAATCTGGGGGGTCCTCTCATAAAGTTTTCCAAAACAGATTAAACAGGGCTGGGGATAACGGCATCCTTGTCGGAACCCAACTGTGGGTTTTTAAGTGTCTCCGACCCGATTGTTCAAAGGACGCACTGCTTTTCGGTGTTGTTAGGCTTGAATGGGGTTTTTCCCATCCCTTTTTCAATCCAAACCCTTTGAGAACCTGCCACGGGGCCCTTTTTGCCCCTACTCTGCGAAAGCATTTTTGAAATTGATGAAGTTGTAGAACGTCTCTCTGATGTTGAAATGTTTTTCCATCAGGATTGGGATCAAAAATCTGTTTTATGTGCTCCTGCCTGCCCTAAAAACCCGCTTTTTCCCTTTCAAGGTGTTCTTCTGCCCCTTCTGAGTCGATTCAAAAAAACTTTTGGGCTTGGGGGGGATGGCTGATAGGGTGATTGTTCTATAGTTTTGGGATTGCGAAATTCCCCTTCTTGGGGAGGGGGATGATGAGTGTTTTTGGGCCATTTGTTGGCCACTGTTTGTCTCCCCCAAATTTCTGACAGTAGCTGAAACATGTGTATGATTTTCGCCCCCATGCTTGAGCAGCCGCTGGTTTTGTTTGCTCCCGGGGCTGTCCTACTGGTAAATGCGGATGGGTTCTTTTCCCCCTTCTCCCCCAGTATATAAGGCGAGGGTACTTGAGTTGCTGCTTCCCTTTTTTATATGCCTTTTTCAGGTTGGATTTGGGGGTTGTATAGTTTTTTGACAAAACTCAACCACCTGTTCAATGCAGCTGAGTTTCTGTGAGGGGGTTTCCGGGGCTGTCTTTAATACTGATGATTTGGGTTTTAAGTGGTTTTGTGATTTTTTTCAGGGGGTCGTATGCCTTTTTACTGTTGCCCCCTTTAGCTTTTTTCAATCTCATCAATTGTCACTTTTCCACTTTCTTGGCCTTTAACATTGAATTTCCAAAGTTTTCCTCCCGTTTTTAATTTAAGCCTGTTTTCCCTTCCTTTTAACAGATTTTCCCAAAATGTCAGGTATTTTTAATTGCGGTTGTTTATTCTCTTCGACCAAGTACCTCCTCTGTGTTTTTCTCGGACTCCTCATTAAAGTTTTTGGTGAGGTCATTGATGTCATTGTCCAGGAGGGTTAATGCTGCAAAACGTCCTCCAAGCTTAGCTTGGAAGATCTCCTTGACATCTGGATCTTTCAGTTTGTCCATGGTAGGTTCTTGTCCTGGCTCTGTTGATGCTGGATTTGAAGCGCTGTGGTGTTTAATATAACCTATTTGGTTTTGGTTCTTGCCCTTTTTGGGGCATCCAGGTGTCTTCCTTGACGCTTGTGGGGGGTCGGGGTTTTGGCAATGGTAATCTGTGGGGGCAGGCAAACTCCAGCAGACTATCCCCCCGTCGTTGGCCCCTCCATTCCAAAATGACAAATTTCCGGCCCATTGTTTAAAGGCAGGGCCTATTTGGCGTTTAAAATCTCCTTTAATGATGAGATGTCTTTTTTTGGGGATCTTCAAATGACCCCCTTAAAGACTTTTTAAAATTTTTACTTTTTACTCATTCAATATGGGTGCATGATTTGTATTTGGGGGTTTCTTGGGCTTGGCCCACCTCGGTGCTGTTTAACCTGGAAAACCGGGGTACAGTGATAAAAGCACTCTACTACTTTCCCTTTCTGACAACAAAGCCTCTCCCGGGTTTGGGGGTTTCTCTTGACCACTGACCAGATCTTGTTCCTTCTTCAGTCATTTTCCCAAATCCTGTCCATCCACTTCTCCTGTCAATAAAGTCCCATTTTATAGCGGCTAATCAACTCTGTTCTTTATTTTTCCGCCTAATTGAGTTACGGGTTCCATGACCAAAGGTCATCCCGTTCTCTAGGGGCTAAGTAATGTTTTAACTCCAGTAGCTGACTTGTCACTTTTCCCCCCTGTTTTCAATGGGAAAACGGGTCGTTGGGAAACCCCGGGGTCGACCCATCCTTTCAATTGGCTTTGCATTTGTCTTTTCATCTTACTGTGGGGAGGAATTTTTTTGGTGGGGCCATCTCCTCTCCAATCTCCATATGTTTTTTTTTTTCTATTGGGGTTTTCCCCCCCAACATGCGACAGGTTTTACTGGTTTCATTGATACGTAGCAGTAACAAAAACTTCTTCATGACCTGACCAGGGCTTTACTTGGTTTTTAAAAAAGTATCAAAAAAACTTAAGTGGGGGGATTTAATTTTTTTTTTAAGGAAATTTTAAAACTTTAAAGAATAAATTTTCTTTTTGACTTGCAAACTGCCCTCACTGACATTAAAATCAGAAACGATGAAGCGAAGCTGCTGAATTTTGGATTAGCACATTTACTTCAGTATACGACAAACATGCCCCCTTCATAAAAAAAAAGGAGTTAAAGAAAAAATCAAACCATCTTGATAACAAAAGACACAGAATCCGAAATACACCTAAGAGACTATTTGAAAGCACAGGATTAAAAAGAGCAGTTCAGAGCACAAAGAAACAAAGTAAATTCACTAAAACGCAAATCAAAACGTGATTACTTTCAAAAGTTGTTAATTACAACTACTGACTCTCGCCAAGCATGGAAAGCCATCAATACATTATGTAATAAACCTATATCAAAATGCCAACAGACAGTTAAAGATATATCAGCTGATGAATTGAACAACCACTTCTCAAACATTGCCACCAAAGTTATATCAAATGAAAGGTCAAATGAAAATGATCTCCATTACTTAGAACAATATATCGAATCAAAAGAAATAAAATTCCCAGTTAAACTACTGCCATTGACAATCACAGACGTCTTGGAAAGCCTGTCTCTTCAAAAAAGTTCCAGAACACGTGATTTAGACAATCTAGATGGAAGAATAATTAAACTTTGTGGTTAAGTTATAGCTTGAACACTGACATACTTGTGTAACTTGTGCATAGAGAAAAACAACTGTCCTGTCATATTTAAAAAGGCAAAAATCATACCAGTCCACAAATCATGTGGTTTTGCTTGTCCTTCAAATTACAGACCAATTTCAATTCTGTCTGTCTTATCTAAACCCATCGAAAAACATATCCAAAAATCCGTATATTCCTACTTTGTAAACAACAATCTATTAAAGACCAGTCAGGTTTTCGTAAAAACTATTCCTGTCACACAGCTCTTACACAAATTACGGCTAGTCTCCTACACAATATCAATGAAAATAAATATACATGTCTTCTTTTTGTTGACTTTGAAAAAGCATTTGATGTAATCAATCATTCCCTATTATTGCGAAAACTTCACTTGTATAAACTAACACCAGAAATGATAAATCTTTTGAAAAGCCTGTTGTCGAATAGGCAGCAGCTAGTAACTGCAAATAATCAAACATCAGAATTAGTACCTATTAAAACATGGAGTACCACAAGGGTCAATATTGGGTCCACTTCTATTTTCAATCTATGTAAATGACTTACCCCAATATCTAGAACTGTGTGACAGGAATAGGGTGGTGGGGGTGGAGTATCAAAGGGGAAGGGGAAAAACACATTCAATCAAATTGAAAAATAATACTAATGAAACAATTATTCAAACAAGTAAAACCCTTATACAATACAAATATCAAAAGCCCATAATCAACTGGACTATCAAACTAAAACAATATCGCTTAAAATAGTACTAATGATCTCATCTGTAACTGCAATAAGAACAACATCCACAATAAAACCTACTGAATTGGACAAGAGAAAGGGCATGAGGAGAGAGGAGAGGAGAGGAGAGGAGAGGAGAGGAGAGAAGAGGAAGAGAGAGAGAGAGAGAGAGGAGAGAGAGAGAGAGAGAGAGAGAGAGAGAGGAGAGAGAGAGAGAGAGGAGAGAGAGAGGAGAGAGAGAGAGAGAGGGGGAGAGAGAGAGAGAGAGTGAGAGAAAGACCCGTCACAATATGTAGCTATCAGATCTACCATGTAAAAAAAAAATTCTCCTTTCCATGTTGTTTTAAAATTTGTAGATCATTATCATTATCAGTATCATTATCATTATCATTGTCTTATTTGACTTATTTTGCTTGTTTGATAGTTATTGTGTGAATATATTATATTTAAAAAGCGCTATTTGATTACATGCTGAAGTGATTCTGAACAGGCTGAAACCCCAGGCAGAAGAGATCATCGCCGAAGAGCAGGCCGGTTTCCGCCCAAATAGAAGCACCACAGAACAGATATTCAACCTGAGGGTTCTGTGTGAGAAATACAGCCAGCATCAACAAGACATCTTCCACGTCTTCATTGATTTTAAGAAGGCCTTCGATAGAGTATGGCATGACGCTCTGTGGGCCTCCATGAACAAATTCAATATGGGCCAGAAGCTGATCCACACCATCAAGGAACTCTACTCAAAGGCCACCATGACGCCTTGGAAGACCACACAGGCACAGTCAGCATTGGAGGGCGAACAATCACCAACCTCAGGTTTGCCGATGACATTGACGGTCTGGCAGGAAATGAAGAGGAACTGGCCAACCTAGTGAAGCAACTGGACGAAATATCCTCACGATACGGCATGGAAATCAGCGCCGAGAAAACCAAGCTCATGACAAACAGTGCCCAGCCAATCACCACCAAGATCACTCTCAGCGGAAAAGAACTGGAGACAGTTGACCATTTCAAGTACTTGGAGCCATCATAAGTGAGGAGGGATCGAAGACCGAAATCCTAGCAAGAGCGGCACAAACAGCAAATGGCAAGACTGAAGACCATATGGAGAGACAGAAACATCCCTCTCGGAACCAAGGTAAAGTTACTAAACGCGCTAGTCACCTCAATCATGCTTTACGCATGTTAGGCATGGGACACTGAACGCAGACCTACAAAGGAGGATACAAGCAGTAGAAATGAGATGCCTCAGAAGGCTCCTTGGCATTTCATACAAGGACCATGCCACCAACAATGAAGTCCGCAGAATGATCACTCAACAGGTGCGGGACTATGAAGACCTACTGACCACGGCGAAAAAGAGGAAACTCAGATGGTATGGGCACGTAACACGCTCAGAAGGACTTGCAAAGACCATCCTGCAAGGAACAGTCCAGGGGAAGAGAAGACGGGGCAGACAGAGGAGAAAGTGGGCCGACGACATCCGTGATTGGGCAGGGGAGGACTTCAGTGTCACCCAGGCACTCGCCCACGACCGTGCTAAGTGGAGCCAGCTGGTCCACCGTTCGTCCACCATGCAGCGCCCCTACGACCCTGGCGGGTTACGGGACCAGTGAACAGTGAACAGTGAATTTGAAGAGTATGAGCGCATATAAGCACACGTTTGCTGG
Organism: Rapana venosa; assembly: GCA_028751875.1. Taxonomy (NCBI): domain Eukaryota; kingdom Metazoa; phylum Mollusca; class Gastropoda; order Neogastropoda; family Muricidae; genus Rapana; species Rapana venosa. The sequence continues at coordinate 4,571,985 of CM054160.1, read as the reverse complement.
ATGGAGGAGAGGAGGGAGATCATTGAAGGCAATATTGTCGGTAATGACACAACGAATGCCTAGTATTTTCTAACGTTCTGTTCCTTTACCTTTTTATTATCTAAAGTATAAACGTGAAAGAATGGATGATATAGTAAGTGAAGTAATTTGTTTATCCTGACGTTTTATTATTATTTTTTTTAATTCTTTAAACATTCTTTATTTAAGTGTGTGTGTGTGTGTGTGTGTGTGTGTGTGTGTAGGTGTGCGCCCAGGCGCGCAGGTGTGTATGAGTATGTGTGTGCGTGTGTATGGATATGTGTGTATTCCTCTTTTTACTGGTTTAATTTATTGGTAAAGGTTTCAATAATGTAGTATTTCAGTATAATCATTAACAAATTTGTTTTTAGATAGATGGCTTGATGAAAAAAAGCAAATGCATTGCTTATTCAATGTACCATCTGGAAATAAAAAATTTGACTTGAACACACACAATCGTTTCAAAACATGGCTAAGGAAAAAGCAAACAACAGAGCCAAAGCAAACATAACAAACATGCTGTTATGGTTTGAAATGTTTTGTGGGGGTTATCTTTGTGTCTGTGACAAGCTCATCCCCGAGCAACCTCTATCTTTCATTGAAGGAGAAGAAAAAGTCCTCTGAAGTCAGAGTATGGCTACCTAAAAACAAAACAAGAAGAGTCCGTAAATACACTTGAGATGAGAAAAAAAAGGATAGCCTAGTGGTTAGAATATTGCGCTGGCAATCTGACGACCCGGATTCGATTCCTGTTCAAGGGGATATTTCCCCTCTGGAGTTAACATCAGTGCAAAATCCACTCTCCCCCAAAGTCCTTCGGATGAGACTATAAACTGAGTCCCCGTGTGCGAACGCACGCAGAACATCTTGCGCACATGTCTTTCGGATGAGACGATAAACCGAGGTCCCGTGTGTTACACGTAATTATTTAGCGCACGTAAAAAAAACCACGGCAACAAGAGAGTTGTCCCTGGCAAAATTCTTAGAAAAAAGCCACTCTGATAGGGAAACAAATACAGCTGCAGGAAAAAAAAAAGGGTGAAAGGGTGGCGCAGCGCTAAGTAGCGACGCGTTCTCCCGCTCTCCCCGGGGAGAGCAGCCCGAATTTCACGGAGAGAAATCTGCCGTGACTTAAAGTGGTATGAAATAAAATCTGAGCGCTTTGATTTGTTGCTTTACAAGATTCAGCGCTATATAAATTCCATACATTATTATTATTATTATTATTATGTTAAATCCTGTTCCGCTTTTCGTAAGAGTAAGCCATTGTGTGCTGGTGGGAACAGATGACAGAATTTACAAAACCGCATACACACGGGAACTGGATGTAAAAGAAAATCACATAAGTGCTTATTCCATAATCCTCGATATAAAAGAATAAAATTTAAAACATTAATAAATTTGTAAAAAGTCTGTACGAAAGGTTGTTTTCAAGTTTACACACACACACACACACACACACACTTGCCCGCACCGCGTGCGCGAGCACACACACACACACACACACACACACACACACACACACGTTAAATTACATAAAAAGGGTATATCAAAGCCAGCTTGATAACATCGACAAATATATGCTTGAAAATGGATTTACTTTGTCCACAGAAAAAACTCATGTTATGCTTTTTAATAATGGCAGTAATCCGGAGGAGCTACCAAGATTTAAGATTGGGATTGAAATCATTGAATACAAAAATACAATAAAGTTCTTAGGTGTTATTCTAACTTCAAAGCTAGCTTGGAATACACATATTGAGAACTTATTAATAAAGGCAAGAAAGTACATAAACTTACTGAAGATAATTAAAGTAAACAGTTCTGGGGACAAGACATATTCAATCTAAAATGTTTAGCTACATCTCCTGTTCTTTCGAAATCATCATATGGACAAGAAATCTTTTTCAGCACTCCAAAATCTTTACTTAAAAAGCTACAAAGTGTAGACTGCAAAGCTTACAGGCTTGCACTTGGAGTTCCATATCATGCATCAGCTCTGGGAACGTACAATGAAGTTGATACATTGCCTTTGGATGATTACCGTCAACTGGCATGTGCTAAATATGTTTTTAGAAACAGATTGACTGAAATTTTCGTTTCTGAGGAAGGAGAAGTAAAATCTGAACTACGGTTTCCTAAAAGAGCAAAAGATATATCTTCCTCAATGCCCATTAACACATATTATGTGTCCGATCTAGTGGAAAATTCTAATGTCAATCAACACAGAATGGACAAATGAGAGGCAATATTACCTTGCCCATCGTGGAAGATGAATAGAGCACACTTAGACATAGAGGTAACTAATGTAAAAAAAAAAAAAGAATGAGAATCTGAACATTATGGTTTGTGATGTTCGATCCCACATCTATCATAAGTATTTTCATCATTTACAAATTTATACAGATGGATGACGCCTGGGTAATCAAGAAACAGGTTCAGCTTTTGTTACACCATCTTTAAAAATTAAAAAAAAACATTCTATATTGGTAAACATCATTGGATTTTTACGGCGGAATTAGTAGCAGTCTTAATGGCTCTAAATTATGTTCTTGATTTGCCATTGTGTATACTTCAAATCCTTATTTGTGTTGATTCTAAGTCGGTATTGTATGCTTTAAAATCCTTGTGTACAAGAAAACTTCAAACATTGCATTAGAGATTAATCATGTCATACACCTTTTAACCTTAAAGGGCACAAGTATCACTTTCTGTTGGGTGCCTTCACACAGTGGATTCTTTCCAAATGAGTGGGCTGATAGAGCTGCTAAAAGAGGTGCAAAGCATGAAGGGAATCAGCAACATTGCACGTGCCTTTATCATTACAAGAGGGCTACCACTTATTAGAACAAACATCATGGGAAAAGGTCACAGAAACATATCACCTAAAAGAGATATTTCTAAACAGATCTGAAATCAAACTGATAAAGCAAGAGTCGTGAGCCATTCTAAGGCTTGCTCAAATATTATAGAAGAGTGAATAGTTTGTTTTATAGAATAAAACTTAATGCATTCGTAACCAAATTCAGTAGAAACAGTAAATGTCTATCTGGTGAGAATATTTCTAATACTCATATAATATTTGAATGTAAGAATACAAAAGCTTTTTTACCCCAATTTTCTGAAAACTCCCTTAGAAGCATATTCAATCATTTGAATTTGGCATTTGAATTTGCAAAAGGTCTCTAGCATAGTTCTATAGGACATTTGTTATAGTTTATTGAACGTTAATCACTTTTTATGTTTATGTTTCACTTTTTGTTTGTATCTTTAGCTTTGCGCCTTTCTTTTCATGATTAGACTACTTTTCCCCCCTCGCATTTTTCAGTAGGGCCTCCACCACCACCTCAATTCTCATACACCCTTTGTATATTTTTTTTCGTGTCTAATATCACTGAGAGTGAGTGAATAGACGTAAATCGAAGACAACAACCACACACACAGACACACACACACACACACACACTCACTCACAGGTCTGTACAGTTTCCTTACCTGTGACTTTTGCAGTGCTCAGTGTCACATGTAAACAGCAGTACAACCCCAGTACAGGGTATACAAACAAAGCCACCATACTGAAGTGAGCCTGTCGATTCCCCTTCACTGAGAACTGTTGTTTGTCAGTTTGTCGGAAGGGCTTTGCAGTGTCACATACCAGTCAACGTACACATTCTGCCCAGGATAACTGACGGAAATTATGATTTAGTTGGAAAAGAGCGAAACTGTTACGCCCAAGACCTTATTATTGGTTTCCTTTGTAACACAACCGGACATTATTCAACTTCCTCTCTCTCTCTCTCTCTCTCTCTCTCTCTCGTGAGACTGTATAAGTATTGGGTTATTATTAAGATGTATCCCTAACGGGCGGGGACTGGATGTAAAAAAGCACATGTGTGCTTATTCATTATCCTCGAAATAAAAGAATTTGTCATTTGTCATTGTCATTGTCATTGTCTCTCTCACACACAGACACAGACACAGACACACACACACTCATGTACAGGCAGTTTGATGATATTTTGGGTATGCCCTGGTTTTTACAAACTATTGTGGTAGCTCCATTATGACATCAGGATTGGTGTGTGTGTGTGTGTGTGTGTGTGTGTGTGTCTGTGTGTGTGTTTGTGTGTGTGTCTGTGTGTGTGTGTCTGTGTGTGTGTTTGTGTGTGTGTCCTGTGTTGTGTCTGTGTGTGTGAGTTTGTGTGTGTGTGTGTATGTGTGTGTGTGTGTCTGTGTGTGTTTGTGTGTGTGTGTGTGTCTGTGTGTGTGTGTGTCTGTGTCTGTGTGTGTGTGTCTGTGTGTGTGTGTCTGTGAATGTGTCTGTGTGTGTGTGTCTGTGTGTGTGTTTGTGTGTGTGTGTGTGTGTGTGCGTGTCTGTGTGTGTCTGTGTCTGTGTGTGGGTGTCTATGTGTGTGTGTCTGTGTGTGTCTGTGTGTGTGTCTGTGTGTGAATGTGTCTCTGTGTGTGTCTGTGTGTGTGTCTGTGTGGGGGTGTCTGTGTGTGTGTCTGTGTGTGTGTGTGTCTGTGTGTGTCTGTGTGTGTGTCTCTGTGTGTGTGTCTGTGTGTGTGTCTGTCTGTGTGTGTGTGTCTGTGTGTGTCTGTGTGTGTGTCTGTGTGTGTCTGTGTGTGTCTGTGTGTGTCTGTGTTTGTGTCTGTGTGTTTGTGTCTGTGTGTGGGTGTCTGTGTGTGTGTCTGTTGTGTGGTGTCTGTGTGTGTGTCTGTGTGTGTGTGTCTGTGTGTGTGTGTCTTGTGTGTGTGTGTGTGTGTCTGGTGTGTGTGTGTGTCTGTGTGTGTGTGTCTCTGTGTGTGTCTGTGTGTGTCTGTGTGTGTGTCTGTGTGTGTGTCTTTGTGTGTGTGTGTCTGTGTGTCTGTGTGTGGTGTGTCTGTGTATGTGTCCTGTGTGTATTATCTTAGTTTACTCTTTCCACTTTTTGTGATTTTAGTGTGTGTGCAAGTGTGTGCGATGAGCACGTCAGTGTGCCTTTGTGTGTGTGTGGTGTGTGTGTGTGTGTGTGTGTGTGATTGTTTTGGTGTTTCCATAATTATGTGTGTCAGTGTTCCATGACTTTTAGACTGATCAATGATAACACAAGAAACTAGGAAACAAAACCAGATTATGAGGGGAAAACACCCCAACAGGATAAAAATGGATTATCTTTTTATTTCTTCTGTTTTTTCTTAGCTTCTGTCACTATTGATAACTTTCAATAAAGTATAAAAAGAGATGTAATACTGAGCCAACAATACTTAAAAAAAAAAAAATCAAGGGTTACTTTCCTTCCGCCAAAACTGAATGAACACGAAATCAACAAAATAGAAAACATTCAGTAACTGGCCTTCACTTTGGGCTTTATTGTATGGTACCTTCTCCAGTTAGGACAAATTCTTTCAGTGAGCTGAATTGGATTAAATTGGAATTGAATTGAAAACTACAGTAAATCGGATAGATTGACCTTCTTTGGCCCTGCCAAATTCTTTCAGTGAGCTGAATTGGATTGAACTGAATTAAATTGAAAACTACTGTAAGTCGGGTCCTGAGTTGAATTAGAGCTGCACTCCACAGGAAGAGCGCATGGCCACAAGAGTGCCACCCTTTTTTTTCTGTCCACCTATATGTTTCCCTACCAGAGCAGCTTTTTTAATCGAAATTTTCTAACAGCATCACTCTTGCTGCCACAGGTTCTTTTACACCCGCTGAATGCATGTTACATATGGGAGATCGCTTTTATCTTCCCATCCGAAACACTAGCACCCAGACCAACACTCTCAGTTTAGTGGATGGGGGAAGGAAGGGCAGGGGCGCTGTTTTCTGTGTGTTGAAAAGTGAATGTGGAGATTGTGAAAAAGCGTCAGTTAAAAACATGGCACTTTTTTCGGTTGAGTCCAAGATTTCTAAGATTATGCAGAAATAGCTTCTAAAATGAGAGAGAGACAATGGCAATGACAAATTCTTTTATTTCGAGGCTAATGAATAAGCACCCATGTGCTTTTTTACATCCAGTCCCCGCCCTTAGGGATATATATGATAATAAAATAAAATAAAGCCCATAGCAATACACTCACACAGTTTATGGAAAGAAATATCTACCCAAAACTCCCCACAAAAATCACTGGAGAGAGAGAGAGAGAGAGAGAGAGAGAGAGAGAGAGAGAGAGAGAGAGAGAATGCCAATGCGAATGCGAATGGTTTATTCAAAAGGCCTTGGCCACATTTGAAGGGGAAAGACACAAAGCACACACTATCATACAAGTAATATTCACATAAACAATCAATTCACAAAACATTATCAACACACCATAATTTTTCAAGAATTAATCAGGGTGCCCCGCAGTCTAAATGCTTTATATAGGAAAAGAGCTAACTGTTTTGTAGTAACTTTATTTCCAGACGTAATGAGCATGATTAACCTATGGAGACATGGTTGACGTAAGAACTTTCGAGGTATAAACTGCTCTCTTAATTCCGTAAGTTGTGAACAAGTGAATAGAAAATGCATTTCGTCTTCAATAGAACTATCACAAAGAGGACAAATCAAAACTCTCCCGTTTACATGTCTATAATAGAAATGATGCGTGTTCAATTCTGAGATACCGAATCTAAATTTGGTTAATATTCTTTTCAAATGCCTATCCATTTTCATTGTTAAATATAAAGGGATACAATGTGATGGATTGATCAGACTATACATTTCATATCTGCTACTATTTTCAATGTGTGAATGCCAGTCTTGCCACTGAGAGAGAAAGATTGATTCAGACAAGGAAATTAAATCAAAATTGTTTTCCTTGTGGGGTTATGAAGACAAGGAACAATACACTCATTTTACATAGCAGTTCAGCTATTCTCCAATCAGATCACAATCTTGTTTGAGTCACCTGACACAGAATCAAGAAATATGGTGACATGTCTGTGACAGTGTAAAGCTTCTAGATAACACAGCCGTACTGACAAAGCGTGTACAGTTAAGGGGGGACAGATATTTTCAGTTCAGTATGATGGATTTGTTTGTATCCTGTGGGTCCTTGTGTTGTACTGCTATTTACAGGTTGCTCTGAACACTTTCCGTGGGCCTCAGATTAGAAAACTGTATACTGAGCTGATCAGTAGGTTAAAAATGATGTGTGTGTGTGTGTGTTTCATAATAATGTATGGATTTTATATAGCGCTGAATCTTGCAAAGTAAACAAATCAAAGCGCTTGCATTCAAATCATTCACACGCATGCAACCAGCCATAAATATCAAGATAAACAAATATCAAATTTATATACACAACACACTTAGGTGGGGGTGGTGGAGGTGAAGGCAGCTATTGAGAAGTAGAAACAGATAACTGGGAAAGATCTCGAGTAGAGTATAAGTGCGTTTTGAGGCTAGATTTGAAAGAATCAAATGAAGGCTCTTGGCGAAGTGGAAGAGGGAGGTCGTTCCATGTGGAGGGACCGGAAACAGAGAAAGAGCGACGGCCAACAGTGGTTTGTTTAAAATCTGGGTGTCCGAAAGCACAAGGCATCTACAGATGAACGAAGGGAGCGGGACGGAGTGTACAGGTGAAGACAGTTACAGAGATAAGAAGGTGCAGATTTGTGGAGACATTTGAAACAAAGGGTATTAATCTTATACTTTATTCTTTGTGAGACAGGCAGCCAGTGAAGAGATCGCAAAAAAGGAGTGATGTGTTCAGATTTTTTCTTTCTAAGGACCAGTCGAGCTGCATAGTTTTGTATGCGTTGATGGGAGTAGATGGATGATGCCGGCAAACCAGCCAAGAGAGAATTACAGTAGTCCAGTCGAGAGAGAATGAGAGATGTGACAAGTTTGGGTGTTGCTTCAGTAGACAGATACTTGCGAATTGCACTTATGCGCCGTAATTGATAGTAGCGAGACTGGCAGGTCTGGGTGATGAGTTTTTTCATAGAGAGTGTGTTGTCAAGAACCACACCTAGATATTTCACAGAGCTGGACAGAGGAACCGACGTATTGCTGAATTCCACTGAAGTCGTTGTGATGGAAGAAAGTTTATGTTTGGTCCCCATGAGCATGGCTTCCGTTTTATCGGCATTTAGCTGTAACTTATTTTGAGTCATCCATTTTGAATGTCTTGAAGGCAGTAGGACATATTTGTCAGGGGGAAAGCAATTTTCAAGGGTATTGCTACATTGAAGCTGAGTGTCATCAGCATAGAAATGATGATCAATATGATGGTGTTTATTATGTGTGAGAGTGGAGCAGTGTAAAGAGTGAAGAGAACAGGACCCAGAACTGATCCCTGTGGACTCCACATTCCAGTTTGACAGGTTTTGATTGAATTTTGCTAACAATAACTTTCTGTATCGGTTTGTGAGGTATAAACTAAACCAGGTGAGGGCAGTGCCATTAATACCAAACATGTTCTGGAGGCGAGAAAGAAGAATTGAGTGATCTATAGTGTCAAAGGCAGAAGATAGGTCGAGAAGAGTGAGAAGGGATATTTTCCCTGCATCAGCAGCGAGTAAAAGTGTATCTAAAGTGTGGACTAGGGTGGTTTCGGTGCTGTGGTTGGCGCGATAGGCAGATTAAAAAGGGGGAAGGAGATTATTGGATTGAAGGTGGTTATTGAGTTGTTTTAGAACAACTTTATCAAGTACTTTGGAGATGAAAGGTAAGTTAGAGACAAGTCTGTAATTCTTTAAAATGTTGGGATCAAGGTCATGCTCTTTTAGTAGAGGTGTGACTATTGCGGTTTTGAGAGCTGATGGAAAAATTCCTGACAGAAGAGATGAGTTTACTATTTCGGTGACAGAGGGTACATGTTGTGGAAGGCATTGTGAGAAGACAGGAGCAGGTATGGGATCAAGATCGCATGATTTAATCGTCATTTCTTTCAGAATTGTTGTGATTTCGCTTTCGCTTGTGGGATGAAAGAAAAAGAGAGAGTGCCAGTGAATTGGGATCAGGAGGTGCAGGCTGGAAATGAGTCTGATCCAGTCCGGAGCGAATGTTGCGGACTTTATCTGAAAAGTAGAAAGAAAAGATGGAGGGAAGTTCAACAGGCTGTGGTCGTAGGAAGAGGGCTTGTTTTTGCAGATCCAAGAAGATTTGAGTGAGGGTGAACAGAGATTTTATGGATTAGCGCAGAAGAATTTGGGAAGAGTATAATTTGTCTTTGCTGAATGGATTAAAATTTGACTTTGTTTTGTTTGTTTTCGGACAAGCTGTTTTTGATTCAGTTTTTGATTTTCGCCACTGCCGTTCTAGACGCCGACGTTTGCGTTTCGCCATCAAAATATCCTTAGTGTACCATGGCGCACAGGGCCTGTCAGGAAGGAGATGGTCAGTTGGAGTGCATGCTCGTCAAGCAATGGCGGAGGACAGTGTTATAGTGTTCTGAGAGGTCAGTGTGGTCAGAAGTTTGCGAAAGGCGTTCCATAGCTTGTGAAGAGAAGGTTTGAATTTTCATGGCTTAAGATTGCGTCGGGTAACAATACTTCTTTTTCTTACAGGTTTGTGATGTTGAGGAAGAAAAGAATGGCGGAATGATCAAATGCAGTTCATCAGTGACGGAGACAGATGTAACAAGGTTAAACGAAGCATTGGTGATCAGCAAGTCTAAAATATGACCGGATCTGTGTGATGGTTCACTTACCAGTTAAGAAAGAGATTGATTTGACAGAGAAAGAGAAAGACGTTTGATATCAGGGGAAGACTGGTTGTCAAAATGGAAGTTGAAGTCACCGAGAATTATGAGCTTAGTGGAAGAGAGGCTATAGTGGTCAAGGAGTGACTGAAATTCTTGATGAAAAAGGGAAGCTGTCAGATTGTTCTTACGGTTAGGAGGTGGACGGTAGAGGCAACAGAAAGTAATAGAATGGCCAGGTAGGTTGAGGTTGAGTTGGCAAACTTCAAAGGATTCATGTGAAAATTTTTTGTGTGTGCATGTGTTTGTGTGTGGGTGTGGGTGTGTGTTCATGTATGTGTGTGTATGTGTGTGTTTGTGTTTATTTATTTTCATTTTATTGTAATCTTTTATATCGAGGATATTCAACCTCAGAATACTATGTGAGCGGTACCTTCAACATCAACAAGACCTTTACCATGTTTTTATCGATTTTAAGAAGGCATTTGACAGGGTGTGGCATGCAGCTTTGTGGGCAACCATGAATTTGTACAGCATCAATGCAAACCTGATCAGAGTCATCAAACAGCTGTACAGCGAGGCCACCAATGCAGTGTACTACAACAACAACATTGGAGAATGGTTTCGAACAACAGTTGGAGTAAGGCAGGGCTGTCTACTCTCACCCACTCTTTTCAACATCTTCCTTGAGAGAATCATGGCTGATGCACTGGAACGTCATGAAGGATCAGTCATCATTGGTGACAGAACGATCACACACCTCCGCTTCGCAGATGACATTGATGGAATAGCAGGATCAGAAAAAGAGCTTGCCAGCCTAACAGAACACTTGAATAAGGCCTCCAAAACATACGGCATGGAAATCAGTGCAGAGAAGACCAAACTGATGACTAATAACACCAATGGCATTAGCACTGATATCAGGGTTAATGACCAGAAGCTGGAAACAGTTCAAAGCTTCAAGTACCTGGGAGCCATTGTATCAGACCAGGGATCCAAGCCAGAAGTAGTATGCGGGACTGCACATACAATAACAGCACTGTCAAAACTAAACACCATCTGGAGAAATAAAAACATCTCACTTATCTCCAAGATCAGACTAATGCGCTCCCTTGTCATATCCATATTTCTGTATGCCTGTGAATCATTGACCCTGACTGCAGATTTGGAGAGAAGAGTACAGGCGGTGGAGATGAGATGCTTTCGGAGACTCCTTGGCATCTCCTACAAAGACCACATAAGCAGCGAAAGCGTGCATAACAGAATCCAGCAAACCATTGGACCCTATGAGAACCTTCTAACGATCGTGAAAAAGCGTAAACTTAAATGGTATGGGCATGTCACAAGATCCAAGGACTTGCAAAGACAGTTTTACAAGGCACTGTCCAAGGAGGAAGAAGAAGAGGCAGACCAAGGAAGAGCTGGGAGGATAACATCAGCGAATGGACAGGCCTAGAACTCAACAAAACCCTGAGAAAGGCAGAACAGAGAGAGGAATGGAGGGAACTGGTTGTTGAGTCTTTGAGGGTGCCCCCACGGTCGTCAGACTACGGGACAGATAGATAGATAGATATCGAGGATAATGGAATAAGCACTTATGTGCTTTTTTACGTCCAGTCCCCGAGTGTATGCCGTTTTGTAAATCGTCATCTGTTCCCACTGGCACACAATGGCCTACTCTAACGCAAAGCGGAACCGAATTTTAACGTGTGCCCAAGATGTACTGCGTGGGTTCGCACACGGGGCCTTGGTTTATAGCCTCATCCGAAGGACTTTTGGGGGAGAGTGGAGTCTGCACTGATGTTAATAATAATAATAATAATAATAATAATAATAATGTATGGAATTTATATAGCGCTGGATCTTGTAAAGCAACAAATCAATGCGCTCAGATGACTTTTTTTTTAAATTATCGAGGAAAATGGAATAAGCACTCATGTGCTTTTTTTTTACATCCAGTCCCTGTGTGTATGCGGTTTTGTAAACAATTGTCATTTGTTCTCACCGGCACACGATGGCCTACTCTTTCGAAAAGCGGAACAGGATTTAGCGTGTGCGCAAGATGTTTTGCATGCGTTTGCACACGGGACCTCGGTTTATAGTCTCATCCAAAGGACAATAGTTGTAGTCCTCTGTGTTTGTGTGTGTGTGTTTGTGTGTGTGTGTGTGTGTGTGTGTGTGTGTGTGTGTGTGTGATGTGTGTGTGTGTGTTGTGTGTGCCCATGTATAGGCATTTTTTATATTTTTATCTGAAGTTATCTTGGAATATTTAAAACCAATATGAAACGTAGCTTTCTTGTGTCTTTCGAGATTATGATACGTATCAATCTGTCTGTCAAGTATATAAATTGCCCTTCATGGTATGATTAAAGTGTTTTTCACTTCTCTTGACTTGACTTGACTTGACTTGACTGGAACAGAAGGAAATTTGACGGCTGGAAAGTCATATCACTCAGGAGCGCAAAAAGTTGGGAGAGAGGTATCCCTCAGGTTCCGGAATCAGGGCGTTGTTCTTGATGGTCGTCTCCAGGAAAGTCTCGAGGCGGATGACCGGCCCGCTGCCTGCAGCCACGTCTTTCAGTTTGGGCAGGAAGCCTTTGTACAGCAAGTAGAGGAGCTTGACCAACTGTATGCGGTACACTCGCAGCAAACAGTTGCCGGTCACATGCAGAATGTCGTAGATAGCGGTGGCGGTGATGTCGGGGTTGGGCTGAAGGTTCATGGACCGGGTCAGCCACACCCAGGCGTGCTCTATGCCGTGGGGGTGCGGGACATTGCCTCCCTGGGGAGGGGAGGTCACCATGATGGCAGCGTACAGGCGCAGGATGCCCGACATGCCTTTGAGAAACTTGTCCTGCTGCTCGATGCTGCCGTCGACGATGTTGTAGCCGAGCGATCTGTGGTCATCCTCAGAGGACTGGTTGGGCAAGCGAGGGGGGTAGAGAGGCAGCAGGTAGGGGCACAGAGCCTGCAGGTGAGCCATGGTTAGCTCCCCTACATCAGGAAATTCCGTCCACAAACCCACCGCCACTGCCGCAATGGCGAAGGCCGACTCGTGATTGGACGACACTTGTTCGTCGGCTTTTTTCACGATCATCTTGGCCACCAGGTTCTTGCAGAAGGTGAGGCCGTGGGGAGATGCGTGCACGGACACCTGTTTGTCCAGCACTTGCACCGTCTCCCCTTTCAGCAGGCAGCCAATGCGCAGCAGCTTGTCCGGCAAGTGCCGGCTGCTGACCGGAGAGACGGCGTTCAGCGGGGGGCGTGTTCACCGCGCGCTGGAGGTCGAACCGAACCTTCTTCATCTGCTGATTGCTGATGAAATCGCTGACGGCAGCATCGATCTGTGTCAGCAGCTTGAGGTTGTTCTCATATTCCCTGGCCACCACCAGTAGCAACGCCTCCTCTTCTCCAGAGGCTGCAGACTGGGATGGGGCTGGTGCTTGTCCCCCTTGGGAAGTGGGAGTAGCCTGCCCTGCCTGCGGTGGTTGTGGTTGCGCTGCTGTCGCTGCCTGCTGTCTCTGTCTCTCAGCCTCCGCAGCTGCTTTGGCTTTCTTCTCTGCATCCGCTGCAACCAAAGAAGCGGTCAGGTTTCGCACAAAGTCCACGGCGTTCTGACTCTGCTCGTGGAACTGCTTCAGCCGCGTCAACACTTCCTCCAGAGCTCCGGCCCGAGTCAGGCCTCCGGCCAGCGCCTCCGCCTGCTCCGACATCTTCCGCACCAGCAGCTTGGTTTTCTCGGCCACCTCTGCCAGGAACTGCTTGTGGGGCCACTGCTCCAGCGTGTCGAGCACCGCGGTCTTGTTGGCCGTCACTCTCTGGGCCACCGCCCTGGCTTCCTGGAGCCTCTGCTCCATGGCCTGCTCCTTTTTTGGCTTTCTCCTCTATCACACACTGGCCGAGTTGTTCCACTTGCTGTTGGCGAGCGTCCTGTCGGCGCGAGCAATGCTGGTGAGTCTCCTTCACTCTCTGCACCGCTTGCTGCATCTCTGGACGTTTGGACTGCTGCTGCTGCATCTCGATGCTCTGGTGGACCTGGCTGATGTCCTGAAGGTGGCGCTGCTCCATGGCGGACACCAGCTCCCTCTGCTGGGACTCCAGGTGGCTCTGGTGCGACAGGAACTCCTCCTGCTTCTTCTCCACATACTCCTTGGTCTGATTATCATACTCCATCTCCAGCCCCACGATCACCCGTAGTTTCTCTGTGAACGACGTCAGACTGTCATGTAAAGGGTCGTCCATCTCTTTTTTCTCCTCATCACTGCTCTCAACCGATCCTGATTCATTCGCCCTGCTAGAAGTCAGTGTCCATGTGACAGGTGGTGATTTGGATGGCATCAAATCCTCCCTTTCTTTTCGGCACGGGCTGAAAGTGGCGTCTGGTGGACTGTCTTCTTTGACAACGTACACCCTCACGGGATTCACCAGCGGCGAACTTTCTGGACTCACAGGTTGGTCAGGACTTTGCGGAGACTTAAGTCTTCCACTTTGTGGACTTTTGGGGCCCTGTGGCTTTTGGAATACTGCGGACTTTTCGGCGTTGGTGGGCTTTTGGGACTTGTGGCCTGAGAACCTCTAGGGCTTCGAATTTGAGAATGAGTATGACTGACAGTTTTTGGACTCATAGGGCTGACAATACTGGGACTGCCACCTAACTTTGGACTTAGAGGACTATGTGGACCAGTACCCTTCAGTCCTGGTACACGAGACCAATGAAATCGATCCACAGACACTCCTCGAGGATGGTTTTCCTTCTCCAGTGAATCTTGCCCTCCTTTCTCGCCGTAACTGCACGGCTGTTTCTCTGCATCTTCAGTGTACTGGTGGTCAAGACGTGAGCTGTGGTGATTAGAGTCTACCTCTGCACTGTCGTCTGCATAACTCAGTCCAAAGCTGGCACTTTTGAACAGGGCGCAGAGGAGTGATCTCAGTGTGTGGACGTGACAGTTTGGGGGCAGATGTGCACTTGTGGAAGAGATTCTCCAGTACTCTTCCCTCTTCAAGCTGTCCTTTGGGTGTATTTCGAAGTCCGTCGACTACTAAACTCATTTTGACTCATTAATTTCGGGATCGTCTTTCGGAAAATCTGTTAAACTGAGCGACTATCTCAAAACAGATGACAGCTTAAATTTTAATCCCCTCCCATATTTTCACTATGACCGGAAATCATCCGGTTATCATGTTAAGTCATCAGGTTAAGTCCAGGGGAAAATTTACCCTGGAGCGGGAATCGAACCTGGGTTGTCAGATTGCAAGCGCAATATTCTAACCACTAGGCTATCCCATCCCCGTGGGTTTGTGTGTGCGTTTCTGTTTGTTTGTGTGTGCATGCGTGTGTGTGTGTGTGTGTGTGTGTTTGTGTGTTCATGCCTGTGTGTGTGCGCGTGTTTTTGTGTGCGCGTATGTCTGTGTGTGCGTGTTAAAAGATTTTAAATCAAAAGAACGAATAGACACACAAACACACCTACAAACACACACACACACACACACACACACACACACAACCACACTACATGCCATGCTATGAGAAGAATATACTTAATATTTGAGTAAAATCATATAACAGAACGTATAACAAGGGGATTCTTCTGCACATAGTGAGAGAGAGAGAAAGGAGATTGAATTAATTGAATTCAATGAGTATTATTTAAAGAAGGTTAAGGCATAAGCAAACATGGTTTTTTATAACCATTTCTCTGGGCAAAAAAACACACACAAAAACAACCCCCAAACCCCAACAAAAACAAGAGAGAGAGAGAGACAATGACAATGACAAATTCTTTTATTTCCAGGATAATGAATATGCACTCGTGTGCTTTTTTACATCTAGTCCCAGCAAGTAGGGATACATCTTAATAATAAACCCAATACTCATACTCTCACACAGTAGAAACAAGGGGGGAAATCTTTCAAAAACAAACAAATAAAAGAACCCCCCCCCCCCAAAGAAAAAACAACAACAACCAAGTAATCAAACAAACAAACAAACAAAAACCAACAAAAATCCCTACCAAATGACAAAAACAAGGCCCCCCCCCACCGGAAAAAGAAAAAGCCAAACTTATAAAGTCATAAAAATTAACATCTTCACATTGTAAAATGGTACACATAGTTGCTACACGTAACAATAAGATATTGAAACAGGACATTCACTAGAACTCAAGTACAGTCAACAAGCCCAATATAATATTGAAAATATAAAGTATAAATACTCCTTCATCAGGATACACAACAACTATAACTATAAGCAAAACAGTAAAAGGAGAAAGAGAGAGAGAGGGGGAGGAGAGAGTGAGAGAGAGAGAGCGTGTGTGTGTTTGTGTGTGTGTGTGTGTGTGTGTGTGTGTGTGTGTGTGTGTGTGTTGCAGAGATAATACTAAATATATAATTCTCAAAACAGTACAGGATCACCATCAACACTTATTTTGATTATACTCCTACAAATTATATGTCATGCTAATGAAATAAACTAAATACCCACACACTCACACAATAAGAACAATAAAAACAAGGAAGTAAAGAAAAGAAAAAAGCCAAACCTATAAAGTCATAGAGAGTGTGTGTGAGAGAGAGACAGACAGAGACAGACAGACAGACAGAGACTGACAGAAAGATAAACGGACAGACAGACAGAAAGAGAGACAAAAGAGTGGTTTGTTAGCATGAATATAATGAAAGCACACCAAAAAAAAAATCAAACAGTTCAGCCTGTTTAACAGAGCTATTCAACAAACGCCCCCCCCCCTCTCCAAAAACAAACAAACAAAACAATGCAAACCAACACAAAGACAAACAAACAAACAAAAACCCAAAACCAATTTTTCACACCAAAATTGTTCCATAGACCGAGGCATTTATAAAAAGAAAAACCCACACACACCAACAAACCCTCAACTCTTGCATTGGTTATAATTATCATATCCTTTGTACAGCTTCCTGCATCATGTATAAATGAGCTAAGGCATTGGCTAGCCACTAGAGTTGACCACGTGACGTTGACCTGACTTCTGGATAAGTTCTAGGGACCAATTGGCAGAATCGTTCAGGCGGTGCATTGTGGGAAAGCTCTGTGACAGAACCCGTATGTTCAAGAACCCGTACGTTCAAGAGATACACTTGCTGCTTCTGGCCAGTCAAGTGGCTTTTTTGTGATCTTTTCTTCTCTTCTCTTCAGCCATGGGTTTCAGTAAGTTGTTGTTGCTGTTGTTACTGTTGTTGTTGTTAGTGGTGGTGGTGGAGGTGTTATTGTTGTTGATGGTGGTGGAATTGTTGTTGTTGTTGTTATTGTTGGTGTGGTGGTGTTGTTGATGTTGTTGATGGTGGTGGTGGTGGTATGTTGGTGTCACTATTGTTGTTGTTGTTGCTGTTGCTGTATTGTTATTGTTGTTGTATTTGATAATGATGGTGGTGATGATGTTGTTGTTATTAGTGCTGCTGCTGCTACTACTGCTGCTGCTGCTACTGATGATGATGATGATGATGATGATGATGATCATGATGCTGATGTTGATGCTGCTGCTGCTGCTGCTGCTGCTGCTGCTGCTGATGATGATGATATTGTAGTTGATGGTGACGACGACGATGGTGACAACGACGATGATAACGACGATGACGATGATGATGACGATACTGATGATGACAATAATGACGACGACGACGACGACGATGATGATGATGATGGTGATGATAATGACGACGACGACTGTGGTGATGATGATGACAACGTCGACGATGATGATGACGACGACGACGATGACGTTGATGACGATGCTGATGATGACGGTGATGATGACAATGATGATGGCTGGGGTGGTGATTATGATGACGACGATGATGATTATGATGATGTCGATTATTATTATGATGACGACGATGATGACAACGGCAATGATGACGACGATGATGACGATGCTGATGATGACAATAATGACGATGATGATGGATGTGATGATGATGATGACGATGACGACTACTGCTGTGGTGGTGGTGGTGGTGATGATGATGATGATGATGATGATGATGATGATGATGATGATGATGTTATTGAGGCTGTTGTTGCTGTCGGTGGTGCATTAATTTTATCAGCTTGACACCCAGGGGTTGGGGGTGGGGTGGGGGGGTGTTACTCGGAATCCGCTATCCTGTCTCACTCATCATTATTGGATTAAGCTGCTACAAGGTAGAAGAAGATCGGAGACTACCATACAAGGCGTACAGAATGTTGTATGATTTAAATGCCGGAGGGAAGACGTATAAGTGTGCGTGTCGGTCTGAATGAAAGTGGTTTGGGGGATATCTGGGTGGATCAGGTGTAGGTGATGTGTGTGTGTGTGTGTATTCATTAGAGTTTTTATTCTGTCAGCGATTGATTGACAGTAGGTGGTACACCTGGAATCACCACAGTAATACTGCCCAACAGTCTGACCTCTGCAGAACACGAATTATTGTAATGGGGCATGATTTAAAACGCTGTTTACAACTTGATATGAATCGACAGCTGAAACACATCACAGCAAAATAAAAGGACTCGGTGCGTCTGATTTGAATGCACATGCTTTAAGATATAGAACACATGATGAGATCTTTAAGATATAGAACACATGAAAAGATATTCAAGATATAGAACACATCGTGATCAGGATTGGTTATGTCCGATATGTAATGTGTCACAGGAAGATGAGGTCCACTTTGGTCTTTGTTGTAAAAATTTGCATAACCTTAGAGTAAATTTATAAACCGAACTGTTATAGGAAGTCTTGCTTGTTTAAACTGAATTTATTGATGTCTTGTACAAATCCTGAACTTATGCAGAATGCTTCTTTATATTTGTACAAGGCATTCAAGCTTAGAGAAATAGTCACTTCGTGAAGTAGCCCACAACTTAGTGATCAAATAACATTCCAATGTATCAAATTTACGACATCATGTATTGCTTACATTCCCCTTCAGAAGGGGTTGAGGCCTCTTTGAATCAATCATCGCGCTCTCGCCCTCTCTTGCCAAAACCGCATACACATGGGGACTAGATGTAAAAAAGCACATGAGTGCTTAGTCCATCATCCTCGATATAAAAGAATAAATAAATAAATAAAATAAATAAAAATAAATATCTCTCTCTCTTCTCTCTCTCTCTCTCTCCTCTCTCTCTCTCTCTCTCTCTCTCTCCTCTCTCTCTCCTTCTTCTCCTCTCTCTCTCTCTCTCCTCTCTCTCTCTCTCTCTTTGCATGTGTGTGATATCTTCAGTTTAACGTCTATTCACATTTAGTGATTTTAGACGGGAAAAATCTAACCAAAAAAACCA
>CM054160.1:4543051-4548051 GCA_028751875.1 Rapana venosa | reverse complement strand
TCAGTCTGTCTTTTTTTTTCTCTTTACTGTCTGTCTTTGGTTTGTCTTTGTTTTTTCCCTGTTCTCTGTGTCTTCTTCTTTTCCTCTGTTCCTTCTTCTTCTCTCTCTCCTCTCTTCTTTTTCCCTCTCCCCCCCTCCCCCCTTTTTTATCTTTCTCCCCCTTTTTCTTTTTCCCGCCCCTTTTTTCCCCTTTTTATCTGTTCCCCTTCTCTTCCTGTTCGCCTTTTCTTTTTCCCCCCTTGCCTTTTTCCCCTCTTTTCTTATCTTTTCCCCCTTCTCCTCTTCCCCCCTCTCTCTTTTTTCCCCCTCTCCCCCCCTGTGGGTGTGGTGTGGGGTGTGGTGGTGGGTTTTGTGGGGGGTGTGTGTCTGTCTGTCTTCTCTATCTCAGACTCTGTCTTCCCACTCTACCTCTCACGCATGTGTGTGTAATTTTTTTTTTAAAAATTTTTCTTTTTTTTTCGAACATAATGAAATCCACTCATGTGCTTTTTTATTTTTTTTTTTTTTTACATCGAGTGACCTTGTACATGCAAGTCTTTAAATTTTAGTCATGCGTTCCCTTGCTAACACCAGGCTATTCCCTGTCCGAGTGTGTTGTGTGTGTTGGGGGTGTGTTGTGTGTGTGTGTTGGTGTTTTTGTGTGTTGGTGTTTTTGTGTGTGTTTGTTTGGTGTGTATGGTTGTGATTTTTGGTGTGTGTGTGATGTGTTGTGATGTTTTGTTTGGTTTTTTTTGTGTGTGTGTGTGTGGTGTTGTTGTTGTTTTGTGGTTTTTTTTATTGCTGGTCGTTCTTTTTTTGCCTCTCCCCCCGGAGCTTTTTTTTTTTTTTTTCCCCCATCCCCCCTCCTCGCTGCTTTACCTTCCCCACCCTAAGAGGCAAGGCCCATTAAAAGCTGGGGGAACTGGGGGGAACTGACTGAAGCCAAGGCCGCAAAAGGTCACCCACCAAAATGGGAACCACGCTCGACGCTGCTTTAACCCCTTTGGCTGGGAGAAAGCAGGGAGAGGAGTTGGGCGCTGCCCTCAATATGGCCCTAAGAAGTGAGGTCCTGACGCCCCGCCCCCTACGACCTTATAGGTTTGGGACTCCTTTAACCTTTTTTTTTCCTCCCCTTCCCCTCTTCCTCTCCCCTCTCCCCCTCTCACCCCCTCCCCCCCCCCCCCCCCCCCTCACGCAAACCACCCCACTTCCACTCTCCCTTTGTTGACTTACTTCGAGTCCACTTCTATTCCTGGAATGGAGAAATCAACAAGGGGTAAGTGAAAAAACCCCCTCCCCTCTAAATAAAACACACACACACACACAGACACACACACACACACACACACACACACACACACACAGAGAACACCTTGCGCACACGTTAATCCTGTTCCGCTTTTCGTAAAAGTAGGCCATTGTGTGCCGGTGGGAACAGATGACAAAATTTACCAAACCGCATATACACGGGGACAGGATGTAAAAAAAGCACACAAGGGCTATTTCCATTATCCTCGATATAAAAGAATAAAATGAAAAAACAAAAAAACAACCACACACACACACACAGACACAAACACACACACACACACACACACACACAAACACACAATCACACACACACACACACACACACACACACACACACACACACACACACACACACACACACACACACACACTCACGCAAACAAACCCACAACTACAGCAACAAACAAACAAAAAACCCAAACAAACAAACAAACATAACCAAAATAACCCGACTAACAAACTGAAGTATAGTGTGTGACTATAAACCGAGGCCCCGTGCGCGAACCCATGCAGAACATCTTGCGCACACGTTAAATCCTGTTCCACTTTTCGTAAGAGTAGGCCATTGTGTGCCGGTGGGAACAGATGACAAAATGGACAAAACCGCATACACACGGAGACTGGATGTAAAACAGTACACAAGTGCTTATCCCATTATCCTGGATATAAAAGTATAAAAAAAAAATTAAAAAACAACCACACACACACACAATCACCAACACACACACACACACACACACACACACACACATACACACACACACACACACACACACACACACACACACACACACACACAACACACATATATATATATATATACGCACACACACACGCACACACACACACACACACACACACACACACACACACACACACACACAACACACACACCCACACAAAAGCTTTTTATGTAACAGAAGTATACAAGTGAGAGTAGGGAATGCATATTCAAACTTTAGGTCATTGCATATGGGTTTACCACAGGGCTCAGTTATAGCCCCTTTTCTGTTTAATATATTGATGTATGATTTACCCACAAAACTGTCTAAAGACGTTGTCCTGGTACAATATGCTGATGATATATGTATATGGATGAATGTCACTATGAAGCGTGCTACAACAAAGAGGATGATAAACTATACCAGAAAAGTATATCAAAAAGAGCTAGATAATCTACATAAATATATTTTTGAAAATGGCCTGACATTATCTACAGAAAAAACGCACATTATGCTTTTTAATAATGGTAGTGATCCAGATACACTGCCACAGTTTACGATTGGAGGGGAGCCAATTTAGTATTAAAATATGGTAAAATTTTTAGGCATTCAACTTACATCAAAATTAACTTGGAATGCCCATATTGGATACATTTTAACAAAAGCAAGGAAATGCCTAAATTTTCTTAAAATGGTTAGCAGACAGTCCTGGGGACAAGATATCTTCACTCTTAAATGCTTGTCTAAGTCACTTGTACGTTCCAAACTGTCTTATGACAAGAAGTCTTTTCAGTGCATCCTAATTATTTACTTAAAAAACTCCAAAGTATAGATTGTAAGGCGTACAAACTTGCACTTGGGGTACCATTCCATGGCATCCACCATAGGAACTTATAAGGAAACTGGGGAACTTCCCCTAGCTGAATACCGACAACTTTCATGCGCCAAATATGTTTTACGGAGCACCAATGGCGAAAATTTTGTCTGTAGTGAAATAAAAGTTCAAGCAGAAACGAATTTTCCAAAAAGGGCAAAACAAATTTCGTGTTTAATGCCTATTGGCACTTATGTATCAGACCTCTTTCAAAAATCTCAACTTAATCAATATGACTTAGAAACACAAAAGAAGCTTTACCATGTCCTTCATGGGATATGGATAAAGCCTGTTTTGATATAGAGTATATTGATGAAAAAAAGAATGAAAATCAAAACATCATGGTTGCAGATGTTCAGTCGCATATTGCAAATAAGTATGCTGACTGCTTAAAAGTTTATACAGATGGATCTGTTTTAGAAAACCATGACACAGGCTCTGCATTTGTCATACAAGCACTTAAAATTGAGAAATCGTACTATCTTGGTAAACATCGTTCAATATTTACAGCTGAACTTATTGCAGTTCTTATGGCTCTAAACTAATATTCTGATTTTCCATTTTCCTTCTTTCATATCTTGCTTTGTGTTGACTCCAAGTCTTTTATTGTATCTATAAAATCCCCAAACTTCAAGGTCTCCGGAATTATTTTTGAAATTAAAATATGTCATACACCTCCTAAGTTTAAGAGGTATTCCTGTTTCTTTTTGTTGGGTGCCCTCTCACGTTGGAATTTTTTCAAATGAGTGGGCTGACAGAACTGCAAAAAGGGGGCAAGACATGACATGGAATCGATAGAACTGGATGTTCCCTTATCTCTACAGGAGGGTTACCGAATATTAGAACAAACTTCATGGGCTAAGTTTAAAGAATCTGATCAATTCAAGGAACGATATTTAAAAAGTTGTCTGACCGCTGCCCATATTTCTTGTTATATGGCTCCTTCTCAAATAGATTCGCGCGTTTTATATCCGTGAGAAGGGTTAATTTACTATATTTTAGAATGAAATTAAATGCATTCCTTACAAAATTTTGTAAACATGTAAGATGTCTATGTGGGGATCATATTTCCAATACTCATATCATATTTGAGTGCCCTATTGTAAAACCTTTTTTACCTACATTTTTCTGAACAGTCTCTGGAAACTATTTGAAAATTCAAAGCTGGCATTTGCCATTGCCAGATGTTTATTGCATAGTCCACTTGAATATTTATTGTAGTTACATTATTGTTATTTCATGTTTCCACATTGTTGAGTTTATATGTTGCTCCTGTTTAAAAGTATTATCATTACTTTTCTAGTTTTGTCCCCCCTCCCCCCCCCCCAATACCAACACTGATGCTATTTCTTAACCTTTTCTCCTTCCACTCCTTCCACTCGCTTCTTTAACTTTTCTTACACTTTCTATTTCCCTCGTCTAATATCACTCAGAGTGAACAGACGTTAAATTGAAGACAACAACAACACACACACACCAACACAAACCCACAACAACAACAACAAAGAAAAACAAAACAAAAACCCAAACAAACAAACATACATACCAAAATAACCCGACTAACAAACTGAAGCATAGAATAAGCCGGGGGGAATGGGGACGGGGGGGGGGAGAGGAAGGGGGGTGGGGGGTAGGAGAAACAGCCCCACAAAACCCAGCCCTCGGCCCAGTTTGCTGTCTGCTGCTGTCTGTAGCAAGTGTGCTGGCAGCTGCCATGCACGGTTCGGTCAGTCGGCTGAGCTGATGGGAAAAGTTGCTGCAGCTATGCCATGCCATGCTTTTGTCGGCGTTCCGTTCGTCGACTGAGGGAATGTCTTGTTGTTGTTGTTGTTGTTGTTGTTATGTTGTTGTTGTTGTTGTTGTTCTTCTTCTTCTTCTTCTTCTTCGACTTCTTCGTAGTTTTTTTTTATCCCTTCTTCTTCTTCGCAATTCTTCTTCGCAATTCTTCTTCTTCGCAATCCTTCCTCGCAATTCTTCTTCTCATTCTTCTTCATGCAATTATTCTTCTTTGCAATTTTTCTTTCTTCTTCTTTTCACCTCTTCTTTGCAATCTTCTTTTTCTTCCTCTTCTCTTTTTCTTTTTTTCTTCTCTTTTTCTTCTTCTTCTTTTTTTC
>CM054160.1:4513948-4542551 GCA_028751875.1 Rapana venosa | reverse complement strand
GGGACGTCCCTACACAATATAAAATAAAATAAATTAAACTGTCTTTTTTTGTTGTTTTGAAAAAGCATTTGATGTAATCAATCATTCCCTATATTGCGAAAACACTTGTTAAATTTTTAACAAAAATGTAAAATTTTTGAAAAGCCTGTTGTCGAATAGGCAGCATTAGTAACTGCAAAACAATCCTCAGAATTAGTACAAATTAAAAAAGGGGTAACGGGGGTCATATTGCGTCCACTTCTATTTTCAACTATGTAAATGAATTCCCCCAATACGAAACTGTGTGAAGGAATGGGTGGTGGGGGGGGAGTATCAAAGGGGGAAGGGGGGAAAAACAATTAATAAATTGAAAAATAATCTAATGAAAAAATTATTCAAAAAAGAAAAAACCTTATAAATAAAAATTATCAAAACCCCATAATCAACTGGTTTTAAAAACAAAAAAAATATCGCTTAAAAAATTGTACTAATGATTCTCTGTAACTGCAATGCAACTTTACAAAAAAATATAAATTGGGGACAGAGAAGGGCATGGGAAGGAGGGGGGAGAGGGAGGAGAGGAGAGGAGAGAAGGGAAAGGAGGGAAGGAGAGAGGGGAGAGGGGAGAAAGGAGAGAGGGAGGGGAGAGAGGAAGAGGAGAAAGAGAGAGAGAGAAGAGAACTTGAACTTAAATTTTGAACTATTTTTAAATTGCACATCGGCCTTGGGCCAAATCAATGCAAAAGTAGATTGGGAAGGGCTCACGATTTTAAACGGTCATAACACACAAAAACGCATTCTTAAAAAATTCTGCTTTTTCAAGTTATAAACTTTTTTCAATACGATTAAATTTTAGTTTTGCTTGATTTTGCTTTTTTTGTTTAATAGACCCCCGATTATGCAAATATATCAAAAAGAGGAATTTTTCCCTTTTTGGGTTACTTCTTTAAGTGAAGGGGTTTTTTTTCACCCTTGGTTTTTTTTTTTTTAAACTTAGTTTTTGCTTTTCTGTTAAATACTACACACAAATTTTGAAAATTTCTCTTTTCGTTTTTTGTTTGTTCTTAAATTCAAACATATTAACATTCTAAAATTTACACGTATTCCCTGCATTTTGCTGCTCCAAGTACAACTTTTATACAAAAAAAACAAAAAAGGGGGGGGAAAAAGTTGATACCCATTTTAGGTGGACATACACGAAGTGAGATCATGTAAGAATGCTTAAAAAATATTTTTTTCCCCCTGTTGATTGCAGGGAAAAACCTTACTTTGATAAATTATTTGGGATGGGTTGGGGTTTTTAGAAAAAGTAAAGGAAAGTCCATTGTTTCCCTTTAGAATTTAAGCTCAATATCTCATGGACGGGGAAAACAAAAGTGCGTTCATTTTCAATATTTTTTTTTACAAAATGGCAAGCTTTATCTTGGTTGATTTTTGTAGGTGTAATTGTTTTTAGGGGAAAGAACTTTGAACCCAAAACATGCGAAAATGGCGACCGAAAGAAAATTACTTTCAAATTAGAATGTTTTTTTTTTAAAAAAAAGGTTTAAATGACGTGTAAGGTTGTTCTGTCACTTTTCTCTGAGTTTTACTGCCCATTCCTGAATAAACTTCCCCAAAAAAGCCTCTGTTTAAAAAAATGCAGAAATTTTTTTTTTTTCCATTCCCAACCCCTTTTGAAACCCGGGACAAATTAAAAACGAAATAAAAAAAAATCTTCTTATTTTTGAACCAACACGCTTCCCCAATTCTTTTAAATTGTAGAAACTTTTGATGGGCCTTTATGGAAAACGTTCGTGTTTTTTTAAATAATCGAACCGTATCTTAGGCGGAAAAATTTTGTTCATAATTTGGGTACCTCCCAATTTTCCCTTTTCCTTTTTTTTGGTGTCTTGGTTGGCACTCTAAAACCTTTTAAAATGAAAAATTGCATTTTTCTATGTGTTCAAAACCTGTTTTTTCCCCTATTCTGCGTTTTGAGCAAAATTGGTTGTATTTTTGTATCGAGTTTTTAAAAAGAAATTTTTCGGTCATTTTTTTTTTTTTTGAAATCTCTATTAAGCTGAACTATTCCCTTTTTGCCTTTTGTTTTTAAAGCGTTTCCATTTTTAGCATGATATCGTTGTAATTTAAAAATCCTAATAAAAAAGTATTAACCATTCCCCGTCTATGATATGTAAAACCATCAATTTTTTCCCCAAAAACCCCCCTTTCTAAATACCAGTTTGTTTATAAAATGTTTACGGTTAATTTAAATTATACAACTGTCCGAAAAATTTTAACTGATTCTGGAGCCAAATTGGTGTTGTTAAATTTTAATGCCCTTCATCTGAAAATTAATAAGAAAAAAAATTTTCCATATATCTGGGAATAATTTGTACCCAGTTTCCCGGTAAATTTCATTAGTCAGCAAAAACTGGTTTATAAATAAGAAAATAGTGTTGGGCTGAGAAAAACAGCTTCCCGTTACCGATGGGGCAGTAAATATTTCGTTAATTCAAATTTTTCAGTCCGATTTAAAATTGCTTGTAATAGTTTTAAAGTGTAGCAAAAATTTGCCGTTTATCCTTGATTTTGAATCATTGCTTGTTTATCATGTTGAAACAGAATAAAGGCCCTTTCTAAAATCAACAAAGCAACATGGTTTTCTACCTTTTTTTATGTGTTTTGGATAACGATTAAAAGTAAATATTGGTAAACGTGATATTTTCTTGAAATCCTGCTTGGCTTCTGATATTAAGTTTTGCTTTTAACCAGGGTATAATCGCTTATTAAAAAATTGAGGTAAAACTTTTAGATATTTGCTTAGGAGAGAAATTCCTCTGTGTTATCTACATTTTAAATTTTCCTTTTTTGTGTAATGGTTTTGTTTTGGCCTTTGACCTACCTGTGGAAAAAACCCCTTGACAAAGGGAAAACTTAAAAATTTTTAAAATTTTTAATTCTAAGTACCCCCACTTTTTTAAATTTAGTAAAATCTCTATTCCATGGTTTTTCATCTTTCAGTTTGTTTATGTTTGAATAATTTCCCGCTTCGATTTTTCTTTTTAAAAAATTGTTTTTTTTCCTTAAGATTTTCCCTTCATGTTTAGCCCCTTTCTAACTCTTCGTACCCCCAAAAAAACGTTTTAAAATGAAAAAAAACCCTTCATCTTGGTGTATTTTTTTCTCCCTTTTTTTTTTTTTAACACCCCATTTTTCTGGTCATTCCAAAAATTTGACCTTTGCTAATTTCTTGGCCAGTGCTTAGTTTTCTTTTTTCAAAAAAGATGTTTTTGGTTTTCAAAAAAATATTATTTCTGTTTTCTTCTGTAACAACATTAGCCATCGTTCTTTTGGTTGCCTAAAAACTTGAGTTCTTTCTACTTCCTTTTTTGCTTTATTACATTCATTGGGCAAAAAACCTTCTGCCTTTTTGCCTCCCCTACAAATCTTTTGAGCATGATTTTGACTCTTTTTTAAAAACCTACAATACTTTAGGGCACCCCTTAATGTATTTAAGTTATTTATGGCCTTTTCAATTGTTTTGTTTATCTGTGCTCTCCCCAAAAAAAACCCCGAAATTTTTTTCCCGTGTTGTTCCAGTTTTAAAATTGTCAAAAACGGTTCATTTTCTTTATTTTGAATGGCGAATTTCCGTTCCCTTTTCACCTCTGGTAACAGGTAAAGTGAGACTCTTACAGTTTTAACAATTAAGGCAAACTTTAATAGAAGAAAAGGGTTCAAGATGTGGGCAAAAAAATCCCCAGTACTTTCCCGAGTGTCCACATGGTCAAAATATCTTAAATCTGTTTCACTTTGTCCATTTGTTTTAATCAATCATCATGTAATAATTCAATTAAATGATCACCAAAATTTTAAAACTTTATTTTTGATTTCCGTGGAAATTTTTTTTCGCGGACAGTTTTTTCAAAGTCGTGCTATTTCCTTGAAAGAATTTTTACTTTTGGTTCTTTTAATTAGATCCCCCGTTCAGAAAAAAAAATACTAAAATTTTTCAAAAATGTTAAACATGCTTTTATCTCCCCTGCCCTAAAAATCCGTTTGGGTATTCCCGATGTGGAAACACATGGGGTAGTAACAACACATGACATAAAGCTTTTTTCGTGTAGAAGAATCTTTTGTATATTTTTTTACAAAAACATTTTTTTTTGTTCACATGAACACGCTTACAAATTGGGAAATGTTTTTTTTTTAGAACAATTACACCCCAGAATATCTTGATGGGCAGTTTGTTTTCCTTTGATGTGATATTACAAAAATCCCCAAATAAATTGGATTCAAATCAAACCCAACAAAAGTTTCATTTTGGGAAAAAAAAATTTTATGATGTAGGAAGTTTTGAAGTCAAAATTCTCTAGTTTTGCAAGAGCCTTAATTATAAAATTTGAAATTTTAAATGAAAATTATTTTTAATTTTTTTACAACCCAGATTCATTTTTTACTTTATATGGATGTTTTTTTTTTTGAGGCTTCTATCGATAGGTGGCCGGCCCAAACCATTTTTGGGGCCCCGAAGACCCTTTTTTTTTGTTGGGTATGACTGCTGAGGCTTGTTTTTTTTCCCCTTTTCGGGTTTTTTGCCCTGCCCTTTTTAAAAGATCTGTATTGCCCTTGAGTTTGATCTAATTGCAGTTTTTGCTTGCTTGCCGTTAATTCGGGGGGGATACCCTTTTTGGGCTGGACTACGAGCGTGGCAAAAGTTGGGGTCTGACCTTTTTTTGTTAAAGTCCTCACATGTTGTTCTTGTGTTCACTAGTGGGAAGTTGTCAATTTTATTTCCTGATTTTTCAGTGTCCCAAATTGAAGGTGTTCTTTTTTTATATTTTTTTGTGTTTTGTTTTGGTGAGCTTTTGCACAATTGCACAAATGCATCCCCACTTAAACAACTTTTTTCCTGCCCCAACGATAGCTGTGTCTTGAGCTTCCGGTGAGATTCTGTGAGTTTGCGTATTATATACATTCATATTCTTGTGTTGTCTTTTCTCTATCTTTTTCTGATGTCCGTTTTTCTTGATAAAATTTTCGTAGGAGTCAGCATTTTTTCGGCTTTTTAGCAGTAAAGGACCCCTTTTAATTTGGTGTATGCTGCAGATTTGGGGCTGTTTTGTTGGCATTGCCCTTCAAAGGAAAAGTAGCCCAGTGATCCCCTGTGCCATTTGAAGGTTTGGGCCCCCTTTTTTAGGTTTTGATTTATACACTAGGGTTTTGCAAAAAAACCTTATTTTGACAAAATTTCCCGTGGTCCGACATTTTTTCACTTGATTACAGTTTGTCAAAAACTGTAGAGGAAACCAGGGGCACTGGCACAGATCCCCTTTTTTCTGTGGACTTGTGGGGGACTGACTAAACCTCTAGACTGTTTTTATTTGGAACTGTTTTCTTGGTGTCCCCTGGTTGCTTGTCGTGGTTTTTGTCACGACATGCTCTGGTTGGTATGGTGTTTGGGGGCCTATTGAAACCGTCTTTGGGACAGACCATCCCCCTTCCCGTGGGCACTGTCAAATGGCGTCTCTCTGTGGTGCCTGTGCTTGGCTGGAAACCCCTTTGTCTGGAAACCTTTTTGGCCCAAGTTTTCCCTTTTTTGGTTGAAAAAAAACCGTTACAGCCTGAATTGTGGCAGTCATTTTTTTTGTGTTGTATGAAAAATTTGGGTGTCTTTGTCTGCCTTTAAAAATTTCCCCATGGAAGTATGCGGTCTTGCCCTTTACCCCGGGGAAATCCCGCAAAAACCCCCTGGCGTGGGGTAAGGGCAGCGAACCCCCAAACATGGCTTTTCAGTTATCTCGCACTTTCTTTTTTCCGCAGAAAAACTTTTGTCATCCAGGGCAAAAAAGGACAAGTATGGGCGTGGTTCCCCAGTGCGAGGGGAGGTTGCCCAAAGGGAATGCCCCTTTTCAATGTTGTTTGTTGCCCGCTGGGGGGAGTTGAATGACTGTTCAGTACACTACAATCACTTTTTGTCACATGTATTCCCACTTTGCTCCTTAACCCAATAAAAATGAGGTAAGAGCTTGCATCCCGTTCGTAGACTCTGTTTCTTTTTAAGGCCTCTATCCCTTTGACTTAATGTTGTTTTTTTGGTTTTTTAATGTCTTTGTATGCCATGTACAGTGTCTTTCAGTTTTGGGTGCTTCGTGAAAGAAAACGTGAGAATTGTCTTTAAATTACAAATTTTCATCAATATTTTTTTTTATGCTGCCAAATCGCTGTAAACCCTTTTTGCATTTGGTCAAATCGCCCGTAATAAAACAGAGCAAAGGCCCTTTAGGAGGAACAGACATTTTTTAAAATTAATTTAGGTGCCTGTGTTGAAGGCTGCCAAAAAGTCATCGGTAACATAGTGTTACAACCCGGCGCAGGTCCACACAATCAGATTGGTAAAATTTGCTGTAGCCAGGCCCTGCAAGCCATTCACGAATAAAGCACGTGAAATTGGCAAAAACATGAAGGCTGTAGTGATGGTGAGTTGCTGTTATGGAATCTGGAGGCTTTCCCTTTTTTAAATGATGTAATTTTAAAAGTTAATTACGAAAAACAATTGACCTTTCCAAATGTATGATAAACATTTTCTGATGCACTCTTACATAGACAAAACGTCAGTCAAAGTTTCTAACAGGGCCACTGCAACTCAAACAGTCCACATTTCAGTAGAAAGTACAGAGCTGATTTGCACATTCCGCCACTGCTAGTATAGTTAAGCCGAGAGAGAGAGATGAGAGAGATTTGAGATGGAGATGAAGAGAGAGATCTGAGATGGAGAGAGGCTACAGAATAATCCTAATCTATCAGATTACCAGTTTAATTTTTTGTTCTCTTTAAAGTTGTTTTTAAAATTGTAGGCTATTATCGCATTATAGTCTCCTTGTCTATATATGACTTATTAAGCTGTTTGAGTTATTGTGTGCATAATATTATATTATATTTAAAAAGCGCTATTTGAAGAGTATGTCCTGCAGAACCTGACAGAACAGATGAATAGCTACGACATGGTTAAGCAGATCTGTAAAATGTACACTGAGGAGCAGCAAGGATCAAAACATGACATCAAAGATGACAACAAAGATGGATCCAAGATGGACCCTCTGTTTGCATCTAAGAATACAAGAGAGACCTAGAAGAGAGACTTCTGCAAAGTAAGTCTCACGGCTACGAAGAGGGTCAGGAAGAGTTGTACAGAGAGGCACACAGGTAAGTGAGAGACTTGCACGCCGTGACAAACGAGAAGCCCTGGACCGTGGCAGTGAGGAAGAAGAGGCGGCGGCCCAAGGAGCAGACCTGGGCGCGTCTACCACAATCCAAAGAAAGTATGAAAGACAAATTTAAGAGGTGCGCTGGGGGACCAATCAGGGAAAGAACGGGCAACTGTTGGAAACACGAGAAGAGGCAAGCCGAAAGATGGGCTGAACTTCCCAGAGTTCTCAACCGCGCCACACTGACGAGACAGCGAATCCAGATCTAGAGTACAAAAAGACTTAGTAATTGACTACCAGCGCAACAATACATGATAAGAAGAGATAGTGGTGCGCCATCAAGTACCTCAAGAATGGCAAGTCACCCGGCCAGGACAACCTTGGTGCGAACTGTTCACGGACTGCTTCGGAACTAGCAGATGGGGGGGGGGGGGGGGGGGGGGGGGGGGGGGGAAAAAACATATCACTGCAAAGAAATACCACTGTTCACAGCTTTGCATGGAAGAACGAGAACGACTGATGCATTGGGACAAGGGAGTGATAGTCACAATCCCAAGAAAGGAACCCTGAGCGGATGAAAAATAGGAGGGGAATCACTCTATTTGGTATGTCAAGCCAGATATGGCCGTAGGTCTCATCAGTAAGAATATCAGACGTGTGGACGTGCTTTGAGGAAAGGATCAAGCAGGGTTCGAAGGACACAGCAACGAGGAAGTATAGACCAGATATGTTCAACCGACTCTAGAACAGAAAAATCGTCGACATTGCAAAGAGGTGGCAAAGAATAAACTGTTTGTGAAACTTTGATGGACTATGAAAGGAATTTGACAGATTACACAGGGATAAGCCTTGGAGTTCTTGACACTATGGCATCATCGAAATGGTAACCTAATCAAAAGCTTACTATGACAACTTCAGAGTGCTTTGTGGGCTAGCAACATGTCTTCGAAGTCACTGGGATGGAGTA
The DNA here is from genome assembly GCA_028751875.1 of Rapana venosa. Lineage (NCBI taxonomy): Eukaryota > Metazoa > Mollusca > Gastropoda > Neogastropoda > Muricidae > Rapana > Rapana venosa. The sequence continues at coordinate 4,534,412 of CM054160.1, read as the reverse complement.
GACAGGATGTGTGATAGTCAGCAGTTCTCTTCAATATGGCATTGATAGGGTGAATGAGGAAGTCGACAGAAGGAACCCCAAGGAGGGATTCGCTGGAGCTCCTGTCTCACATCTAGACAACCTTAGGACTTTGCGGATGACTGGCGCTGTGGTCCACTAACGTCCAACCTATCCGGAGAAGATCAGAGACTCTCAAAACCTTGGACGCAAGTGGGGTTCATATTAGACCAATGAAACAGAGACAATGTTCGCTCAATGTCGACACACCGCCTTGTGAAAGTGACTGGAAATGACCTGCGCAGGAGAGAAGTTTCACATTACCTTGGCTAGCATCATCAAACCAGAGGGTGTGGCATAAAGAAGACATCCACAACAGATGGGTCAAAGGCCAGGAATGTGTTTAGGGAGCTTGAACAATATTGGTAGTATAAACTTAGTTACAGCACCAATCCAAGCCTGAAGCTAGATACACAGATCAGTGTTGTGTCTAGCTCTGTACGGTTTGTGCAGGAGGAAGACGGAAGAGGCTTCTTACAACTTTCGCGCCTTCCAAACATATGCCTGCGAAGAACTTCTCGATCTTTTGGCCTAGAGAAGTTCCAAGCAGGACCTACTCGGAGACTGCAGGCAAGCAGAATGGGAATCCATCATCACTCAGAAAGACGGTGGAAGTGGATTGGCGCACATCTCTGAAGAGAACAAGTCAACATCGAAGAAATACATTGCCACTGGACCAGAAGGGAAGGAGAAAGAACAGGAACGACCAAAAGCAAACGTGGAGAAGATAACTGTAGAAAGTGAGATGATGGCCATGCATCACTCTGGGGTACAGGACTAGGTTGGCCAGAAAAGGCAGGAGTGGATAAGCGCTTTGTTGTTGTCCCTCACACACGCTTGGGTGCTAATGGTATGATGATGCTTGATTTGACAGAGTAGACCGCATAGAAGCCCCGTTTGCTGGTATGGAGGATGCGAGGAGGGAAGGTCATTGAATAGGCAATATTGTTCGGTAAGACACACGAGCTAGTATTTTTCTATTCTGTTCCTGTACCTTCTTTTATTATCTAAAGTATAAACCGCTGAAGAATGGATGATAATAAGGTTAAGTAATTTGTTTATCCTGACGTTTTTATTATATTTTAAAATTCTTTAATACATTCTTATTTAAGCTGTGTGTTGTGTGTGTGTGTGTGTTGAGAGTGTGTGTGTGTGTGTGTGTGTGTGTGTCGTGTGTGTGTGTGTGTGTGGTGTGTGTGTAGTGTTGGTGCACTGCAGGCGAGCGGTGTGTATGAGTATGTTGTGCGATGTGTATGGATATGTGTGTAATTCTCTTTTTTACTGTTTAATTTATTGTGGTTAAGGTTTCAATATCTGTAGTATTTCAGTATAATCATTAACAAATTTGTTTTAGTTAGATGGTTCTTGATGAAAAAGCTCATGCATTGCTTATTCTAATGTACCATCTTGGAAATAAAAATGTTGACTGTGAGCACAACAATCGTTTTCAAATCATGGCTAAGGAAAAAGCAAACAACAGAGCAAAGCAACATAACAACATGCTTGTTATGGTTTGAAATGTTTTTTAGTGGGGGTTATTTTGTGTCTGTGACAGCTCATCCGAGCAAACCTCTATCTTTTCCTTGAAGGAGAGAAAAGTCCCTCTGAAGTCAGAATATGGCTACCTCGAAAAACAAAAAAAAATGAGTTGTATCTACACCTTGAGAATGAGAAGGGACAGGATTAGCTGAGGGTTAGAATATTGCGCTGGCGCAATTGATGCCGGATTCGATTCCATGTTCAAGGGGCATATTTCCCCTCTGGCGTTCACCTCAGTGAAAACTCACTACTCCAATGTCCTTTCGGATGAGACTATTTAAACTGAGTCCCGTGTAGCGGAGCGCACGCAGAACTATCTTGTGCCACATGTTAAAATCCTGTTCGTTTCGTAAGAGTAAGCACTTGTGTCGGTGGGAACAGCTTGAAGAATTTACACAACCGGAATCCACACGGGGGTCATGGATGTAAAAGAAAAGAATAAGTGCTTATTCCATAATCCTCGATATAAAAGAATAACAATTAAAGAAACATTAATAAATTTGTAAAAAAAGTCGTACTGAAGGTTGTTTGTCAGTTAAAACTCACACACACACACTACACACACACATTGCCAACTCCGCGTGCGCGGAGCACACACACACACTACACCATAAACTCACACACAACAAAGTTAAATTAATAAAAAGTTGTATATCGCAAAGGCCAGCTTGATATCATCACTAATATATGCTTGAAAAATGTGATTTTACTTTGTACCGAAAAATCATGTTATGCTTTTTAATAATGGTCAGTACAGTAATCCGGAGGAGCTACAAGATTTAAGATTGGGTTTAAATCATTGATACAAAATACTCAATAAAGTTCTAGGTGTTATTCTAACTTCAAAGCTCGCATTGAATACCAAATGAGAGACTTATTAATATAGAGGCAACGTGATAGTACATAATACTTACTGAAGTTACATTAATGTAAACAGTTCTAGGACCAAGACCATATTTCTGATGTCTAAACTGTATAGCTACATCTCAGGTTCTTTCAGACATCATCACATGTGACAATGGATATTTTTTCGGTCTCCATGAATTTTAGACTTAAAAAGCGCTACAGAAGTGTATGACTGCAAAAGTCTACAGGCTATGCACTTGGAGTTCCGTATCTTTGCATGTCAGCTCTGGGGAGTGTACAATGAAGTTTGGTACATTGCCTTTGGATGTTACCGTCAACTGGCATGTACTCAATAGTTTTCGCACACAGAACGCTGGATAATGTTTTCATTTTGAGAAGGAGAAATAAAATCTGAACTACGGTTTCCTAAAAGAGCAAAAGATATATCTTCCTCAATGCCCATTAACACATATGCGTCCGATCTAGTGGAATATTCTAATGTCAATCAACACAGAATGGACAAATGAGAGGCAATATTACCTTGCCCATCGTGGGAGATGAATAGAGCACATTTCGACATAGAGGTAACTAATGTAAAAAAAAAAAAAGAGAATCTGAACATTATGGTTTCTGATGTTCGATCAAACATCTATCATAAGTATTTTCATCATTTACAAAATTATACAGATGGATGATGCCTGGATAATCAAGAAACAGGTTCAGTTTTTGTTATACCATCTTTAAAAATTGAAAAAAACAACATTCTATTTTGGTACACGTCATTGGATTTTTACGGCGGAATTAGTAGCAGTCTTAATGGCTCTAAAATATATTCTTGATTTGCCATTGTGTATACTTCAAATCCTTATTTGTGTTGATTCTAAGTCGGTATTGTATGCTTTAAAATCCTTGTGTACAAGAAAACTTCAAACATTGCATTAGAGATTAATCATGTCATACACCTTTTAACCTTAAAGGGCACAAGTATCACTTTCTGTTGGGTGCCTTCACACAGTGGAAATTCTTTCCAAATGAGTGGGCTGATAGAGCTGCTAAAAGAGGTGCAAAGCATGAAGGGAATCAGCAACATTGCACGTGCCTTTATCATTACAAGAGGGCTACCACTTATTAGAACAAACATCATGGGAAAAGGTCACAGAAACATATCACCTAAAAGAGATATTTCTAAACAGATCTGTCATCAAAACTGATAAAGCAAGAGTCGTGAGCCATTCTAAGGCTTGCTCAAATATCATAGAAGAGTGAATAGTTTGTTTTATAGAATAAAACTTAATAGAGATAGGGTAAAAGCCGAGTCAAGCTCAACCACTTACTGTTTATCCAAAACCAGGCAACTTTTGGTCCGATTCTGGCTTCGCCTCATCAAACCAAAAACTTGCATAGTTTTATATAAAAACTAAGCAGTTTACCTTGACTCGGCTTTTACTCTATCTCTCTACTAAAACTGAAAGTAATACTAATTTATTTTTGATGGGTAAAACTATAAAATTATGGGAATTTATGCTAAAACAATATCTTATCAAGAACTTATCAAGAACTTATCAAGAACTTATCAAGAACTTATCAAGAACTTACCAAGAACTTACCAAGAACTTATCAAGAACTTATCAAGAACTTATCAAGAACTAAAACAAGAACTATATTAAGAACTTGACAAGAAATAAACAAGTCCCTATCAACAACATTGTTAACAACTTATCAACAACTTGTCAAGAACAACAATAATTATTTTACACAAAATATATTGATAAAGATAGACAACATGAATTGCGACAAACTTTTGTTGATGACATCTACTGGTTCTAGTCAAGAAGAAATAACAGATGAGAAGAGTCTACTGGATAAGAAGGAGAAGTTGTACTCTCTTGCTGCTTGTGGTAAAACAAAGCAGTACTTAGGAACACAACTAACAGTTGAACAGGTGCAGCAGTTATCACCACAAGACATTAATAAGTATTTTAATAGGTATGAATCTCTTCTTGGAGCAAAGATAGTGAAAAGCCTAGGGCATACTGTTATTGGTCTATATGCTAAAGCAACAAGTAGGGTCTTTAATGTGGACTCAGAAGCTGACTTAGCATATGACCTCTCACAAGATCCTATTTTGTCTAGAACGCTGGAGACACTTGGCTGTGATATGTATTACCGTTTTGGCTCTCTGTTAGCACCAGTAGCTGCTAGTATGATAACATTAAAACATATAAAATTTAACCATATAGAGAAAGATGGAAGAACAGAACACAGTCACGAACCAACAGGAAGGACAGGAGAATGACAAGAACCAAGAGCAACCCTCCCTTTCACAAGTGACATCTGTAACAAAGAAACCTGGGAGAGTTGAAGCTGGCAAGAGGTTAGCAGAATGGAATCGACAGAAAAAAACTTAGCAACCAAGCAAAGCAAAAGATCTTATCTGGAGAAACATTAGAAAAACAGATGCCTATAGAAACACAGAAAAAAGACACAGCACCACCAAAAACAAACATTCAGTCTTACTTAATATATGGTATAACAGCTATGGGAATTGGTTATACAGTCTATAGAGTATGGAGCAACAAGAAACCAGCAAGACAAGAACCACAACATGAACAAAAGCCAAAACCACAACCACAACCGCAACCTCTGCCATGCAAACAGCCTGACAACGATCCATTCAAGATGTATTAATAGATATAAATAAATAATTTATACTTATAGTAGAAATATGAGTACAGAAAAGACTGCAGTCAATTTGGTCTACCACGCTGCCATTATTGGCAGTCTTAGTGTCGGCTATACTATGTTAGGAAAGAGTCTTCTAAAAATGAGGCCTGCTGATTTAGGAAAACTAGACTTTGAAGACAGCGCCAAGCTAGTTGCGGTTGTAACAGCATCCATTGCTACAAAAGACTTCCTGGTTAAGCAGGGAATTATTCCAGAAAATATTAGTCCATAATAAAAAATGGCTTCTTTAGTGATGATGGTTGGTGGTGTTGTAGTTAACGCACTTGCTTTTACAGGTAGCAACTACTTGTTTTCTAAACTTCATACAGACGAAAAAAGGAAGAGGCATGATAAAGCAATAGAACAACTGAACAGAGCTCAGGCAGAATACGAAAGACAAAGAATTGCACAGTTAGACTTTATTAATGAAAAACTTCGTGAACAAGGACATGCTGCAAAAACATTTTCTGATGTTGATGCGGCAATAAAAGAGTATCATTGTGCAGGCAAAAAATATCTCCTTTACTAAACACACTCTGTTATTATCAAACCACTGAAACCCAGAGTACTTTGATTTTATTGTTTAGTGCAGTGTCTTCGTGCTCTTTGTGAAGTAGTTTCAACTCTAGAATTGTTTAATTGAGCACACCATAAGCTACAAGCTTGTTGTTGCTATGATTCCAAAATGCTGTTTGTTTTCAATGCTTATACTCATTTCTGAATAAAAACTATTTAAACCAACTCTAGAATAGTTTCAGTTGTTGTGTTTGCCAACTGTGCTAGGTCTTCAAGTGGTAGACTTTCAATATTTGTTGGTAGGTTTTGTTCAGCATTTTGTAGTTGTGTAACAGCTTGCGTAGGCAGTCTGTTAGTAGTTAGTGCATCACTAATACCAAGTTTTCTCTGCATAGCAACACTTAGTCTCTGCTTGAGTGTATTTTTTGCTAAAAACTTATGAGGGTTATTTTTCTTTGTTAATAAAACCTTTTGTCCTGTGTCAGTTACAGCAAACAGATTGTCTTTGTTGTCCATATCATAGTCAGTATGGTCTAGTACTTCTGGTGTTGGTTGTCCCAAACTTGTGTGAAAATCTTTAACTCTGCTTTCTAATAATTCTCTTCTGACTGAATGCAAGGGTGCTACAGATGCTGCCGCTTCACCCATATCATCAGCTGGCGTAAACACATCATCCATATCTATATCATAGTCTTCCATTATTCTATTATTGTTTTTTTATTTTGCTACTTATAGAAAAAAAGATGGCGCAACAAACATTTGGAGCAATCCTTGATCCATACAGACGTTTAAAAGATCCCTTAGGCATTAAAGGAAACAGACAGACAATCGTTATTACAAACAACCCCTCCACTATTGATGAAAATCAGATTCTGACTGTTAGGTTTCCTAATTTAGGAAAAGATGATGTCATTGTTCCAGGCACAACTAGGCTTGCTTTTCAGATTGAACTAGAGTCTGAAGATGATCCAAACAGAAGTGTGGTAGCAAACTTAGGTAGGGCTATTATAAAAAAGATTAGTGTCAAGCTAGAAGGCAGAGAGGTGCTCTCACTAAACAATGCCGACATATTCTTGATCTATACTGATTTATGGATGACAAAAGAAAAAAGAGATGATCTTATTTATCAGGGCATACAGGATGATGAGGGATTAAAACACAGAGTAGGTTCTGCTGATAAGGGAAACAGGAAAAAAGATGCTGCCATAGCAAAAGCCTATGGTAACAGGTTTTGTATTCCTCTTGACTTTGAACTGCTCAGCTCTCACATGCCTTACTATCAGGGCGCACTCAGAGACAGACTGTCCTATGAGCTGACCTTTAATGACAGTGCTCCTGTTATTACATCCAGTGACGCTGACGCAAAGTACAAAATATCTAGTATATCTTTAGAGTATGATGTTGTCAATCACCCAGAGCTTGCACACTTGATTGCACAGCAATATCAGTCAAGGCTTGCTATCTATTATGAAAGAGTGCTTAACCATAGCACATTAATGAAGAGTAAAGCAGATACTGTGTGGAACATAAATCTGAACACTCCGGCAAGATCATTAAAAGGAATATTAATGCTGTTTGAAGAACCAGCCACCCCCTTTTCCAGATTAAGTGAGAGGTTCATTAATCCCGGTATTAAACATTTATCATGTACTATAGAGGGACAGCCAAATAAAGTCTACGCCTCAGGCTTTTTACCATATCAACACTTTGATGAGGTAAGAAAATACTTTGGTTCTGGTCAACACAATGATACCACTACTGGTGTTACAAGCAAATCTTTACATCTACATAATGTTAAGCTTCATGAATACCTAACATCTAAATATGCATTGTGGGTTGACTTAAGATCAACAGATGATGATAAGCTGCATGGTTCAGGAAGACGCATTGAAAACGGCTCAGAAGGAATAACTATACAAATAGAGAAAGAGCAAGAAAATGATGAGCCCATAAAAATATATCTATTTGTAGTGATGGATGCACAGCTCAACATAGAAGGAAACAGACTAAAAGAAGTTGTTTACTAATGGACCAGCTAAGTTTTCTACCAAAAGAAGCAAATTGCTCTCTAATATGCAGGCAGACTGGCTGTGGCAAGACTGTATTTGTTTTAGATTTATTACAAACAGTATACAAAAATCATTTCGAGTTCATTGTTATATTCTGTCCAACACTGCACAACAATAAAACATACAGAGAGAGAAAAATTTATTTGGACAGATGAGAATATAATTATAGTCAATCCCTCTGACAGGCTAAGCGAGTGTTTAGAATACTATTACAGGCTGTTTGAAAATAGGCAGACCCTTTTCTTAATAGACGACTGCTCAGCAGAGCGTGACATTGTTAAGAAAAGGAATAGTTTGTCTAAGCTTGCTTTCAGTGGGAGACATGCACAGATATCTGTTTGGTTGCTGACACAAAAATATAATAGCATATTAAAAGATTACCGTGAACAAATCAAAGTCGTTGTAATTTTTCACATGAAAGACAGAGATGGGTTTAATAATTGCCTTCGGGAGAATGATGTTATTACAGACGGACAAGAAAGAGAAAGAATAAAACTAAAACTGAGAGGCTCAAAGCATAGTAAACTAATACTCAAAACAGACCAGCCAACTAAATACTGAATAGTGTAAAACCCAATAGCTTTTTTTTTTTTTAACAGTGCAGGCTGTTTACAACACAGACCAGCATGTGTATGAATCATCTGGCTGTGTGGCTGTGTGTGCACTAGGCCAGCCGCCTCACGGCGAGTCATTCAGCCAATCAGGAAGCCGGCTGGTTATTGCACCACACTAAGCTGAAAGCTATATAGTTAATATTTTACACAATTTTCGCCCTTAGGGGTGGCAAACTTGCTAGCAGTTTGTCGTCTTGGCCAAGACAAATTGGTGTTTGGTTGGTGGTCCGAGTTCGAGTCCCAGTAGTGTCCCCGATTTTTTCTATTTATATTTCGTTTCGATAAGTAGAAAATGAAATGGGTTGAGATTTACTGTACTGTTGCCACACACACACTGTGTTCTATTAATTATTATAACATTGTGCTGTCACTGTCCATTACGAATTTATAAGTGTTGTGCCAATGCGTGTGTCGGCATTCCAAAGGTTGTGAATGCCGGAAATCATCTCCTCTGCCCATGCTTCAATAAAGCATCCGGATTAAAGTGCACTAGCTTTAATGGACCTTGGGCAGAGGAGATGGTTTTGCACTTTTTTTCTGTTTTACCCATAATTTTATAGTTTTACCCATCAAAGCAAGATTGTAACTTTTTTTATTACAAGAGATAGGGTAAAAGCCTAGTCAAGGTAAACTGCTTAGTTTTTATATAAAACTATGCAAGTTTTTGGTCCGATGAGGAAAAGCCTCATCGGACCAAAAGTTGCCTGGTTTTGGATAAACAGTAAGTGGTTGAGCTTGACTCGGCTTTTACCCTATCTCTCTTAATGCATTCGTAACCAAATTCAGTAGAAACAGTAAATGTCTATGTGGTGAGAATATTTCTAATACTCATATAATATTTGAATGTAAGAATACAAAAGCTTTTTTACCCCAATTTTCTGAAAACTCCCTTAGAAGCATATTCAATCATTTGAATTTGGCATTTGAATTTGCAAAAGGTCTCTGGCATAGTCCTATAGGACATTTGTTATAGTTTCATTAACGTTAATCACTTTTTATGTTTTTGTTTCACTTTTTGTGTGTATCTTTAGCTTTGCGCTGTTTCTTTTCATGATTAGACTACTTTTCCCCCTCGCATTTTTCAGTAGGGCCTCCACCACCACCTCAATTCTCGTAAACCCTTTGTATATTTTTTTCTTGTCTAATATCACTGAGAGTGAGTGAACAGGCGTAAATCGAAGACAACAACCACACACACACACACACACACAATACACACACACACACACACACACACACACACACTCACTCACAGGTCTGTACAGTTTCCTCACCTGTGACTTTTGCAGTGCTCAGTGCCACATGTAAACAGCAGTACAACCCCAGTACAGGATATACAAACAAAGCCACCATACTGAAGTGAGCCTGTAGATTCCCCTTCACTGAGAACTGTTGTTTGTCAGTTTGTCGGAAGGGCTTTGCAGTGTCACATACCAGTCAACGTACACTCTGCCCAGGATAACTGACGGAAATTATGATTTGGTTGGAAAAGAGCGAAACTGTTACGCCCAAGACCTTATTATTGGTTTCCTTTGTAACACAACCGGACATTATTCAACTTCCTCTCTCTCTCTCTCTCTCTCTCTCTCTCTCTACGTCTCATTTTCTCTTTTAATTCTCTCGTCACTCTTAACACACAGACACAAACACACAGACAAGCACTTCACACACACACACCACACACACACACACACAGACACACACACACACACACCATGTACAGGCAGTTTGATGATATTTTGGGTATGCCCTGGTTTTTACAAACTATTGTGGTAGCTCCATTATGACATCAGGATTGGTGTGTGGTGTGTGGTGTGTGTGTGTCTGTGTGGTGTGTCTGTGTGTGTGTTTTGTGTGTGTGTTGTGTGTGTGTCTGTGTGTTGTGTGTGTGTGTGTGTGTGTCTGTGTGTGTGTGTCTGTGTGTGTGTGTCTGTGTGTGTGTTGTGTGTGTGTGTGTGTGTGTGTGTGTGTCTGTGTATGTGTGTGTCTATGTCTGTGTGTGTGTGTCGTGTGTGTGTCTGTGTATGTGTCTGTGTGTGTGTCTGTGTATGTGTTGTGTGTGTGTTGCTGTGTCTGTGTGTGTCTGTGTCTGTGTGTGGTGTTGATGTGTGTGTGCTGTGTGTGTGTCTGTGTGTGTGTCTGTTGTTGTGTGTCTGTGTGTGTCTGTATGTGTGTGTGTCTGTGTGTGTGTCTGTGTGTGTGTCTGTGTGTGTGTTCTGTGTGTGTGTCTTGTGTGTGTTCTGTGTGTGTTGTGTTGTGTGTGTTGTGTGTGTCTGTGTGTGTCTGTGTGTGTGTTCTGTGTGTGTGTCTTTGTGTGTGTGTGTCGTGTGTCTGGTGTGTGTCGTGTGTGTGTGTCTGTGTGTGTGTCTGTTGGTGTGTGTGTCTGTGTGTGTCTGTTGTGTTGTGTGTGGTTCTGTGTGTGTGTCTGTGTGTGGTGTCTGTGTGTGTGTGCTGTGGTGTGTGTCTGTGTTGTGTGTCTGTGTGTGTGTTGTGTGTGGTGTTCTGTGGTTGTTGGTGTGTCCTGTGTGTGTGTGTTGTCTGTGTGTGTGTGTCTCTGTGTTGTCTGTGGTGTGTCTGTGTGTGTGTCCTGTGTGTGTGTCTTGTGTGTGTGTGTCTGTGTGTCTGTTGTGTGGTGTCTGTGTGTGTGTCAGTGTGTGTTTATCTAGTTTAACTCTTTCCACTTTTTGTGATTTTAGTTGTGTGCAAGTGTGTGCGATGAGCACGTCATGTGCTTGTGTGTGTGTGTGTGTGTGTGTGTGTGTGTGTGTGACTGTTTGGTGTTTCATAATTATGTGTGTCAGTGTTCCATGACTTTTAGACTGATCAAAGATAACACAAGAAACTAGGAAACAAAAACCAGATTATGAGGGGAAAAAACCCCAACAGGATAAAAATGGATTATCTTTTTATTTCTTCTGTTTTTTCTTAGCTTCTGTCACTATTGATAACTTTCAATAAAGTATAAAAAGAGATGTAATACTGAGCCAACAATACTTTAAAAACAAATCAAGGGTTACTTTCCTTCCGCCAAAACTGAATGAACACGAAATCAATAAAATAGAAAACATTCAGTAACTGGCCTTCGCTTTGGGCTTTATTGTATGGTACCTTCTCCAGTTAGGACAAATTCTTTCAGTGAGCTGAATGGATTAAATTGGAATTGAATTGAAAACTACAGTAAATCGGATAGATTGACCTTCTTTGGCCCTGACAAATTCTTTCAGTGAGCTGAATTGGATTGAACTGAATTAAATTGAAAACTACTGTAAGTCGGGTCCTGAGTTAAATTAGAGCTGCACTTCACAGGAAGTGCGCATGGCCACAAGAGTGCCACCCATTTTTTTTTTCTGTCCACATATATGTTTCCCTACCAGAGCAGCTTTTTTAATCGAAATTTTCTAAGAGCATCACTCTTGTTGCCATAGGTTCTTTTACACCCGCTGAATGCATGTTACATATGGGAGATCGCTTTTATCTTCCCATCCGAAACACTAGCACCCAGACCAACACTCTCAGTCTAGTGGATGGGGGAAGGAAGGGCAGGGGCGCTGTTTTCTGTGTGATGAAAAGTGAACGTGGAGATTGTGAAAAAGCGTCAGTTAAAAAACATGGCACTTCTTTCGGTTGAGTCCAAGATTTCCAAGATTATGCAGAAATAGCTTCTAAAATGAGAGAGAGACAATGACAATGACAAATTCTTTTATTTCGAGGCTAATGAATAAGCACCCATGTGCTTTTTTTACATCCAGTCACCGCCCTTAGGGATATATATGATAATAAAATAAAATAAAGCCCATAGCAATACACTCACACAGTTTATGGAAAGAAATATCTACACAAAACTCCCCACAAAAATCACCGAAGAGAAGAGAGAGAGAGAGAGAGAGAGAGAGAGAGAGAGAGAGAGAGAGAGAGAGAGAGAGAGAGAGAATGCGAGCGAATGCGAATGCGAATGGTTTATTCAAAAGGCCTTGGCCACATTTGTAGGGGAAAAACACAAAGCACACACTATCATACAAGTAATATCCACATAAACAATCAATTCACAAAACATTATCAACACACGATAATTTTTCAAGAATTAATAAGGGTGCCCCGCAGTCTAAATGCTTTATATAGAAAAAGAGCTAACTGTTTTGTAGTAACTTCATTTCCAGACGTAATGAGCATGATTAACCTATGGAGACATGGTTGACGTAAGAACTTTCGAGGTATAAACTGCTCTCTTAATTCCGTAAGTTGTGAACAAGTGAATAGAAAATGCATTTCGTCTTCAATAGAACTATCACAAAGAGGACAAATCAAAGCTCTCTCGTTTACATGTCTATAATAGAAATGATGCGTGTTCAATTCTGAGATACTGAATCTAAATTTGGTTAATATTCTTTTCAAATGCCTATGCATTTTCATTGTTAAATATAAAGGGATACAATGTGATGGATTGATCAGACTATACATTTCATATCTGCTACTATTTTCAATGTGTGAATGCCAGTCTTGCCACTGAGAGAAAGATTGATTCAGACAAGGAAATTAAATCAAAATTGTTTTCCTTGTGGGGTTACGAAGATAAGGAACAATACACTCATTTTACATAGCAGTTCAGCTATTCTCCAATCAGATCACAATCTTGTTTGAGTCACCTGACACAGAATCAAGAAATATGGTGACATGTCTGTGACAGTGTAAAGCTTCTAGATAACACAGCCGTACTGACAAAGCGTGTACAGTTAAGAGGGGGACAGATATTTTCAGTTCAGTATGATGGATTTGTTTGTATCCTGTGGGTCCTTGTGTTGTACTGCTATTTACAGGTTGCTCTGAACACTTTCTGTGGGCCTCAGATTAGAAATCTGTATATTGAGCTGATCAGTAGGTTAAAAATGATGTGTGTGTGTGTGTGTGTGTTTAATAATAATGTATGGATTTTATATAGCGCTGAATCTTGCAAAGTAAACAAATCAAAGCGCTTGCATTCAAATCATTCACACGCATGCAACCAGCCATAAATATCTTGATAAACAAATATCAAATTTATATACACAACACACTTATGTGGGGGTGGTGGAGGTGAAGCAGCTATTGAGAAGTAGAAACAGATAACTGGGGAAGATCTCGAGTAGAGTATAAGTGCGTTTCGAGGCTAGATTTAAAAGAATCAAATGAAGGCTTTTGGCGAAGTGGAAGAGGGAGGTCGTTCCATGTAGAGGGACCGGAAACAGAGAAAGAGCAACGGCCGACAGTGGTTTGTTTAAATCTGGGTGTCCGAAAGCACAAGGCATCTACAGATGAACGAAGGGAGCGGGACGGAGTGTACAGGTGAAGACAGTTACAGAGATAAGAAGGTGCAGATTTGTGGAGACATTTGAAACAAAGGGTATTAATCTTATACTTTTATTCTTTGTGAGACAGGCAGCCAGTGAAGAGATCGCAAAAAGAGAGATGATGTGTTCATATTTTTTCTTTCTAAGGACCAGTCGAGCTGCAGAGTTTTGTATGCGTTGAAGGGAGTAGATGGATGATGCCGGCAAACCAGCCAAGAGAGAATTACAGTAGTCCAGTCGAGAGAGAATGAGAGATGTGACAAGTTTGGGTGTTGCTTCAGTAGACAGATACTTGCGAATTGCACTTATGCGCCGTAATTGATAGTAGCAAGACTGGCAGATCTGGGTGATGAATTTTTTCATAGAGAGTGTGTTGTCAAGAACCACACCTAGATATTTCACAGAGCTGGACAGAGGAACCGACGTATTGCTGAATTCCACTGAAGTCGTTGTGATGGAAGAAAGTTTATGTTTGGTCCCCATGAGCATGGCTTCCGTTTTATCGGCATTTAGCTGTAACTTATTTTGAGTCATCCAGTTTTGAATGTCTTGAAGGCAGTAGGACATATTTGTCAGGAGGGAAAGCAGATTTTCAAGGGTATTGCTACATTGAAGCTGAGTGTCATCAGCATAGAAATGATGATCAATATGATGGTGGTTTATTATGTGTGAGAGTGGAGCAGTGTAAAGAGTGAAGAGAACAGGACCCAGAACTGATCCCTGTGGGACTCCACATTCCAGTTTGACAGGTTTTGATTGAATTTTGCTGACAATAACTTTCTGGTATCGGTTTGTGAGGTATAAACTAAACCAGGTGAGGGCAGTGCCATTAATACCAAACATGTTCTGGAGGCGAGAAAGAAGAATTGAGTGATCTATAGTGTCAAAGGCAGCAGATAGGTCGAGAAGAGTGAGAAGGGATATTTTCCCTGCATCAGCAGCGAGTAAAAGTGTATCTAAAGTGTGGACTAGGGTGGTTTCGGTGCTGTGGTTGGCGCGATAGGCAGATTGAAAAGGGGGAAAGAGATTATTGGAATGAAGGTGGTTATTTAGTTGTTTTAGACAACTTTTTCAAGTACTTTGGAGATGAAAGGTAAGTTAGAGACAGGTCTGTAATTCTTTAAAATGTTGGGATCAAGGTCATGCTTTTTTAGTAGAGGTGTGACTATTGCGGTTTTGAGAGCTGATGGAAAAATTCCTGACAGAAGAGTTGAGTTTACTATTTCGGTGACAGAGGGTACAAGTTGTGGAAGGCATTGTGAGAAGACAGGAGCAGGTATGGCATCAAGATCGCATGATTTAATCGTCATTTCTTTCAGAATTGTTTGTGATTTCGCTTTCGCTTGTGGGATGAAAGAAAAGAGAGGAGTGCCAGTGAATTGGGGATCAGGAGGAACAGGCTGGAAATGAGTCTGATCCAGTCTGGAGCGAATGTTGCGGACTTTATCTGAAAAGTAGGAAGAAAAGATGGAGGGAAGTTCAGACAGGCTGTGGGTGGTAGGAAGAGGGCTTGTTTTTGCAGATCCAAGAAGATTTGAGGTGAGGGTGAACAGAGATTTTATGGATTTAGCGCAGAGAACTTGGGAAGAGTGATAATTTGTCTTTGCTGAATGGATTAAAAGTTTGACTTTGTTTGTTTTCGGAGAAGCTGTTTATTGATTTCAGTTTTTGATTTTCGCCACTGCCGTTCTAGACGCCGACGTTTGCGTTTCGCCATCAAAATATCCTTAGTGTACCATGGCGCACAGGGCCTGTCAGGCAGGAGATGGTCAGTTGGAGATGCATGCTCGTCAAGCAATTGGCGGAGGACAGTGTTATAGTGTTCTGAGAGGTCAGTGTGGTCAGAAGTTTGCGAAAGGCGTTACATAGCTTGTGAAGAGGTTTGAATGTTCATGGCCTTAAGATTGCGGCGGGTAACATACTTCTTTTTTCTTACAGGTTTTGTGATGTTGAGGAAGAAAAGAATGGCGGAATGATCAGAGTGCAGTTCATCAGTGACGGAGACAGATGTAACAAGGTTAAACGAAGCATTGGTGATCAGCAAGTCTAAAATATGACCGGATCTGTGTGATGGTTCACTTACCAGTTAAGAAAGAGATTGATTTGACAGAGAAAGAGAAAGACGTTTGATATCAGGGGAAGACTGGTTGTCAAAATGGAAGTTGAAGTCACCGAGAATTATGAGCTTAGTGGAAGAGAGGCTACTGGAACATCATGAAGGATCAGTCATCATTGGTGACAGAACGATCACACACCTCCGCTTCGCAGATGACATTGATGGAATAGTAGGATCAGAAAAAGAGCTTGCCAGCCTAACAGAACACTTTAATAAGGCCTCCAAAACATACGGCATGGAAATAAGTGCAGAGAAGACCAAACTGATGACTAATAACACCAACAGCATTAGCACTGATATCAGGGTTAATGACCAGAAGCTGGAAACAGTTCAAAGCTTCAAGTACCTGGAGCCATGTATCAACCAGGGATCCAACCCAAAAGTATGCGGGGCTGCACAGCAACAACAGCACTTCAAACTAAACCCCATCTGGAGAGATAAATACCCACTTATCTCCAAGACAACAACCCTCCCTTTCTACCCCAAATTTTGTATCCCTTGATCTTGACCCTACTGCAGTTTTGGGAGAGAAGATCGGCGGTGGGTGAGATGTTTTGGGGAACCCCTTTGGCATTTCCCACAAAAGACCACAAAGCACGAAAGCGTGCAAAACAAAAAACCAGCAAACCTTTGGGCCCCTATGAGAACCTTCAACGATGTGAAAAAGCGAAAAATTAAAGGGTAGGGCGCCACAAGACCAAAAATTTGAAAAGCTTTTTACAAGGCATACCAAAGGGGGAAGAAGAAGGGGCAGACCAAGGAAACGGGGAGGATAACCAGAAAATGGCAGCCTAGAACTAAAAAAACCCCTAGAAAGCAGAACAGAAGGAATGGGGGAAAGGTGTTGAGTCTTTGAGGGCCCCCCCAGGGTCGTCAGACTAGGGGACAGATAGATAATGATTCAGGTAAGGGAATAAGCCTTCTGTGC
This sequence comes from Rapana venosa, assembly GCA_028751875.1. Classification (NCBI taxonomy): domain Eukaryota; kingdom Metazoa; phylum Mollusca; class Gastropoda; order Neogastropoda; family Muricidae; genus Rapana; species Rapana venosa. The sequence continues at coordinate 4,517,679 of CM054160.1, read as the reverse complement.
TTTTTTACGTCCACCCCCCGAGGTACCGTTTTGAAAATCGCATCTTTTTCCACGGCACACAAAGGGCCTCCTAAAAAAAAGCGGAACCGTTTTTAAGTGGCCCAAAGTTCTGCGTGGGTTCGCACGGGGGCCTCGGTTTTCCCTCATCCGAAGACTTTTGGGGGAGGTGGATTGCACGTGTTAATAATAATAATAATAATAATATATAAATTTATATAGCGCGAATCTTGAAAGCAACAAATCAATGCCCGAGATTTTTTTTTTTAAATTATCGGGGAAAAAGAAAAAAAGCACTATGGCTTTTTTTTTTACACCCTCCTGTGTGTTCTTTTTTGTAAAAATTGCATTGTTTCCCCGGCCACATGGCCAATCTTTCGAAAAGGGGAAAGGATTGCGGTGCGAAAGATGTTTTGCATCGTTTGCACACGGGACCTCTTTTTTATAGTCTTACCAAAGGAAAATATTTGTAGTCCTCTTGGTTTGGTTGGTGTGTGTGTGTGGTGTACGTGTGTGTGTTTTTGTGTGTTGTGTGTTGTGTGTGGTGTGTGTGTGTGGGGGTGTGTGTGTGGTGGGTTGTTTGCCCATGTATGGCATTTTTTATATTTTTATCTGAAGTTATTTTGGGAATATTTAAAACCAAAAAAAACGTAGCTTTCTTGTGCTTTCGAGATTTTTACTACAATTCCGTCAAGTATAGAAATTCCCTTTATGGTATTTTAAAAGTGTTTTTATTCTCTTGACTTGATTTTGACTTGCTTGACTTGACGGGGCGAAGGAAATTTGACGGCTAAAAATCAAATCACTCAGGACGAAAAAAGTTGGGGGGGAAGGTATCCCTCAGGTTCCGGAATCAGGGCGTTTTTCTTGGGTCGTCCCGGAAAGTCTCGAGGGGGATGACCCCCCCGTGCCCGCAGCCACGTCTTTTAGTTTGGGCAGGAAGCCTTTTTGCGAAGTAGAGGGCTTTTTCCCAAATGTTGCGTACGCTCGCAGCAAAAAGTGCCGGCACAGCAAAATTCGTAGATAGCATGGGGGGATTGGGGGGTTGGGTGAAGGCTATGGACCGGGGCACCACACCAGGCGTGCCTTACCCTAGGGGTGCGGGGCATTGCTCCCTGGGGAGGGGAGGTCACCCTGATGGGCGTACGGGGCCGGGTGCCCCACACCTTTGTGAAACTTTGTCCTGGCTCGATGTGCCGTCGACATGCGTAGCCAGCGATCTGTGGATCCCAGAGGATGGTTGGGCAGGCGAGGGGGTTTAAAAAAAGGGAGCAGGTAGGGGGCAGGGCCTGCAGGTGAGCCAGGTTTGCCCCCTACATCAGGAAAATTTCCCTCCAAAACCCCCGCCAGCCGCAAAAGGGGAAAGGGCCCATCGGATTTGGGCGCCATGTTCGTCGGCTTTTTTTTCACGATCTCTTGGCCACCACTTTTTGCAAAGGTAGGGCCGTGGGGAGATGCGTGTACGACACCCTTTTTTTCCACACGGCACCGTTCCCCCCTTTTAGCAGGCCCAATGCCAGTTGTCCGGCAAGTGCCGGCCCCGCTGCCGGAGAACGGCTTCAGCGGGGGGCGTGTTCCCGCGCGCTGAGGTGAACCGAAACCCTTTTTATCGCGATTTCTGTGAAATCGTGACGGCAGCACGATCTGTGTCAGCAGCTTGAGGTTGTTCTCATAATTCCCTGGCCCCACCCCGTAGCAACGCTTCCCTTTCCCGAGGCTGAGACTGGGATGGGGGTGGGGCTTTCCCCCTTGGGAAGTGGGATAGCCGCCCGCCTGCGGTGGTTTTGGTTGCGCTGGGGTCCCCCGCTGTTCTGTTTCAGCCTCCGAGCGCTTTGGTTTTTCTTGCAACCCCGCAACCCCAGAACGGGGCGGTTGCCAAGTCCCCGGGGTTTGATCTGCTCGTGAACTGCTTCAGGCGCGTCAACACTTCCCCGAGCCCGGGCCCATCAGGGCCCCCGGCCCCGCCCCCGCCTACTCCGACATCTCCCGCACCAGCAGCTTGGTTTTCTCGGCCACCTCTGCCAGGAACTGCTTGTGGGGCCACTGCTCCAGCGTGTCGAGCACCGCGGTCTTGTTGGCCGTCACTCTCTGGGCCACCGCCCTGGCTTCCTGGAGCTTCTGCTCCATGGCCTGCTCCTTTTTTGGCTTTCTCCTCTATCACACACTGGCCGTGTTGTTCCACTTGCTGTTGGCGAGCGTCCTGTCGGCACGGGCATTGCTGGTGAGTCTCCTTCACTCTCTGCACCGCTTGCTGCATCTCTGGACGTTTGGACTGCTGCTGCTGCATCTCGATGCTCTGGTGGACCTGGCTGATGTCCTGAAGGTGGCGCTGCTCCATGGCGGACACCAGCTCCCTCTGCTGGGACTCCAGGTGGCTCTGGTGTGACAGGAACACCTCCTGCTTCTTCTCCACATACTCCTTGGTCTGATTATCATACTCCATCTCCAGCCCCACGATCACCCGTAGTTTCTCTGTGAACGACAACGTCAGACTGTCATGTAAAGGGTCGTCCATCTCTTCTTTCTCCTCATCACTGCTCTCCACCGATCCTGATTCATTCGCCCTGCTAGAATTCAGTGTCCATGTGACAGGTGGTGATTTGGATGGCATCAAATCCTCCCTTTCTTTTCGGCACGGGCTGAAAGTGGCATCTGGTGGGCTGTCTTCTTTGACAACGTACACCCTCACGGGATTCACCAGCGGCGAACTTTCTGGACTCACAGGTTGGTCAGGACTTTGCGGAGACTACAGAATGTTTCTTTATATTTGTACAAGGCATTCAAGCTTAGAGAAATAGTCACTTCGTGAAGTAGCCTACAACTTAGTGATCAAATAACATTCCACTGTATCAAATTTACGACATCATGTATTGCTTACATTCCCCTTCAGAAGGGGTTGAGGCCTCTTTGAATCAATCATCCGCGCTCTCGCCCTCTCTTGCCAAAACCGCATACACACGGGGACTAGATGTAAAAAAGCACATGAGTGCTTATTCCATCATCCTCAATATAAAAATATAAATAAATAAAATAAATACAAATTTTTCTCTCTCTCTCTCTTTTCTCTCTCTCTCTCTCTCTCTCTCTCTCTCTCTCTCTCTCTCTCTCTCTCTCTCTCTCTCTCTCCTCTCTCTTTGCATGTGTGTGATATCTTCAGTTTAACGTCTATTCACATTTAGTGATTTTAGACGGGAAAAATCTAACAAGAAAAAACAAACGGTAACTGAAAAATGTTAGATAACAGCACTGAATAAAAAACTAACTTAAACATACTACAAAAACTGAGTTATCGGACTTTTTATCAACCCTAACACAATGTCCAACAGTAACGATGGTTCAGATAGAATCTGATCCGTAAAAATGCTTTTAAATGTCCACAACCAAAAATAACATGACTATTGGAGATCTCCCCACAAATGCAGTTTACATCTTTCACGTATTTTGTCCTGAAAGCATTTATCTTAAACCTGTACATGAGGGATAACATATATCTGCGATTATACCAACCACATACTTTGTTAGAAATAAAAGCATTTTGAAAATCAATCACATTGCTTGTACAGCTATTGCCAGACTCGTTTATCTTCTTTCTGAAATGCTTCCAGCAAGCATTTTGTAGCATTTTGTATCCTTCATGCAGAGATAAGGCAACATTTATTTTACAGGAAGCATTTTTATACCTCGCTCCATATTTTGCAAGCCTCTCAACTTTTTCATTAAAACATATTCCAGTG
>CM054160.1:4496448-4508948 GCA_028751875.1 Rapana venosa | reverse complement strand
TGTTGTTGTGTGTGTGTATGTTGTGGTTTTGTTATTGCTGTTGTCGTTCTATTTTTTCCCATCTCCCGCCCTGGAGCTTTTTTCTTTTTCCCTCCCCTCTCCCCCTCCCTTGCTGCTTTACCTTCCCTGACCCTAAAGAGGGCAGGTACCCATTTACAGCTGGGGGAACTGGGGGAACTGTACTGAAGCCAAGGCGCGCAAACGGTCACCCATCCAACTGGTAACCACGCTCGACGCTGCTTAACTTGGCTGGGAGAAAGCGAGGGAGAGGAGATGGTCGCCGCCCTCAATATGCTGGTCCCTAGAGAAGTGAGGTCTCTGACGCCTCGCTCCCCTATGACCTTATAGGTTATGGGACTCCTTTACCTTTACCTTTTTTTACCTCCCCCTCCCCTCTTCCCCTCCCCCCTACCTCTCTCCCCCCCCCCCCTCACGCAAAAACCACCCCACTTCCACTCTCCCTTTGTTGACTTACTTCGAGTCCACTTCTATTCCTGGAATGAGAGAATCAACAAGGGGTAAGTGAAAATAACCCCCTCCCATCTAAATAAAACACACACACATACACACACACAAACACAGAACACCTTGCGCACACGTTTAATCCTGTTCCGCTTTTCGTAAAAGTAGGCCATTGTGTGCCGGTGGGAACAGATGACAAAATTTACCAAACAGCATATACACGGGGACTGGATGTAAAAAAAGCACACAAGGGCTTATTCCATTATCCTCGATATAAAAGAATAAAATGAAAAAATCAAAAACAAACAAACACAGACACACACACACACACACCACAACACACCACACACACACACACACACACACACACACACACACACAAACAAACCCACAACTACAACAACAAACAAACCAAAAACCCAAACAAACAAACAAACATACCAAAATAACCCGACTAACAAACTGAAGTATAGGATGAGACTATAAACCGAGGCCCCGTGCGCGAACGCATGCAGAACATCTTGCGCACACGTTAAATCCTGTTCCACTTTTCCTAAGAGTAGGCCATTGTGTGCCGGTGGGAATAGATGACAAAATTGACAAAACCGCATACACACAGAGACTGGATGTAAAAAAGTACACAAGTGCTTATTCCATTATCCTGGGTATAAAAGTATAAAAGTATTAAAAAATTTAAAAGCAACCACACACACACACAAACACCAACACACACACACACACACCACACTCACACACACACACACACACACACACACACACAACACACACACAAACACACACACACAAACACACACCAACAAAACCCACAACTACAACAACAAAGAAAACAAAACAAAAACCCCAAACAAACAATACATACATACCAAAATAACCCAACTAACAAACTGAAGCATAGAATAAGCGGGGGGAATGGGGGACGGGGGGGGGGGGGGGGGGGGGGGGGAAGGAGGGGGGGAAGGAGGAGTCAACAGCCCCACAAACCCAGCCCTCGGCCCAGTTTGCTGTCTGCTGCTGTCTGTAGCAAGTGTGCTGGCAGCTGTCATGCACAGCTAGGTCATTCGCTGAGCTGATGGAAAAGTTGCTGCAGCTATGCCAGCCATGCTTTTGTCGGCGTTGCGTTCGTCGCTGAGGAATGTTTTTGTTGTGTTGTTGTTGTTGTTGTTTTGATGTTGTTGTTTTGTTGTTGTTCTTCTCTTCTTCTTCTTCTCTTTTCTTCTTCTTTTCTTCTTCTTTCTTCTTCTTCTTCTTTCTTCTTTCTTCTTCTTCTTCTCTCTTCTTCTTCTTTCTTCTTCTTCTTCTTCTTCTTCTTCTTCTTCTTCTTCTTCTTCTTAGCAATTCTTCTTCTCTTAGCAATTCTTCTTTTTCTTCTTTTAGCAATTCTTCTTCTTCTTCTTCTTAGCATTCTTCTTAGCAATTTCTTCTTTCTTCTTCTCTTCTTCTTCTTCTCTCTCTTTTCTTCTTCTTTTTCTTCTTCTTCTTCTTCTTCTTCTTCTTCTTCTTCTTCTTCTTCTTCTTCTTCTTCTTTCTTCTTCTTAGCATTTTCCTTCTTAGCAATTCTTCTTCTTCGCAATTTTTTTCTCTTCTTCTTCGCATTCTCTTCACAATTCTTCTTCGCAATTCTTCTTCTTTTTCCTCTTCTTCTTCTTCGCAATTCTTCTTCGTCGTCGTCGTCGAACGCTCAGACAGCAACTATTGTCCTGTTGTCTGTCACATGAGCGAAAATGCGTTGCGTTGCCATTAGGCGGCTGACAAATCAGGTCTAGTGCATCCGACTTTGGCATGGGAGAGCATTATTTTATAAGTCTTTCTGGAAGAAAATAAAAAAGGCATGGAGAATGGACGTGCAGAAATAAGACAAGAAGAAGGTGATAGAAGAAAGGGGAACAAGGCAGAAACAAAGGAGGGATGGAGAGGGGAATTCTTAGCACAATTTCCGAAGGTAGAGATTTATTTATACTGACAGCTCTCTCTCCCCCCCCCCCGCCACCCCTTGCCCCCCCCCCCCATCTCCCCCCCACACCCGCATACCCGCTTGGGTCATTGAGGCAATGTCATTTCTGCTGTAACGCTTGGAATATTCACTTTTTTATGGCGAGCCTTTTATTTTTCGGACATTAAATTCAATTAATTTGTCATCCTTTCCACCCGCCAATGGCCTATTCTTTTATCAACCTTTCTGGGATTCATTAGATGGGAAGATGTATGATCGGGTATTCGCTTGATTTATGATGACGATGATGATGAGAGGAGGAGATGATGATGATTGATGATAGGATGATGAGATGATGAGGAGAAGAATGATGGTGGTGGTGATGGGTGTGATGATGATGAATTGATGATGATGATGATGAATATGATGAATATGAGATAGAAGAAGAAGATGATGATGATGATGATGATGATGATGATGATGATGAAGGCGTTGATGATTGATGAATGGAATGATGATGTCGGATGGTGATAAGAAGACAGTATGATATGATTATGTGGATTTTATACAGCTGATCTTATCAAGAAATAAAATCAAAATCACCTACATTAAATAAAATAAATTACATGCTGACACTGTACACACAACAGGAAATAATATATCAAAATTTATACATAGATACACAATAACTCATCACAACCGTAACACACATCACATCACAACGTACATACACAAACACACAAACTCACACACACATACCGTATACACAAACACACAAACACACAACACAACACAACACACACAACACACACACACACACTAGCCACGAACATTCTATAATCATTCAACAAGGATTATCAAAAGGAAAGGCAACGATTGTGTCCTGAGAGAGAAGAGGGACCATGGTACCACCTCTGGATGAAGTTCTTGTTGTTGTTGTCGACTTTCTATAAGCCAATAGGTATAAATACTAAAAATAACTGGAAACTCCAACATCACCAAGTCTGTACACCATGCCCCCTACCTCCATATTAAACTCCACCACTCTTGTTGACCCGTAGCCTACTCCTGATTAACTAGTGAGATGTGTGGGTTTTTTGGGGGGTCAGCCTTCTAAAAGGGCAGAAAGAACAGAGGCAGACAGAGCACCGAGCATCAGATTGCAAATCATGAGATCAGTGAGCGGGAGGAGAGCTACAGGAGACGAGAACTCAGCACAGAGAGAGAGAGAGAGAGAGAGAGAGAGAGAGATGAGAGAGAGAGAGAGAGAGAAGAGAGAGATAAGAAGAAGAGACAGACAGACACACAGACAACAGACAGAAGACAGACAGACCAGACAGAAAGAGCCCCAGAAAAGACTGAGAAACGAGAAAAAAGAGCATGAGAAATCAAGCAGAGGAGAGATAGAGAGAGAGGAAAGAGAGAGAGAGAGAGAGGAGAGAGGAGAGAGAGAGGAGAGAGAGAGAGAGAGAGAGAGAGAGAGAGAACTCTGAACTCTGAAATGATTTAATGTACATTGGCCTTGGACCACAATACATTTGTTGGGCTTGGGATGGAACAATGGGTTCATTCATATCATTGGCAAAGCAAATGCACAAACAAGTAATGATTATATGCATAACCAAATCATGCAAAAAGATTATGTCAGTAACAATTTATGACTGAATAAAGAAGAAAAACACCATTTATTCTATTTCTTGATTATAAACCTTAAATCAACCATAACCCAATCATAGAAAGAAGATGCTGTCTAAGAAAAACCATTCATATGAGTATATCAAATCGTAGAAGTTTTTCAATAAAGCATTTGAGCCAACATTGTTTTCCTTTTGTTAATAGAATGAAAAATGTATCTAGACAAACTATGTTTGTACTCATCATTTCTTACTTTGAACATATCTGGCAATGGTACATTGATACATTTGCTTAAAAACTTTCTCTTAGTTTGAGTACATGTAACATTCTAATAGAAAGTGGGCTTCATTTTCAATTTTCGTTTTACAAAATGGACATAATTTATCTTGGATATTATCACTATATCTTTACACATTATTGTTAAGAGGTAAAACATTAAATCTTGCTTGTGTAATTGCTACACGAAAGCAGTAGATACCTATAGAGTTTAAATACTGCTCTTTTACAAAATACTTTTTAAACGATCTATACACATCATATCTCTCTTTTATCTCGTACAGTCCATCCCATTTTTGAATAAACATATCCACTAATCTTTGTTTAAACATACCTAAGAAAACTTTTACATCCCCGACACTTTGCTGCATCCAAACAATGTCAAAACCTGTTTCACACAAAATTTCTCTTATTTTTGAAATCCAGCAATATTTACTACTGCTGTCTAGCTCTAACTGCACGTAGTAAGCATGCTATGGTATTCTACTTTGATCCAATTGCAATAGTTTGAACCAATGCTTGATGGTGCTTGTACAGAAGTTGAATAAAGTAAAATCTGCCTTAAATCCTATAAAACGCATCCTTTTTTATTTTGGTGTTTTTACATATATTTGTAAAAATTTTGCATCTTATCAATGAATTTACTAATTATTATGCTTGGTAGTTTGTTCCCCATATTTCCTATGACTAAACTAATATTGCTGATCTTAGTGTGAAAATTTTAAAAAAAGTACTAACTTTCATTCTCTTTAAACCCTAGAAAGACTTTGTTCAATACCACTGCCTTCTTTCTTTATGACTAAATTTCTGTACCAACTTCAGTCATCTTTGTTTAAAACTAAAAACCTAAAAGAATACTGATTTCAAAACTCCCGAATTTTTGTAATAAACCATTGTTCCAGTTTGTAAAGAAATCCCCCTTTTAAATAGCTTACTCATTGTTTGATTGTTATTAACATTTAACTGAAGAAATTTAAACAAGTCTTTCAAAATGTTTAATTGATTCTGCAAAACCTCTGAGGTTCTTGAATATAAAAGAACTATCATCTGAAAAGAAATAAAAATATCCATATATTAGGTAATAGCTGTACTCATGTTTGCATTTTCGTTTCATAGCCATTAAGCTAGCTGGTTAATGAATAGTTGAAATCAATGTTGGACTTAGTACACAACCCTGTTACCCCTAAGGGGACATTCAAAAAACTCTGATAAGGAACTATCGTAATATATAAAAGTAATGACTTATTACATTTAGTGTTAATGAACAAAATTTTTCCTTATACCTCCTGCCTTTTGATTACATTTCAAAAGTTTCTCATGTCTAACCGAGTCAAAGGCTTTTTTGAAGTCCACAAAAGCAAAATACATTTTTTTACTTTTCTTGGACATGTACTTTTGGACAATTGAATATAGATTAAAGATCTGATCTACTGTATAATACCCTTTTCTAAATCCTTCTTGGTTTTCACAGATCATGTGATTATTTTTTAGCCATGAATATAATCTAGTGTTTAATATAGAAGTATAGCATTTAGATAAGATGTTCAGTAATGAGACAATTCTATAGTTATCTACAAGCTCCGGATCCCCTTTTTTATATATTGGAATAATAATGGCTTTGGACCAAAGCAGTGGATATACACCTTTATTGAAGATAGCATTAAAAAGTTTGAATATAAACTGTCTGACTTCACTGCTTCCATTTTTTTAGCATTTCTGCAGTGATTCCATCGATTCTACATACCTTGCCAGACTTCCGTTTATAAATTGCTGCATTTATTTCTTCTTCTGTGATCTCTCCATTTAATTCATGGTCATTTTCTTCTAACATATTTACTTCTGTGTGCATGCAGTTATTAGATACAGCTTCATTGGTTTGAAAAACCTCCTTGAAATAGTTAACCCACTCTTTAGATTTTATGCTGTTTGTCATTCTGTCTTTATTAACACATCCCATACTTCGAAGCTCTTTCCAGAACTGAGCTGAATTTGAACTATTGTTTGCCAGAGATTCTACCTTTTGTCTTCTATATGTTTAGCGTTTGGTCTTTAATAACTGTCTATATTTTTTCCGTGCTGTAACATAGATGTGTCTATCGTTTTCATCTCTTTTTTTCCTAAATAAAATTCAAGGCTCTTCTGGTCTCTTTTTTAGCCTGGCGACACTCATCATCGAACCATTTTGACAGTTTATTCTGACCGGTATGACGTCTAGTGAGCATACACCTACTAGCCTATTTCAGACATTGTTTAAATTGCTCCAGAGCATCATCTATGTCACTGTCAAGTAGGTTTAATGCACTTACAATTCTATTCTGCATGCTGTGGCTGTTAAGTGTTTCAATAAACTCTTCCTTTTTATCATCTTTCCAGACATGTTTTTTCCACAACACAATTTTTTCTTTGTCTGATTGTTCAACATTTTGTTTGGTCACATCTGGTTTCAAGTCAATCCTCATAACAAAAGGTAGATGATCTGATTCTGTAGTACTTTTTATGTCTACAGCTACAATATAAACACATGCATACAATTCACAAGACATGATATAATAGTCAACTATGTTGGCTCCTGAGGATGAAATAAATGTGTACTCATCATCAAAGCCATGTTGACACAGACCATTTAGAATTAAGCAATTAAACATATTACAGATTTCAAGCAGCTGATTGCCAAACAACATTTGTTTGTTTGTTTTGTGAATTTCTAGAATATCATTTGCAGCATCTACGGGTATTTAACTCCCAATAAAATTCATCATCAGAAAATAATATTTTTCACATGCTGTTCTTGCATTCAAATCACCAGTTAATAGAACATAAAAATCATCAATCGATTCCTGCAAGTCCAATATACACTGTTCTAGCATTTCCATGCCATAACCATTTTGGTGATGATTCCAAAATATAGAATCATATGGGGGTATATAAGTACAAATTAGCAGTACATCTTTATTAGTTTGTAACAGATCCTTTTGGATGTTAAGCATAACCATATCATCATACACTACATCAACCTTTTCAACGTAGCAGGCATACTTTTTCTTTACCATCACTATCACTCCTCCAGAATATGGGCCCTAATGCGACAGGTTTTTTTGCCTTTGATGTAAATACAACAAAATCACTGAACAGTGGTGATTCAAAATCAAAAGTTACAAAGGTTTCTGTTAAACATATAAAATCATGAGACAAAATGAAATTAACAAAATCATTCTTTTCTAACTTTTGTAATAAGCCATTAACATTATAGTTTAGAAAATTAATGTTGTTTATCTACAATATTTACAAACATTGTCTGTTTCTCTTTGGATTTATTAACAGAGCCAGGAAATAGGGTTCCATTCCTTTAAAATGTAGGTAATCTTCCTGTGGCCTGGCCAATGTCCTATTTCTTGGAGACAGAGGCTCTAGAATTAGCAGGCTTTCTTTTCTCACGCGAGGCCACTTCGCTCTCATGGGAATGTTCCCCATTGACACTCTCCTGAGAGAGTCCAGGATGCTGGATTGGCTAACTGACCTGCGTGTCTCTACGTGCGTGCTTTGAGCTTCTGTATGCTTCTGAGAGGCAGCATGCCTTGGAGGCCTGGGCTGCCTCCCTGCTGCTGATGTCTGGGCATTACACAGGCTGACAGATCTTGCCTTGCCCTGCTCTGTCACCTCCACCTTTCTCTGAGAGTTGGCATTTTTACTTCTGCTGGTGCCTGACTTTTTATGAACTGCCTTACCACCTTTTCCTCTACCGTTCATTAATTGTGAGACCTCGCTGTCACCATGTTTTTCTGGCAACTTTCACAGACCGACTGACACTGTAGACCAAATCAACAGTAAGGGAAAAATGAGAGAGAGAGAGAGAGAGGAGAGAGAGAGGGGAGGAGAAGAGAGAGAGAGAGAGAGAGAGAGGGAGAGAGAAAGAGGAGGGGGGGGGGAGAGAGAGGAGAGAAGAGAGAGAGAAAAGAGGAGGAGAGAGAAGAGAAGAGAGAGAGGGGGGGGGGGGGGAGAGGGAAAAGAGAGAGAGAGGGAGAGAGAGAGTGAGAGGGGGAGAGGATGGAGAGGGGAGAAAAGAAGCTGGATGGAAAAGTAGAGTGCAGAAAAAAAAAGAGAGAGGGGGAGGGGGGATATGAGGAGAGGAGGCTTGGAAAATGGAAGGGGGTGGAGGACCCAGACGCTTGATGAATAGGTAGGGTATGTAGCCCTGTGGGACGCCAGGGCCCTGTCAAAATAGGAGACCCCACCTCTGAAATGATAGGCTAGGAGGTTCCCTCTTTCTATCATTTAGAGCGTTCCACGGTATGTATTCCCTGAAATTGGATAGGCTAGGAGTTCCTCTTTCAACTCTGTTTATGCCCCACCATCTGAAATTGATAGGCTAGGAGTTCCCTCTTTCCTATCCATCTCTTCGTTTATGCCTTGTTCCACCATCTGAAATTGATAGGCTAGGAGTTCCCTCTTTTCTATTCATCTCTTCGTTTATGCCTTGTTCCACCATCTGAAATTGATAGGCTAGGAGTTCCCTCTTTTCTATCCATCTCCTCGTTTATGCCTTGTTCGTTTTCTTCCTGTCACCTCCCTCTTGTCTATTTTGCGTCTTCGCGGTCCATTCTTCAGCCTTTTTTCCAGAAAGACTTATAAGTACAGTTCTCTTCCCAGCCAGTTCGGTTGCTGCAGGGCCTCTTGGCAGTTGTGGTCACGACGGCAATGCTTTTTGATTCATATGACAGACAACAATAGTTGTTGTCTGAGCGTCCGACGAAGACAAAGAAGAAGCGTTTTTTAACAAAAAGTAGAGTGATGTATTTAGAGGGGATTTTTTTCTTTCTTAGGATTACTCGAGCTGCAGGGTTTTGCATGTGTTGATGGGAGTAGATGGATGATGCTGGTAGACCAGTGAAAAGAGAACTACAGTAGTCTCAGCGCAAAAGAATGAGAGATGTGGCAAGCTTGGATGTTGCGTCAGTGGACAGATACTTGCGAATTGCGCTATATGCGCGGTAGTTGATAGTAGTAGAACTGGCAGGTCTGGGTGATGGATTTTTTTATGAGGTGTCTTCACCTTCACCTTCACCTATTCCGTAGACCGTGGGGGCACCACTGAAGATTTTGCAACCAGCTTCCTCCACTCCCCCACTGTCTTCTGCTTTTCGTAGAAGACATGAAGAGTGTGGTGTCTAACACAAGACCAGAGGTGGACAGAGGAACTGACGTGTTGCCAACTTCTATTGAAGATGTTGGGATGGAGGAAAGTTTGTGTTTGGTTCGTATGAGCATGGCTTCGGTTTTATCCGCATTTAACTGTGACTTGCTCTGAGTCGTCCAGTTTTGAATGTCTTGAAGGCTACTAGTACTAGTAGGACATATTTCTAAGGAGGAAAGGCAGGTTTTCAAAAGCATCACTGCATAGAAACTGATTATCATCAGCAAAATAATTATGCGTGTACGAGGTCGTGCGTGCGCATGTGTGTGTTGGTCTGTCTGTCTGTCTGTCTGTCTGCCTGCTTGTCTGTCTTTCTGCCTGTCTGCTTGTTTCTCTCTCTCTCTCTCTCTCTCTCTCTCTCTCTCTCTCTCTCTCTCTCTCTCTCTCTCTCTTCTCTTCTCTCTCTTCTCTCTCTCTCTCTCACTTTCATCCTTCTCTTTCCCCTTCTTCGCCCTTTTCTCCCCTCTCTCTTCCTCCCTCCCTCTTCCCTCGTCCCCTTCTCTTCTCTCTCCTTCCTCTCTCTCTCCCTCTCCCCCTCTCCCTCTCTCTCCTCTCTCCCTCTCTCTCTCCATCCCCCTCTCTCTCCTCTCCCATTTTCTCTCTCTCCCTCTCTCTCTCGTCTCTTTTCTCTCTCTGCCCTACCCTCCTCCCCCCTCTCTCTATCTCTCTCCTCTCTCCCATCTCTCCATTCTCTCTCTATCTCTCTTCCCTTCTTCTCTTCCCTTCTCCCTCTCCCCCTCTCTCCCTCTCCATCCTCCTTCTTTTCTCTTATATCTCCTTGCATTTCAATTTCCTCTTTCTCTCTGCTCTCTCTCTCTTCTTTCTCTCTCTTTCTCTTTTCCCCTCACTCTTCTCTTCTGTAACTGACATTATGAGCTTGCTTTGGATTGTTAGTGTGTGTGTGTGTGTGTGCCCTTCTTGTTTTGATTTTGTTAAAATGAAATTGTCTGTTTTCCCCCTTAAAATGACGTTTGGGTTGTATTTTGTTTTTAATGCAGATGGTATGGATTGTTAAGTTGCAATGTTTCTGTTGGACAATTTCTTACTTCTGTGGACTTTTGTATAAAATTTTAATAATGTGTAAATAGGATTGCGATGCTTTATATGTGTGTGTGTTTTGTGTATGTGTGTTATGTGTGTGTGTCAGTGAGTATAATGAGCGCCCATTTACGTGTGTGCAGATGGAGCGGAAAAAAGCAGTTCTGTGTGTTTATTGTTGAAATGTGATGGGCTAGATTGGTCATTTTTCTTGATGCTTTGTGGCTTGCTGTCTTCGTACATCAAATAATGTTTATTTCCTGGTTTTGTCTGTACAAATGATGGTTTTGGAATATTTGTAATTATGACATGTGTCTATTATCTTGTATGGAGGAAATGTTCTTGCAAATGGGTATTTATCCAGATGTGTTTTGTGTGTTTGGTTTGGGGGTGTGTGGTTTTTATTGTGTGTGAGTGTGTATGTGGAGAAGTTTTTTTGTGTGTGTTTTGGGTGTGCAGCGTGCTAAAACGTGCGTAAGTGTTTTTGTATGTGTGGTGTTTTTGTGTTGTTTTGTTGTGTCGCGCGCACGCTTTTTTAGTCTGACTTTTGGGGGTTGTTTTTGTTTAGGGGAGGGGGGTTGGGAAGGATTTTTGGGGTTTTTTTTTTCTTGTTTAATTGGTTTTGTTTATTCATTTGATTTTCGATTTCTGATTTTTCATAATTGAATGGGAGTTTGATGAAATATTTCATTGTTATTTGAAATGATTTGTTTGTTAATTAATTGATTTATAATTATGGGAACAAGTGGGGGACCATTTTTACAAAAGTGTAGATGTTTTTCTTTATCACTATTAAGTTTGGTTGTGTTATTTTTCTTGGCTCTGTTGTTGTTGTTGTTCTTGTTGTTGTTTGTCTGTTTTTCTCTTTTTTATCATCTTTGTTGGTTTGTGTTTTTCCTTCTCTTTTGTTTGTTTGTTTGTTTTGGTTAAGGTTTTCTGGGGGTGTGGGGGTGGGGTATTTTTATGTTTTCTTTTATTTTCTTGCTTTGGGGGGGGGGGTTGTTGGGGGGGAGCTGTTTTGAAAAGGGTTATTTCCCCTTGTTTTTATTGTGAGACTGTATAAGTTGGGTTATTATTATTAAGATGTATCCCTAACGGGCGGGGACTGGATGTAAAAAAGCACATGTGTGCTTGTTCATTACCTCGAAATAAAAGATTCTTCATCTTTCTGTCATTGTCATTGTCATTGTCCCATTGTCATTGTCTATTTCACTGTCATCTCTCTCTCTCTGCTCCATCTCTCTCTCTCTCTCTCTCTCTCTTCTCTCTCTCCTCATCTCCTCTTTTATCATTCCTCTCTGCTTCCTTGCCTCACCCCTTCCCCCACTACTCCTCGTTGCTGTCTTTCTGAACAGCTTATTATTAACTGTTACTATCTTTTATAGATGTGACACTCCCGTACTTTGCTCCTTCCATTACCCCCACCCACCCAGCCCCCACCTCCCTCCCCCACCTTCTCTACCACCACCACCACCACCACCACCCTATCACCCTCACCTTCTTTGTTTCACTGACCCAGTCCCTGCTTCCTCATTGGATTGCAGACAGTGTGTCTGCTCACTCTCCGTGATGTTGAATATCTTTATTTCAAAAGAGTGAAGAGGAAGAAGAATGGCAGAAAGACCAATGCAGCCTTTTGTTTGTTTTATCGAGGTTGCCTGTTATTGGGCGTTTCCTTGCTTGTATTGTATTGATTGTATCATATGATCATACTGTATTTTTATTTATTGTATGTATTGTATCGTACTGTATTGATTGTATCTGTTGTATCGTACTGTATCGTATTGTATTGAAATCATATTAGTATCGTACTGTATCGTATGTATTGAATCATATTGTGTCGTACGTTGTATCGTATTGTGATCGACTGTGTCGTTTTGTATTGTATTGTATCATAACTGTATAGTAACTGTATTGTATTTTATCATATTGTATCGTACTGTACGT
>CM054160.1:4488948-4491448 GCA_028751875.1 Rapana venosa | reverse complement strand
GTGGTGGTGGTGGTGGTGGTGGTGGTGGTGGTGGTGAGGTGGTGGTGATGATGATGGTGGTGGTGATAACGGCGGTAGTGATGATGATGATAACGACGGTGATGATGATGATAATGATCACGACGACGACGACGACGACGATGATGATAATCATGATGATGATGATGGTGGTGGTGGTGATGATGATGATGATGATGATGATGGTGATGATGGTGATGACGACGATGATGATGATGATGATGACGCAGGACCAGAGCACGTGCTCCTGCAGCTGGCAGTCCTGTGGGTCATGTTGACCTGTGCACAGGCGCACCCGCAGACGGTGTTCAGCGACCCAAAGTGTCCCCAGGTAAACCATCACCTTACCTGTCCTTCCACTGTCTGTCTGCCCACCTGATCTCTACCATACTGCAGCAGTCACCATGACAGCTATTCTTCCACTGTCTCTCTGCCCACCTCAACTCTACTATACAGCAGTAGTCACCATGACAGCTATTCTTCCACTGTCTCTCTGTCCCACCAAACATACTTCATTGTCACCATAGTATTTTCACTGTCTCAGCCCACCTCAACTCTTCATACAGCGTAGTACCATGACGCTATTCTCCACTGTCTCTCTGTCCCACCTGAACTCTTCCATACAGCAGTAGTACATAACGCTATTCTTCCACTGTACTCTGTCCACCTCAACTCTACTAATGCAGCATAGTCACCATGACGCTATCGTACACAGCTCTCTGTCAACTCAACTTACGAACAGCAGTAGTCACATGACATACTCCACTGTCTCTTCTGCACCTCACTCATACAGCATTACCATGACCAGCTATTCTTCCACGTCATACGTCACTAACTCTTCCATACAGCAGTAGTAGTCACCATGACAGTCGATTAAATACATGACATGACTATGACGATGACGACAGATGACACAGAGGAAGACATAACACAGCACAACCACGATACAATCATCGACATATCTATATGACCATGTAGTCATAACGATGACTACGACGAGCGACGACGACGACGACGAAATGATGATGACGACGATGACGACGACGACGAGTGATCGATGGTGGGGGGATGGGGATGATACATGAGTGTATTGATGATAAGAGAGAGACGATTGCCGAGGTGACGGGAGTGGTGAAGATATGGTGGAGACGACGAATGGTGGTGGTGGTATGGAATGTTTTATGACAAGTGGTATTTGATGATAGGTTTGGTTGCGTGCTGATGGTGGTGTGACAATGGTGGGATGAGAAGGGGGGCACTGGTATGATTGTTTTAAAGTAAAACAACAACTGTCAACAGCATCGTGAACAGTTAGTTAACGCGCGCGGTCGCGAGTGCGAATACACAGCTAAAGTGAGTACTATAAAGTAAAGAAAAACACACACAGCAACATAACGCACAAAAACCGCGCGCGCCTGCGCCACTCACCCAACACTCCCCCCGCACACACACAGCCACTCAGACGCAAAACCACGCACCACACCCACACACCCCCCCACCCCCACCACACACACACACACACACGCAACACCACACACACACACACACACACACACACACACACACACACACAAACCCTCCTCCCTATACACACTAATCTACCTTGTATTTTTGTTTTTGTTTTTGGTCGTGTGTGTGTGTGTGTGTGTGTTCTTTCTTTTTTTCTCTGTTTCTATTTTGCTTTTGGAGTTGGTTTTATTATTATTGGTTATGGTAATAATGTAGTTAGATAATATTGATCAAGTTGTTTTTTGTTCCTAGATAGATCGCTTGATAAAATACATTTTTCAAAAGCCGGGATAGCCTAGTGGTCAGAACATTGCGCTCGCAATCTGACGACCCGGTTTCGATTCCCGTTCAAGGGGATATTTTCCCCAGGAGTGAACATCAGTGCAGACTCCACTCTCCCCTAAAAGTCCTTCGGATTAGACTATAAAACGAGGCCCCGTGTCCGAACGCACGCAGAACACCTTGCGCACACGTTAAATCCTGTTCCGCTAAAACCGCAAACACACAGGGACTGGATGAAAACAAGCACATTAATGCTTATTCCATCATCCTCGATATAAAAGAATAAAAAAAAAATTAAAAAAATAACACCTCTACCTACCTTCCTATCTGCCTACCTACTTACCTACCTCCCCACCCCCTCCCCACGCCCCTCCCCACACGCACACACATGCAAACACAAACACATACACACACTCCACATCATTATTTGTTTTTACATATATAGATAGATAAATAATATATATATATGTAAAAAAATAATGTTGATGATGTGTGTATGTTTTGTGTGTGCAGTGTGTGTGCATATATTTTACGGGGACGGGATAGCTCAGTGGTCGGAGCACTCGCTTTCCCCCAGCCAAGTTAAGCAGCGTCGAGCGTGGTTACCAGTTGGATGGGTGACCGTTTGCGCGCATTGGCTTCAGTACAGTTCCCCCAGCTGTAAATGGCTACCTGCCCTCTTTAGGGTCAG
>CM054160.1:4476448-4483948 GCA_028751875.1 Rapana venosa | reverse complement strand
GAGAGAGAGAGAGAGAGAGAGAGTGAGAGAGAGAGAGAGAGAGAGAGGAGAGAGAGAGAGAGAGAGAGATGGATAGGTATGGCTAATGGTTGAATGAAAAAGATAATGCATTTTCGTTTCTTCATATGTAAACATAATCTTCTTCATGCGCTCTCACGTGCACATGCTGTGTGTGTGTGTGTGTGTGCGCGCGCGCGCGTGTATGTGTATGTGTATGCGTGTGTGTGTTGCAGATGAAGGGCTTTTGCAAGAACAGCACCGGGAAAAGCGGTTTGTCGAATGGATCATTGCGGGAGTGTAGTTGTTGCTTGCCTGATATTTTGCCGCCGCAGAGGTGAGTATCACTGGCGCATATGGACACACACACACAGACACGCACGCGCGCGCGCACGCGCACGAACAAACACACACACACACATGAACAAACACGCACACACACGAACAAACACGCACACACACGAATAAATACGCATACACCTCACCCCCCCCCTCCGACACACAGACACACAAACAGACACACACACACACATACACACACACACTCAAACTCACACACACAGTCTTTCGGATGAGTCTATAAACTGAGGTCCCGTGCGCTTAGACACGCAAAACATCTTGTGCACACGGCTTTTCGGAAGAATACGCAATTCTGTGGCGTTGGGAACGTGTAACAAAATTTACAAAACTGCATACACATTGGGACTGGATGTAAAAAAAACAACAGCAAACACCTAATAGCTTATTCCATTACCCTCGATTTTAAACGAGTAAATAAAATGAATAAAAAAAATAAACAAACACGCACGCACGAGCACGCGTGCGTGTGCATATACACACCCACACACCCATACGAACAAATACGCATGCACACACACACACACACACACACACACACACACACACACACCACACACATTTATAATTTTGTGGTTGTTCATCTAGCTAAGATCGACTGCTTGGCTGCGTATACACCCAATAATCTCGCCTGCATCCTTTAGACGGAATCTTTAAACATAAGGCACAGATATTTGATAGAGGTTGTTATTCATACACCACACACACACACACACACACACACACACACAACACACACACACACACACAACACACACACACAGAGAGAGAGAGAGAGAGAGAGAGAGGATGAGAGAGAGAGAGAGAGAGGAGAGAGAGAGAGATGAGAGGAGAGAGAGAGAGAGAGAGAGAGAGAGAGAGAGGATGAGAGAGAGAGAGAGGAGAGAGAGAGAGAGGAGAGAGAGAGAGAGAGAGAGAGAGAGAGAGAGAGAGAATAGTCTCCCTAAATTTCAAACGGTTTTTCTATAGTTGTCGGCATAATTATAGTTTAGGTGGGGTTTTGGGGTTTGTTTGTTTTTAAATAATTGTGGACATATATTTTAGGCATTTTTCTCCCCATCCTGTTTGTGCTGTTGGCTTTCGTTGACATTTTTTGTAAGCCTCGATGACGGGTTTCTTTTATGTGTGGTTGTGATAGAGCCATTTCCCATATTTATTTATTGTGAAAAATGGACCATTGCCTTGTAAGGTATCGCAGAAGGAGAGAGAGAAATTTTATTTTATTTTATTATATCCAGGATAATGGAATAAGCACTCATGTGCTTTTTTACATCCAGTCCCCGTGTGTACGCGGTTTTGTAAATTTTGTCATCTGTTCCCACCGGCACACAATGGCCTACTCTTACGAAAAGCGGAACATGATTTAACGTGTGCGCAAGATATTCTGCGTGCGTTCGTACACGAGGCCTCGGTTTATAGTCTCATCGGAAGGACTTTTGGGGAGAGTGGAGTCTGCACTGAGGTTACCTCCAGGGGAAAATATCCCCCCTTGAACGGGAATTGAACCCGAATCGAAACCGGGTCGTCAGATTGCGACCGCAATGTTCTAACCACTAGACTCTCCCGTCTCAAACAGACAGACAGACATACGGACAGACAGAGACAGAAAGAGACAGACAGACAGACGGACAGAGAGAGAGAGGGAGAGACAGACAGACAGACGGACAGAGAGAGAGAGAGAGAGAAAGAGACAGACAGTCAGACGGACAAGAAGAGAAGAGACGAAGAGGACAGAAAGAGGCAGACAGACGGACAGAGAGAGAGAGAGAGACAGACAGACAGAAAAACAGACAGAGATAAAAGTTTCAATCACTGTCGGGATTTCTGAAGACTGCTCCACCAGGAATCCACACTGCAGTCAGCTTAGGCCGCACAGGCTTAGATTTTAGTCAGTAATGCCTTCAATGCTGATAATTATGGACTGGCTTCATTTTTTTTAGTTGCTCTTTTTTTTAAAAATCAAGAATTTATAATTAAAATAAAAACCAAGGGCCCGGTGTACGAACGCACGCAGAATATCTCGCATACATGTTAAAAATCCGCTCCGCTTTTCGGAAGAGTAGGCCATTCTGTGCCGGTAGGAACAGATGACAACCCCCTTCCCCCCCAAAAAAAAAGAAACCAAAAAAAAAACAACACCCAAAAAACCACCACGAGCATACACACAAGTAACAACAACAACAACACCACCAACAACAACACCAACAACAAAACCCGACCTTTTTATAAAAAGAAAAAAGGTTCCTAGAGATCAGCAGAGGATGGACAGGGACGGTGACGAAAGTGTACTATTGTCAGTGTGTTTGAAGATGCCACCCTACGATCTCACTCCTTTGCTAGCTAACTCTGATTGCTTGCTTGCTGACTTGCTTTTCCTGCTGATTGACGCTGGATTGATCGATCAATCTGTGGCCCGATGCACGGCCTCAATCTTACCAAGCTCCCATCAA
Source organism: Rapana venosa (assembly GCA_028751875.1). Taxonomy (NCBI): domain Eukaryota; kingdom Metazoa; phylum Mollusca; class Gastropoda; order Neogastropoda; family Muricidae; genus Rapana; species Rapana venosa. The sequence continues at coordinate 4,481,144 of CM054160.1, read as the reverse complement.
CCAGCCTCCTAGCATCGACTGCCCTGAGGGCATCTCCGACATTGCCCCTGCCGGTCACAGTGAGGTGGCCATCAAGTGGGAGAACCCCACGGCCTCGGATCCTGAAGACAAAGAACCCAGGTCAGTACCCCCAAAAAAACCCCAAAAAACAAACAAAACAAACAAAAAAAACCCAACAACCCGGGCTGAGTGACCCAAAGCTTTGTTAAATTGATATTGTCATCCTTGATGGAAGCACAGTTTGTGCCAAGTGGGCTGAATCATTAAAAATAAATAGTTTGCCGAGTTTTAATGAAATGTCATGTCTGTGGCTTTTTACAGCTTTAGTGCCTGAGGAATAGTTTGCTGTAGGATAAGTGTGTGTGCGTGTAAGTGTGTGTGTGTGTGTGTGTGTGTGTGTGTGTGTGTGTGTGTGTGTGTGTAAGTGTGTGTGTGTGTGTGTGTGTGTGTATGTGTGTATAAGTGTGTGCGTTCGCGCGCGGGTGTGTGCGTAACAGTAGAGCTGGGATCTAACATGCTTGACTGGAGCAAGATTTTGTACATGGGGACGAGATAGAAAACTCTGTGGTCAGACACTTGCTTTTCACCAGCCAATGTTAAGCAGCATAGAGCGTGGTTACCACTTGGATGGGTGACCGTTTGCGTGCCTTGGCTTCAGAACAGTCCCCCAGTTCACCCAGCTGTATTTGGGTACCTGCTACTTAAGGGTCAGGGAAAGGTAAAGCAGCGAGGGAGAGGAGATGGGCGCCGCCCTCAGTATGCTGGCCCCTGGAGAAGCTGAGGTCTCTGACGTCTCGCTCCCCTGCGACCACGTAGGTTATGGGACACCTTTACTTTTACTTTTTAAGGTTTGTACGCACAATATGGTGAGGAAAATTATGCAATAAAAATGACTATATAAAACATTTAACCTATCTGAATCAAGCAGGCCAAAATCCCGGAGAGTTATTGATGTAAACAACGTGCACAACGCCTACATTACACTCCCTGAAGTCGAATGATGGCTACCTAAATGGTGTCGCCCTTTCTTCCCAGTGTGACACCCCCCCCAAAAAAAAAAAAAAAATAAATAAAAAAACGAACTGAATGTCAAAGTCCTGGGGATGAGACTATAAACCGAGGCCTTGTGTGCGAACGCACGCAGACCATCTCGCCCACACGGTAAGCGTTAAAGCCTTGTTCTGCCTTGTGGGAGAGCGGGCCATTTCGTGCCAGTGGGAATACATAACAACATTTCTTACAAACGCGTGTACACAGGTGTCGTGCTCAGGCCCCATCCCCGACACCGAAATTCCCTAGATGGTGAGCACAGGGGATAACAAAAAGTACGGTTGCCTGCACGCAAAAAACAACACCCCCCCCCCCCCACCCCCAAAAAAACCCCACCCAAAACACACCAGTGGTGAACCTCACAGCTCTAACCCAGGAACGACAAAACAAAATATACCAGACAACATCCCCACCCCCACCCCACCCCTTCCCCCCTTACCTCCAACAACACTGATGTGAGAATGACCATGGGTGGTGGCAGAGTCCAGAAAACTAACGGACCAGATCCTGGCTCGATGTTTCCCGAAGGGACAGCCTACATTGGTTATAAAGTCACTGACTCTGGGGGCCTCCGTGACACCTGCCACTTCAACATACACGTCAAAGGTGAGATGAATGATGATGATGATGATGATGATGATGATGATGATGATGATGATGATAATAATAATAATAATAATAACAATAAATGGAATTTATATAGCGCTATATCTTGCAAATATCAAATCAAAGCGCTTTCATTCATCCTACTCAATCACATGTAGCCTTACAAATTCAAATGTATACACACACGCTCGAATGCACACGCGCACGCACGCACACACACGCACGCACGCACGCACACACACACACACACACACAATCACACACACACGCAGACACATAAAGGTTGTACACTCGGCAGGGTGATGGGGTTTTGGCTGTTGAGGGCAGGACAAAAATGAAATGGAACAAGAGGGGAGAATCTTAGGTTTGAAATAAATGTGTTTTGAGGCCGGATTTAAAACCGTCATAAGAAGGCTTTTGACGAAGGGAGAGAGGGAGGTCATTCCAGTTGGATGGACCAGAAAGAGAGAAAGAGCGACGGCCAACGGTGGACTGGTTGAATCTAGGTATTAAAGATCCGCTCTTTGTTCCCAACTTTGCCCATAAGTGAATTTCACATACACGTGCGCGCGCATGAGGGCGCGCAATTCACACACAACAACACACACCACACACACACACCACACACAAACACACACACACAACATATATATATATACATAATTATATATTATATATATTATTTATATATATAATATATATTATATATATCACAAAGTGAAAGATAACAAAGCATAATAAATGTTCCCAATATTTCGGCTTTCGCCTTCCTCAGGGGGGGTTTATTATGACGGTATTTATATAATATAAAGAGGAGAGAGAGAGGAGAGAGAGAGGAGAGAGAGGAGAGAGAGAGAGAGAGGGGAGAGAGAGAGAGAGAGAGAGAGAGAGAGAGAGAGAGAGAGAGAGAGAGAGAGAGAATGTATGCGTGTGCGTTCTTCTTTTTCTTCTTCTTCTTCTTCTTCTTCTCATTTTTATTTTATATTAATGGAAAAAGGAATAAACATACAAATTCGCAAAATATACATGCGTGCATTTATGCATGCATATAATTAGAACACGTGCGAGAACATACTGTATACTGTACTCCACCTACTACTCATTATGTCACTGTACATTCTGAGGCACTTTGTTTGGCTTGGGGATCCATCCTCTCATTCCAGTAAAGACCGCAATGTAATGGAACCCAGCAACAAGTTGGTCCAATACCCTTACATGCAGGACAATGTTAAGGGAACTTAACTTTAGAACTAACATCATTTCTTCTGTTGAGAATTTCCCCTGTCCAACTAGTTCAACGTAAATAAAACTGACTTCTATCAAATCAGAAATAATGATGTAAATAGCAAAAGAAGTTGCTGAAAGGAAGTTTGATGTAATTAGATATTGCGAAAATTCGGATTTGGATAATGAAAACCCTTTTCCATCACAATTCCTTTTCACTTTTTAAACCGGGTTTAAAACTGCAGCCTTGCATCTTACCCTTTTCCAACACAGATTCCACTGTGTATATACTTTCAAAAGTATTAAATAATAATAATAATAATAATAATAATAATAATAATGATAATAATAATGTATGGAATTTATATACCAGATATCGACATTGAAGACGTTTTTGAACTTCTAATTTGAGTAGCAGTTTGATCTTAGCCCTTTTTGATGTCTGTACCGTCAATATCCAAATATTACTCGCTCCTATGGTGGAATCTGGGGAACCACTTGCAAAACTGTCACTTTTTATATCTAGACCTATACTGTTTTTCTTCCCAAGGTCTTCAATAGGATTAGTATAGGCTACACGGGATAGCTCAGTGGTCAGAGCACTCGCTTTCCCCAGCTAAGGTTAAGAAGCATCGAGCGTGGTTACCACTTGGATGGGTGACCGTTTGCGCGCCTTGGCTTCAGTAGAGTCCCCCAGTTCACCCGGCTGTAAATGTGTACCTACCCTCTTTAGGGTCAGGGGGAAGGTAAAGCAGCGAGGGAGAGGAGATGGGCGTCGCCCTCAATATGCTGGCCCCTAGAGAAGTTGAGGTCTCTGACGCCTCGCTCCCCTACGACCACATAGGTTTATGGGCCACCTTACACATAAAAAGATATATCGCTAGGTATTTTGGGGTATTCCTCTTCGTGAATAGATAGTCCTCACACACAATGTAAGATAGCAAGTGGATCGGTGGTGTAGTGGATCGGTGGTCTAGAGGTAACGCGCCTGTCTAGAAAGCGAAAAGTCCGGGTCTGAAGTGTGCGGCGGTTCGTACCCCGTTTGGACCGGAACCTTTTCCCCCATCCATTAGACCATGAGTGGTGGTCTGGGCGCTAGTCTTTCGGATGAGACGATAAACCGAGGTCCCGTGTATTACACGTAATTATTTAGCGCACGTAAAAGAACCCACGGCAGCAAGAGAGTTGTCCCTGGCAAAATTCTTAGAAAAAAGCCACTCTGATAGGGAAACAATTACAGTTGCATACAGGAAAAAGAAATAAAAATGGGTGGCGCTGCTCTTGTGGCGACGCGCTCTCCCCGGGGAGAGCAGCCCGAATTTCACGGAGAGAAATCTGCCGTGACTTAAAGTGGTATGAAATGAAATCTGAGCGCTTTGATTTGTTGCTTTACAAGATTCAGCGCTATATAAATTCCATACATCATTCCATACATCCTAGCAAGGCTTCAAAGAAGCTGTTTAGAAACAGATAATAATCTTTTGCCCCCCCCCCCCCCCCCCCAAAAGAAAAGGGAGAGTATTATGAGCTTCTTAAGTTTGAGAAGTACTGGCCAAGTTGGAACTCCTGGCACTCTTTTGATTGCTTTGCTCCCTACACTGTGCACATCATTTAAAGAGGTGATGCTTTGTAGCAGCAAAGCATACTTCTTCACACAAAAATCGGTTTGGACACTGACATTTTGAAAACTGTATTTTCCAGTTTGACTTGCTAGCTAAATGTATGGACCTCTGGTATGGACGGAAGTGTGACCCCATGAACTGTGACTGTTAGTGAGGGCACATTCCTGTCATTCCAGTGGTGCGCTGCCAGTGGC
>CM054160.1:4454266-4475948 GCA_028751875.1 Rapana venosa | reverse complement strand
GGGGGGGGTGGGGGTAAATTTTGGTTTTTTTTTGTTTGGGGGGGGGGGGTTGTTGGGGGGAGCTGTTTTGAAAGGGTTATTTCCCCTTGTTTTTATTGTGAGACGTATAAGTATTGGGTTATTATTATTAAGATGTATCCCTAACGGGCGGGACTGGATGTAAAAAAGCACATGTGTGCTTGTTCATTATCCTCGAAATAAAAGAATTTGTCATTGTCATTGTCATTGTCATTGTCATTGTTCATTGTCATTGTCTCTCTCTCTCTCTCTCTTCTCTCTCTCTCTCTCTCTCTCTCTCTCTCTCTCTCTCTCTCTGCCCTCACCCCTTCCCCACTACTCCTCGTTGCTGTCTTTCTGAACAGCTTATTATTAGACTGTTACTATCTTTATATGATGTGACACTCCCGGACTTTGCTCCTTCCATTACCCCCACCCACCCAGCCCCCATCCTCCCCCCCCACCTTCTCTACCACCACCACCACCACCACCACCCCCTATTCACCCTCACCTTCTTTGTTTCACTGACCCAGTCCCTGCTTCCTTCATTAGGATTGCAGACAGTGTGTCTGCTCACTCTCCGTGATGTTGAAATATCTTTATTCAAAAGAGGAAGAGGAAGAAGAATGGCAGAAAGACAATGCAGCCTTTTGTTTGTTTTATCGAGGTTGCCTGTTATTGGGCGTTTCCTTGCTTGTATTGTATTGTATTGTATCATATTGTATCATACTGTATTTTATTGTATTGTATTGTATTGTATCGTACTGTATTGTATTGTATCATGTTGTATCGTACTGTATCGTATTGTATTGAATCATATTGTATCGTACTGTATCGTATTGTATTGAATCATATTGTGTCGTACTGTATTGTATCGTATTGTATCGTACTGTGTCGTTTTGTATTGTATTGTATCATACTGTATCGTACTGTATTGTATTTTATCATATTGTATCGTACTGTATCGTATTGTATTGTATCATATTGTATCGTACTGTATTGTATTGTATTACATTGTGTCGTACTGTGTTGTATTGTATCGTATTGTATCGTACTGTATTGTATTGTATTGTATTGTATTGTATTGTATCATATTGTATCGTACTGTATCGTACTGTATTGTATTGTAACGTATTATATCGTACTGTATTGTATTGTATCGTATTGTATCGTACTGTACTGTATTGTATCATATTGTATCGTACTGTATTGTATTATATTGTATCATATTGTATTGTGTAGTGCATTGTATTTAATTTATTTTTATTTATTTATTCTTTTATATCGAGGATAATGGAATAAGCACTTATGTGCTTTTTATATCCAGTCCCCGTGTGTATGCGGTTTTGTAAATTCTGTCATCTGTTCCCACCGGCACACAATGACCTACTCTTACGAAAAGCGCAACAGGATTTAACATGTGCGCAAGATGTTCTGCGTCCGTTCGCACACGGGGACTTGGTTTATAGTCTCATCGGAAGGACTTTTGGGGAGAGTGGAGTCTGCACTGATGTTAACTCCAGGGGAAAATATCCCGCTTGAGTTGTGTAGAGTAGCGTAGCGTAGCGTAGTGTAGTGTAGTGTAATGTAGTGTAATGTAGTGTAGTGCAGTGTAGTGCAGTGTAGAGTAGTGTAGTGTAGTGTAGTGTAGTGTAGTGTAGAGTAGTTTAGTGTAGTGCAGTGTAGTGTAGTGAAGTACAGTGTAGTATAGTGTAGTGCAGTGCAGTGCAGTTTAGTGTAGTGTAGAGTGTAGTGTAGTGTAGTGTAGTGTAGTGTAGTGTAGTGTAATGTAGTGTAGTGCAGTGTAGTATAGTGTAGTGCAGTGCAGGGTAGTGTAGTGTAGTGTAGTGTAGTGTAGTGTAGTGTATGCCACTTAAAGTCATGACAGATTTTTCGGCGGAGAGAGCACGTCGCCACAAGAGCAGCGCCAACCAATTAAAAAAAAAATTCCTGTCTGCAGCTGTATTTATTTCCCTATCAGACTAACTTCTTTTTCTACGGAATTTTTCCAGGGACAACGCCCTTGTTGCCGTGGGTTCTTTCACGTGCGCTAGGTAATCAAGTAACACACGGGACTAGCACACAAACGGCCTAGTGGATGGTGAGGGAGGGGGGGAGTTTCTAGCCTCTCGGGGATCGAACCACCACACACTTTGGACCCGGACATTTGGCTTTCTGGGTTGATGCGTTACCTCTAGACCACCGATGCACCAGCTTAACAAGTACACAAACAGAACTCCACCTTACAGCAGTAGTCACAATGACAGCTATTCTTCCACTGTCTCTCTGCCCATCTGAACTCTACCATACAGCAGTAGTCACCATGACAGCTATTCTTCCACTGTCTCTCTCTGCCCACCTCAACTCTACCATACAGCAGTAGTCACCATGACAGCTATTCTTCCACTGTCTCTCTGCCCACCTCAACTCTACCATACAGCAGTAGTCACCATGACAGCTATTCTTCCACTGTCTCTCTGCCCACCTGAACTCTTCCATACAGCAGTAGTCACCATGACAGCTATTCTTCCACTGTCTCTGCCCACCTCAACTCTACCATACAGCAGCAGTAGTCACCATGACAGCTATTCTTCCACTGTCTCTCTGCCCACCTCATCTCTACCATACAGCAGTAGTCACCATGACAGCTATTCTTTTCCACTGTCTTTTGCCCCACCTCAACTCACCATACAGCAGTAGTCCCCCAGACAGCATTTTTCCACTTCCCCCTGCCCCCCCAAACTCTACCATACAGCATAGATCCCCATGACAGGGACACGGGGACGAGGAGAGACACGACACACGATGAAGATATATGATGATAACACGGACAACGACAGACGACGACACGACACGACGAGGGAGAGATGATGATGATTATGAATGATGATATGATGGCGATGATGAGTTTAGAGGTGGCACGACGACGAGACGACGACGACGACGATGATATAGAGATGGGGGGGTGGTGGGGTGGTGTGGTGTTGGTGGTGGGGGGTTGGGGGTGGTGGTGGTGTGGGGGTTTGGTGTGTAGATGAAGATGAAGAGATGATGAAATGAAAATGATGTTCCCCCCAGAACAGGCCACACTCATCACACCCAATCCGTTGGGAACCCTTAAACACACAACAAAAACAGGTCAAATGCTGGGTCCATTTTTGAACACCTCACCATCCAAGGGCCCCTTCCCCCCCCCTTCCCCCCCCCCCAACCACAAGTTAAATATTTTTTCCCTTCTTCTTTGAAGTACAGCATTTTTTTATATTTGGTTTGCTAATTTCCCTCAGGGATGAAAATAATAAAAAAAAAGAAAAAAGAAAGAAAAAAAAGAAAAAAAAGAAAAAGAAGAAGAAGAAGAAAGAAAAAAAGAAGAAGAAAAAAAGAAGAAGAAGAATGATATGTTTATTAGGAAATTTTATGACCGTTTTGTCTTGAAAACCCAAATCAAAACGTTTGCATTCGACATTCACCCATGCAACCCATCACAAAATACAAATAAACAAATAAAAGTTTTAGCACAACACCTTGGGGGGGGGGGGGGGGGGGGAGTTGGGGGTGGAGGTAGTTTTTTTAAAAGTGGGAACAAAAACGGGGGAAATCCAAGTAGAGAAATAAGTTTTTTGGGGAGGCTAATTTCAATAAATGAAAATCAAACTACACTCCACCACAAAATGAGTCCATTGACCTTCATCTTCTTTGCGTGCCGGGGGTTTTTTGTGAGACCAGATCTTCAAAAAATTTCACATTGCCTCGGGTCTCCACCGTCCCCGAAACAGTTTCTGCTCCAGAGGGGGGGCTCAGGCCCCTTTTTCCACCCTTTAGCGTCTGGAGGGTCCGCAGTCTTGTAGGAGTGGGCCGTATCCTTTTTTCTTCTCCACGGGGGCACTAGCAGATGGTGCAATTTTCAATTTTCTGTGGAGGTGTTTACACCCGTTGGCCTTCGTAGTCTGAAAATACCACCTGTGCTTGCCCTGATCCCTTCCCCCTAAAAACCCGTTTTATTTCTTTTTTTATTCTTTTTATTTCGAGGATAAGGAAAAAAAGCACTCTTGTTTTTTTTAAATCCATCCCCGTGGGAGGGGCGGTTTTTGTAAATTTTGCATTTTTTCCCACCCAACAATGGCCTACCCTTACGAAAGGGAACAGTTTTAAAACGGTGCGCAAGATGTTCTGCGGCGTTCGCCAGGGGGCCCGGGGTTATAGTTCATCCGAAAAACTTTGGGGGGAGGGGATCTGCACGATTTAACTCCAGGGAAAAAATCCCCCCTTGAAGGGGAAAAACGAACCCGGGTTCGTCAGATTGCGAGCGCAATGTTCTAACTACAAGGCTATCCCGTTCTAGCAGTCGGTAGGGGTCGGGGTTGGAGGGGGCAAGAAAGTTTGGATTTGAGGTTTCGATTGATTAAAAAGCTACTTCGGGCTTGTACGAACCCTTCCCTCCTGATTGTTTTTCCTTTTTGTTTTAAAACACCCAGCTCCTCCTCACAAAACCTCTATTGTATGCAAATTTCGCCAACTTCCTCATTTCTCACTTTTTTTGGGAAACTAGCATTTCAATATTAATAACTTTTCATAAAATATCAATTTTCCAGTCTATTTTTTTTACGTGTCGAAATAGTAAAAAAACAGCGAACACTAGAAATTTAACCCCTTTTTTTCTTAAAAGGGCAATTTTTCAGTGTATGATAAATACCCACCTTTTTACCACGGAAACCATTTTTGGTCCAACTTACAGCTAACTCCAGACAGCCAGAATTCTTTGACACTAAGGGCCTGTAAAAAAGCCAACAACAGGGTCTAAAAAAAACAAAAGAAAAAAAAAGAGTAGCAGAAAGCCGGGTCAAAACTGACAACCATTTTACATTTCGCTTTAAAACGCTTCCCCAACCTTTCGTTTTAAAGGAAACAATAATAGGGGGGAATTTTAATAAACCCTGTTTTACGCCAAAAGGGGATAAAAAACCTTTTACATTCCCCCAAGACCAGGAACGAATTTTGAACACAGGTAAAATCATTTTTTTTTCAACTTTAATTTCGAACAAGTTCGTTGAAAAGTTCCCCTCTTTGAAGCAGTTATTATAGTATGTCACTATTAAACTGCTGTATCAAAGGCCTTTCGGAGTCAAAAAAAAAGCAGCATAACCCCCAAATTTTAAAAACCTCCCGACTGTGTCTGCAGGGCCCCTCTTCGGTGCACAAGAGTAAATAACTACAGGCCCACACTTTGCAGTTTCTGTCTGCGCGGCATTCTACCATTCTCTTCATTTTTTTTGGGGTGGGTGGATAAATGATGAGATAAAGAGATGATGATAGATGATGATGAGACGATGACGACAAAGACAAAACGACGACGGGGGGTCCCGGCGGCCGGCGGCGGGGGGCACGGCACGGGTTTGGTTGGTGGTGATGATGGAGGGGTGGTGGGGGAGCGGCGGGCGGCAGCGGGGTGGTGGGGTGGGGTGGTGGTGTGGTGATTTTTTGTGGTTGGTTGGGATGGTGGTGATGAAATGATATGAGATAGAGATAAGGGGGGGGGTTTTGGGGGTGGTGGTGGTGGTGGTGGGTGGGGGGGTGGGGGGTGGGGGGTAGATGTGATAGGTAATGAAATTTTACGATGGTGATGATGATGATGAGATAATGGGGGGTGGTGGGATAGATGAAATGAAATGTTGGCAGGGTGATGATGATGACGAAGAGATGGGGTGGTGGGGGTGGTTGGGGTGGTTGGGGGTGGGGGGGGAGAGATGAAAAAATGAAGATGAGAAGATAAAAAGATGAGAAGATGATGAGAGATGAAGATAGATGATGAAAGATGAGATGAGAGAATATGAGGATGATGAGAAAGAGAGTAGTGATGATGAGTATAAGAAGTGAAAAGATGATATGATGATGAGATGATGATGATAGATGAGGATATGATGATACGGCGGAGGATGATGATAAAACAAAACGTTGATGAAAAAATTTGATGATGACGGACGACACGACGAAACGACGAAATGATAACAGAGATAGGTGGTGGGGGGGTGGTGGTGGTGGTGGTTGAGAGGGATATGATGAGATGGGGTGATGGATGAGATGATAAAAAAATGGGGAGATAAATGATGAGGTGATGAAGACGAAAATAAAGATGATGAGAGCCGCCCAGCCAAGCCGTGTTCCCTGCCGCAGCCGGGGGTCAGGCCCCTTGCCAGGCCCCCGGGGCCCACCCCCCCCAGGCCCCATTTTAAAACCACCGGGACCCAGTTCGCCCCATTAAACCAACCCACCTGCGTTTTTTTCCACTGTCTTCTGCCCACCCAATCTACATACAGAAAAGGGGTCACCATGACACTTTTCTTCCACTGTCGCGCCCACCTAACTCAAACATACGCATAGTCCCCATGACCTATTCTTCCACTTTTTGTCTGCCCCCCTACTCTCATAGCGTATCACCATGACAGTTATTCTTCCCACTTCTGTCTTGCCCAAAAACCCCCTGAAATTCTCCTTTTTTTACCAAATATTTCCCAGTAAAAAACCATGAAGCTATTCTTCCACGCCCCTTTTCCCCCCTTTTCTCTACCAACGGGCCCCCCCCATAATCACCATACACTTCTTCCATTGCCCCTCTCCAACCTAACCACTATACAAAAATTATAACCCCATAATATTCTCCCACGTCTCTCTCCCCCCTCTTAACCAACCCCCACCACCCCACCATCAAATAAAAAAAAAAAAAAAAATATGGCGTTCCTTTCGAAACTACAAAAACCCCCAAAATATTAAAAAAAAAAATCATAAAAAAAATAAAAACATCCGAAAAACACCAACCATCAAACAAAAAAATTAAAAAATAACCCCAAAAAAAAAAAATCATCATCATCATCGCGTCGCGTCGTCGTCATCATCATCACATCGTAAAACATCATCATCTCACATCATCATCACAAACCCTGACAGTTTGACAACAACCTGGACAGAAAACAGACAAAAAACCCCCCCCCCAAAAAAAAATAATAAATAAAAAACCCAACACATTTGATGACAAGCGTTTTTTTCCTCCGATGCTAATCCCCGTTCACTCTCCTTCCCCCATCTTCTCCCCCCTCCCTGCTCTCCCACTTCCCCTTCCTCCCTCCCCCCCCCCCCCCCCTCAGCCGGGACAGGAGAGGGAGGGGGGCAGTGTACGCACACAGCGCCGGGCAGACTGTGCGGGGACTGCCCCCGCTGACAAACGTCCAGAGGAGACGGCTGCATCACAGTCCTGCTTCCCCCGACCGGGCCTTTTCAACTTAGTATGGGCAATGGCCAGGACATCATCATCAGTCATCAGTGAGGGGGTATTCCCTTTGAGACATTTAGTTGGGGTTTTTGGTTTTGGCTGTTTTTTTTTTGGGGGTGTTATTTGTTGGTGTTGGGGGGTGGTGGTTTTAGGGTAGGGTGTAAAGGTGGCGGTTTTAAATTTTGTCCTTCTTTTTTTTTGGGGTTTTTTTTTTTTTCCCCCTTTTTTTTTGTCTGCTCCATTTCCTGCTTCCTGCCCTGCTTTCCCCCACCCCCGCTCATTTTAACAACCCTGCGCCTCCGGCCACACCCAGATTCGTTATTCTCCTTCAGGGCAGAATCTACGTAGGCCACCCAAAATTAGGCCCCAGTGGGGCCACAAAACCAGGGGGGGGACCCCTTTCCTGTGCCGGTCATGGGGGGTGGTCAGTGGCGCCTGTTTTCTGACTGACATACCAGGGCACCACCTGCGATCCCCCTTACTAACGACAGTATGGCTCATCGCGGACCGGGTTTCGTTTATTATTTTTTATATCAAGGGAAAGGAGCAAGCACTCATTGCTTTTTTTTTTATCCAGTCCCCGTGTTCGTTTTTTGTAAATTTTGTCATCTTTTCCACGGCACACAATGGCCTACCCCGAAAAAAGGAACGGATTTAACGTTGCGCAAGATTTCTGCGTGGGTTCGAACACGGGGGCCCGGTTTTTTACTCACCCCAAAGGGCTTTGACATTCAGTTCGATTTTTTTTTTGTCAAACTGGGGAAAAAAGGGGAGGACTGGGAATCCCCAAACCCCGAACCCCACGGTTAACTTTATGGAGGGGATCGTCTTAACCCCCCTGCCCCCTTTCTCTTCCCCTCGAGTGGGCGAACCCACAACGTCCCCCCCCAAAGACCCTCCCCAGGCCTGGGGAACCTCCCACCCCAAATTCTTTGACACAAACTCACGGGAGCCAGAATGAAGGGGAAACCGAACTAGGGTTCACCTGAGAAAGGTTGGGGGGGGAAATTGACGGGATCTGTTTGTCCTTACTGCTTTCCCAAGACCATGTCTGCAAGCCGCCTCGTTGCTTGTTGCCCTGTTTTTCGAAGACCGAATGCCGAGGCCTAAAACAGTTTTTTTTCAAAGACGGGGAGGAGATTGTGGCCACAGAGCTGCTTGAAGTCTTAGTTGAGTTGGGCTTTTCCCCTGTTCCCGTGTCTTCTCCTCTACCCCTCCCCCCCACCTCCTTGAATATTGTGGTCGGGGGGTTTTCCCTTTTTAAAAATCCTACAAGAGTAACGACGTTTGAGTTTGATTTCATCCAAAAACGATTTGAAGATTTAAGCAAGTAATTTGTATTCTTTGTATTGTATTTATTTTTTTACGCGTCAGCCCTGGGCTTGATCACAGTTCTTGATTAAAAAAATTGACGCGGGGGCAACAGCAAAGGAGAGGGTGATGACCATGGGTTCCCACCCTAAATTCCACTTTAAAAGCTTTGCTTTAGTGATCGACTATATCTCTGACAATAATAAAAATAATTAGGAGCCTTGACTTCCAACCCCCCTTTTGGCGGCAGCCTTGGGGCTGGTTGGCCTTTTTGGGAAAACCCAAAAGCTCCCGTCCATGCCCACTGGCCCAGAGAGTGGGGATGTGCTGTGGGGAAGGCCCCTTTCCCCATAATCACATTTTCTTTTCCCGTTTCCAAAAAAAGTAAACTGCCTCCTCTGCTGTTTTTGGGGTCATCGTCGCACGACGCACAAAAATACATTTATTCTTTTTAGTTCTTTAAAAACTAAAACCACCCCCACCCGCCCCCTTTTATGAACACACGCAGAACATCTTTCGCACACGTTTTAAAAATCGTTCTGCCTTTCGGAAAGTAGGCCATGGGGTACCGGTAGGAAACGGATGGCGAAAAAAAAACACAAAACACACACAACAACACACACACACACAACCCCAAAACACACACACACACACACACAACACACAAAACCCCACACACACACCACACACACACACAAAAATAGAGTTTCGATAAAAATTTTTAATATTTAAATTTAGGAACTAAACCACTTCAAAAACGAAGAATTTCAAATTCTTTTTGTTGACAAAATGGAAATATTATAAACTACCCTATTTCATTTTTTAACCCCAAAACATGAAATAAAATTTCTGAACAAAAACACAATCGATACAACTTCAAACAACAAAAACATCCAGTCGGTTTTTTTTTTTTGTTTTTTTTTAATCTCTCCCAAAATCTTTTTTGAAAATTTAGTACAACTTTTAAATCAAGACTCCCCCCCCCCCCCCCCCCCCCCATCCGACCCCCCACGCACAAAACACAGACCCACCGCTCGCGCGCGCATGCACGCACACACACATACAACACGTACATACACACACCAAAACACAAAAACGCACACACATACACACAAACCACACACAAATACACAAACACCCAAAAACAAACACACACAAACACCACCAACACACACACCACAAACACACCAACCAACAAAAACAACACCCAAACAACACACACACACACACCCCAAAACCCCCCACACACACACCACACACACACGAAATAAGTTTCGATAAAAAATTTAAAAAATTCAAATTTAGGATACTAAAACCCACTTCAAAAAAAGAAAATATCAAAAATTTTGTCGACGAAATGTGAAAAAATTATAAACTATCCTATTTTTTTTTAAAAACCCCCCCAAAAACACAAAAATAAAATTCGAACAAAAAAAACAATACAACAACTTCAACAACCAAAGCACCCCGTCAGATTTCGTGTTTTTTTTGTGTGGTTTTTTTTTTACTTTCCGAAAAATTTTTTTGAATTTTAGTACAACTAAACAGGGCTCCCCCCCCCCCCCCACCCCCCCCCCCATGCCCCAGACACACAGACACACACCGCTTGCGCGCATTTCACGCACACAACACATACAAACCCCGTAACCCCACACACACACACACACACACAAACACACATACACAAACACGCACAAACAACACACAAACCACACAAAATACACAACACACACACACCCACCAACACACAAAGCACACAGAAACAATAAAAAGAAACAGAAGAGGCTGGTTTATCCCACATACTTGTTTTAGTTTTCTGGATATTGAGAAAATTCTTTCACTCAGTACGGTTTTTCGAAAAACCCGACTAAAAAATTGTTTCTCCCAATCACAGATTGAAATTAAATGCCTTTTTGAGCACAATTTGCCAAAAATAAAACAAGTATATCGGGGACAAATTTTCTAATTTCATGTTCGTATCAAAGTCAAGGGTTTAAAAAAAAGTTTTAACCCCATTTTCAAATAAGTCTCTGAGGAAATTTTAACCAATCCAGGGTTATTTTGTGAGTAGCCTTTCTCGGCAATCCCCATATTTTTCCCTTTTTTGAAAAGGGTCGGGGAAACTACATTTTGCTTTTTCACACTGCCTTACAAGTAATCAAAATTGTTTGTTTTCCAACATTTGAGTAATTTTTTAATTGTTTGGTTTTGTTAATTTTTTTTTTTTAAGCCATTTTTTTGCAACATACTATTTAATAGATTGGAAAAATCTTTTTAATGTGCTCATACCAACAGTACATTCTCTTTAAACCCTTATCTCTTATGTTCCCCCCCCCCAACCCCCCCGCCTCCATCCCGCTAATACACTTTGAGTGAACAGACTAAAAAATTTAAGACACACACACGCACAAACAAATACAAAAAAACACCACACCTACACCAAAATCACACAAAAACACACCAACCACCACCACACACAAATACACAAACCGCACACACTACACACAAACCAAAAAAATTTTACAACACACACACAACCCCAAAAACACACCACACACAACCCCACCCGCCCGCACAGCAAAAACCACACACACCACACACACACACACACACAAAACCAAAAACACAAATAAAGCCAAAATCGTATAGACAATGAAAAAAACCACAAAACGGGATAGACACCTAGGGAAATGCCAAACATGATACTTTTCTTTTCAATCTAACAAAAGAAGTAAAAAACTGGCACCCAAAGAGCACCTGCTTTAAAACCATCTGTATCATTACATATGGAAATATAATATTTATATAAATTTTAAATAATTTAAAACTAACTATATATTTTTCTATAGTTATCTCTCTCTCTCTCTCTCCCCTCTCCTCTTTTTATATATAAAATAAATATATAAAATAAAATATAAAAATATATAAAATATAAATTATATAATATATATATAAATGAAAACAGAGAAAAAAAATACGACAAGGAAAAAAAACGAAAACAGGAAACAGAGACTTGAAATCCAACAAGATGTTTTAGTGTACGTTGTGTGTGTGTGTGTGTGTGTGTGTGTGTGTGTGTGTGTTTCAGATGCGTGCTTTTTAAAACAGCACCGGAGAACGATTCTTGGGGGTTGGTTGCAGCGCCATTTTTGGTGGGGCTGTTGCCTTCTTTTAAAATTTTTTCTCCTCGGAGGTAAGTTGCTTAAATCTGGGGCCAACGCACCCATACACAAACCCGCGCGCAAAAATAAGGCACACAGTGGTTTTTTTTTTATAATTTGTTTTTTTTTTAAGGGACATATTCAATTTTACAAAAAAATTTTTTACATAAATCTTTCCTTTTAAAAAAAAATTTTAACTTTTTCGAGACAAATTTTTGGGGAGCCACATGAAAAAGTCAATCGGGAGATTGACAGCATTTAAAAATCTATCCCCCAAAATTTTCTACAACATCTATCTACTATCATCTATCTATCTACTATCTATCTATCTATCTATCTATTAAACATCTATCTACTATCTCTCTATCTATCTATCTATCATCATCTAAAAATCATCACTTTCTGTCCCGATTTTGACGACGTGGGGGGACCCCAAAAATCAACAACCAGTTCCCCCCATTCCTCTCTTTTTTCTGCCTTTTCCCCGGGGTTTTTTTGAGTTTCTAAAAGGGCCTGTCCATTCCTGATGTTATCCTCCCAGCTCTTCCTTGGGCGCCTCTTCTTTTTTTCCCCCCCCTTGGGCATGCCTTTAAAACTTCTTTTCAAGTCCTTTGATCTTTACAGCCCTAACCATTTTTAAATTTTAAAGTTTTTTTTACGATCGAGAAGGGTTTTCATAGGACCAATGTTTCTGATTCTGTTAAGCACCTTTCGTTGCTTATGTGGCTTTTTAGAGATCCAAGGAGTCTTCGAAAGCATCTCACTCCCCCCCTGTATTTTTCTCTCCAAAATCTCAGTCAGGTCTGATTCCCCAAGGCATACAGAAAAATGGATATATAAAAACATATATATAATAAAATATTAATTATATATAAAATATATATATATATAAATATATATAAATTATAACCTAAAAAAAACCCCAGACTGGGGTGTCCCTGGGAAGATCCCAAAAAATTGCTAAACAAATTTTTACAACAATCCTTTTTCAGCCAGGGGAAATTTTTTACCACAAAGCTTTCAAGGTTGAAGAAAAACCCCAAAAAACAATTTTGATACCCCCCCCCCCCCCCCACCACATCAACAAACACAACTAAAAACAACCAACACCCCCCCGGGAGGGCCCCCCTTCAAACCCCCCCCCCCCCCCCCTCCCCCCCTAAAGTTTTGTATAAAACTAAATAACAATGACCATGTTGTACAACCCCAAAAACAGTCAAAGACAATTTAAAAAAAATTTTTAAACCCCCCCCCATCCCCAAAGGATAAATACATCACCCAAAAAACAAAGAAAGGCCTTCCCCAAAAGTTGAAAACACAAGAAAAGACAATTGAAGGTTAAATTTAGCCACATAACAAACCACAGGGGCTTCGGTTAAAAAACCCAACAACCAACAACCAAAAACAACCCAAAGAAACAATTTTAAGAACACCGAGGAAGAACGTGACTAACAGAAAGATAATGATGGAACACCAACGTGGAAATGGGCGAGAAACCTTCTTGCGCAGACACCATGCTTTGGCACCGAACTGACATAAATGACTGGGATGCACCACTTCACAGTCTGATGCCCCAAACACCTCCCTACGGAGTGATGAGAAAAGGTAGAAAGATAACACCAAACATCATCCCGGTTTAACCTTTTTGCTGATTTTTTTTTTCGAGATCAGCAGAGAATGGGCAGGGACGGTGCAGTATTGTATTGTCAGTGTGTTTGAGGAGAACAGGAATAATAAACGTGACACTAAACAGCAGCCAGGTTTAACCCGTTTGCTGATTTCCTTCGAGGTCCGCAGAGGATAGACAGGGATGGTGAGCAATTGTATAAGTATATACAAGGTTTAACAATTATTCAATGATAGACTTTTATTTATTAATTTTTGTATTTATTTCGAGGATGATAGAATAAGCACTCATGTACTTTTTTTTACAACCAGTTCCCGAGTGTATGCAGTTCTGTTAATTTCGTCATTCGTTCCCACCGGCACGCAATGGCCTACTCTTCCGAAAAGCGAAACTGGTTTTAACGTGTGCGCAAGATGTTTATGTGTTTCGCACACGGGACCTCGGTTTATAGTCTCATTCGAAGGACGTTTTTTTTGGGGGGGGAGTGGAGTCGAGCACTGATATTAACTCCGGAGGAAAAATCCTCTTGAACGAGATTCGAACCCGGGACAGCAGATCTCGAATGCATCACTCTAACCACCAGGCTACCCCGTCCCCCAAGGAAAAGGAAAGAAAAGTGTGCCTGCTTTTCCTGCTTGCTTGCCTGCTGCTTCCTTGGCTGGGGGCAAGATAGCCCGGTGGTTAGCCTGGCGCCTTCATGATCCGCTGACCCGGGTTCGATTCCCGTTCAAGAGGATTTTTCCTCTGGAGTTAACATCAGTGCCGACTCCACTCCTCCCAAATGTTCTTCGGATGAGACTATAAACCAAGGTCCCGTGTTCGAACGCACGCAGAACATCTTGCGCACGCGTTAAAATCCGTCCCGCTTTTCGGAAGGCCATTGTGTGCCGGTGGGAACGGATGACAAAATTTACAAAAATACTGCATACACACGGAGACTGGATTGAGAAAAAAGCACACGATTGCCTAATCCATTATCTTCGAAAAGTAAGAATAGATAAACAAAACGAATAAAATAAATAAACAAACTGCTTGATGAACGATTACTGATTGGTCATTCTGTGGTCATGGCTAGGACGTCGTATTCATCCTCCCAGCATCAAATGCCCTGCTAACATCCACAAGACAGCCCCTGCAGGTCAGAGCCAGGTGAAGGTCACGTGGAACACGCCTACAGCCTCCGACACGGACGATGACAAACCCAGGTCAGTAGTATACCCCCCCCCCCCAAACCCCCAATTAAAAATAAAAAAACCACAACAAAAAACTCTGACTCTGGCCAAGACACTTTGTCAGTTAACTGTTATGGGATGAATTATTTCCTGCAAAGTGCCAAGGCTCACATCAAAATGTTAATCACATTATCTGAAATATCCCGGAGGGGTTTGTCTTTCTTTGAAACACGAACATGACAAACTTGTATTCTTCCTTATACATGTGCATGTTATATCAGAGCAGACATCCCCTGAACACCACCAAAGTGACCCAGGAGCAGTGCAGGGCTGCTCTGGCTGGTAGGCCGACGGTGGCTTAATATTGTACAGCTTTCCGTCGACGTTCGGCCCTTGAGAATGTCACGTAGCAAACATGGGGCGGAAAATCAAATCAAATCAATTTCTTTTATTTTGAGGATAATGAAAACCACTCATGTGTTGTTGTTTTATTTTTGCATCCAGTCCCCGCCCTAATCAGGGAAACCAAATCAGAGATGACTGAAAAGAGTGGCATGGGAACATCAGAAAAGGAAAGACAACACGGAAGATTGGACAGCAAAAGAAAAAAAACCCAACAACAACACCAACAACACCAACAAAGCAACAAGAACACCAACAAAGCAACAACAGCATTCACAACACTGTGACTGTAAAAAAGACACAACTAGAATATTTACAATGCACTTCAATTCCGATATTCAGTCACCTTGGTAAAAACAAACCCCTTCAGTAATGAAACTACAAGGTAAGAAAACCTAAGCAAACGAATACGTAGAAAACGTAGCAAGAATATCAATTCATTATTGTAGAGTTTCAGAGCTGTCAATAAAGAGAATGCACAAAACACAAACACGACGTTGTTGTTGTTGTTTTTGTATTGTTAATAATAATATATAATAATGTTGATGATAATAATAATAACAAAAATGATGATGATAATAATGATAAAAAATGTTGATAATAATAATAATAATAATAATAATAATAATAATAATAATAATAAATAATAATAATTTAACAATACTACTACTACTACTACTACTACTACTACTACTACTACTACTAAATGGAATTTATATAGCGCTATGTCTTGTATAAACAAATCAAAGCGCTGTTGTTTTTATTGCTGTTGTGTTGTTGTTCTTGTTGTTGTTGTTCTTGTTGTTGTTGTGCGTTCTCCAGCTTACCAGCCTGTGTGTCACCCAAAATATGCATTGTTCATTAACTCGTCCCACCCGGGAATCACTGTGAGATAGGAAGTACACCGGGTGAGAAGTTTAGCGCGATTGACTGTTTTACAAGCACCTTGCCATAATAGGCAGCCATACTCCAACTTCAGAGGATAATCTGGGCTATTGACAACCCGTGTAAAGTTTCACTTCAAACGGAACAAACTATTGTGCGGAAAACGTATCAGAATCTCACCAAGCCTTGCGTATTTTCATTACAAAAACAACAACAACCCCACACTCACAAAGCAGAGGTTGTGCAGAAAATAGAGCCAGAATGTTGATAATGTCGTGAAGATTCAAAACTACAAACTAAACAGTAAGTAAAGGTAAAGGTGTCCCATAACCTATATGGTCGTAGAGGAGCGAGGCATCAGAGACCTCAGCTTTTTCAGGGGCCAGCATACTGAGGGCGGCGCCCATCTTCTCTCCCTCGCTGCTTTACCTTCCCTGATCCTAACGAAGCAGGTTCCCATTCATACCAGGGTGAACTGGGGCACTGTACTGAAGCCAAGGCGCGCAAACGGTCACCCATCCAACTGGTATCCACGCTCGTTGTTGCTTAACCTTGGCTACAATATACAATATTTCATTTTTATTTCATTTCATTTTTACCACTTTTAGTCACGAGATTTCTCTGCGTGAAATTCGGGCTGCTCTCCCCGGGGAGAGCGCGTCGCCACAAGAGCAGCGCCACCCATTCTTTTTTTGTTTGTTTTTGGTCTGCATCTGTATTTGTTTCCCTATCAGAGTGGCTTTTTTCTAAGAATTTTGCCAGGGACAACTCCCTTGTTGCCGTGGGTTCTTTTACGTGCGCTGAATAATTTTGTGCAACACACGGGACCTCGGTTTATCGTCTCATCCGAAAGACTAGCGCCCAGACCACCACTCATGGTCTAATGGATGGGGGAAAGTTTCGGGCCCAAACGGGATTTGAACCACCGCACACTTCCGACCCGGACTTTTCGCTTTCTAGACAGGCGCGTTACCTCTAGACCACCGATCCACAAACAATATACACAGTATAAGAATATAATCCTTCGGATGAGACTATAAACCGAGGCCCCGTGTTCGAATGCATGCAGAACATCTTGCGTACACGTTAAATCCTATTCCGCTTTTCGGAAGAGTAGGTCATTGTGTGCCGGTGGAAACAGATGACAAAATTTACAACACCGCATACACACGAGATAGGATGTAAAAAAAAAAATAAAAAAAGCACATGAGTGCTTGTTCCATCATCCTCGATATAAAAGAAGAAATACATAAATAAATGAAAAATAAATAAATCCGAAAATCAAAGTTAAGAACACTTTGATGATATTATGATAGTGAGAAATATACGACTGGCAATTAAAAGCCCTGCAGGATGTATTCAACATTGCAGATTACAGAGTAGTACGCACCTTAAATAAAGGCTGACAACAAATGACATCTCACACTCACACATGCTCACGCGCCCGTGCGCGCGCGCGCGCGCACACACACACACACAGATACACGCACGCACGGACATACACACATGCTCACACACATATACAACAACAAAGCGCACACACTATAAGACAATAGAGAAACACCTTCAAGCACATCTAGTAAAATACAGTCATCAGTGCCATCATAAGCCATATACACATCACCACCATCAAATTATTCAACATCACACACACACACACACACACACACACACACACACCAAACACACACACACACAAACACACACACACACACACACAAATATATATATATATATATATATATATATATATAATATATATATATATATATATATATATATATATATATATATATATATATATTCACTTTTGCTCATTCTCCTGCCTTTTTTTCAGAAAGACTGAAAAGATACCAATTCTTTCTTATGCATCAAAATTGTATGTGTCATTGTATTCTCTAATACAATGAGGGATATCTGGAAGGACTGGAAGAAAACCACAACATCATCAGGAAAAGAAGTTGTCAATCTATACTATCAAAAAGACCCCCCAAAACATTGCATAAGCCTAGTGCTGACATGGTTGTATTTGGTTGTACACTTTTCTGGAGTGATGAATGTTTTGAGAATGCAATAACTTGTGAGTATACTAACTATTATGAAAATGCAAAAAAAACCTAATGAGCAAAAAAATTTCTTTCTTATGTCATAGTCGATGCGCTGGGCCTGACTTATCAGGCGCATAACGGCAGAGTGAAACATTTTCGCTCATGTAACAAACAACAATAGTTGCTATAAAAACACATCAATTTTGAATCAGACCACTTCTTAGATCTATCTATCTCTCTGTCCCATAGTCTGACGACCGTGGGGGCACCCTCAAAGACTCAACAACCAGTTCCCTCCATTCCTCTCTCTGTTCTGCCTTTCTCAGGGTTTTGTTGAGTTCTAGGCCTGTCCATTCACTGATGTTATCCTCCCAGCTCTTCCTTGGTCTGCCTCTTCTTCTTCCTCCTTGGACAGTGCCTTGTAAAACTGTCTTTGCAAGTCCTTTGGATCTTGTGACATGCCCATACCATTTAAGTTTACGTTTTTTCACGATCGTTAGAAGGTTCTCATAGGGTCCAATGGTTTGCTGGATTCTGTTATGCACGCTTTCGTTGCTTATGTGGTCTTTGTAGGAGATGCCAAGGAGTCTCCGAAAGCATCTCATCTCCACCGCCTGTACTCTTCTCTCCAAATCTGCAGTCAGGGTCCATGATTCACAGGCATACAGAAATATGGATATGACAAGGGAGCGCATTAGTCTGATCTTGAAGATAAGTGAGATATTTTTATCTCTCCAGATGGTGTTTAGTTTTGACAAAGCTGTTATTGTCTGTGCAGTCCTGCATACTACTTCTGGCTTGGATCCCAGGTCTGATACAATGGCTCCCAGGTACTTGAAGCTTTGAACTGTTTCCAGCTTCTGGTCATTAACCCTGATATCAGTGCTAATGCCGTTGGTGTTATTAGTCATCAGTTTGGTCTTCTCTGCACTGATTTCCATGCCGTATGTTTTGGAGGCCTTATTCAAGTGTTCTGTTAGGCTGGCAAGCTCTTTTTCTGATCCTGCTATTCCATCAATGTCATCTGCGAAGCGGAGGTTTGTGATCGTTCTGCCACCAATGCTGACTGATCCTTCATGATGTTCCAGTGCATCAGCCATGATTCTCTCAAGGAAGATGTTGAAAAGAGTGGGTGAGACTAGACAGCCCTGCCTTACTCCAACTGTTGTTCGAAACCATTCTCCAATGTTGTTGTTGTAGTACACTGCACTGGTGGCCTTGCTGTACAGCTGTTTGATGACTCTGATCAGGTTTGCATTGATGCTGTACAAATTCATGATTGCCCACAAAGCTGCATGCCACACCTTGTCAAATGCCTTCTTAAAATCGATAAATACATGGTAAAGGTCTTGTTGATGTTGAAGGTACCGCTCACATAGTATTCTGAGGTTGAATATCTGTTCTGTTGTGCTGCGCCCTGCTCTGAAACCTGCTTGTTCCTCAGCAATGATGGTCTCTGCTTGTGGCTTCAGTCTATTCAATATTATCTGCAGCATGACCTTGCTTGGGTGGCATATGAGGCTGATTGTGCGGTAATTATGGCATTGTTGTAGATTTCCTTTCTTGAGGATGGTGATGATGAGTGACTGTGTCCATGGTGTTGGCCATTTTCCTGTCTGCCAGATCTTGTTGCAGATTCTTAGTAGGGCGCTGATTATGGCTTCCCCTCCAGCTTGAACCAACTCAGTTGGTTCTTCTTAGATGCCCTTCCAAAATTAACTAAAACATAATAAGACTAACTGGAAGGATTAATCACCCTAGAAGTAGCCTCAAAAGTACTGAAAAGTATGAAAAACGACAAAATCCCTGGAACAGACGACTCACTGTAAATTTCTTTAAATTCTTTTGGAGGCAAATAAGGATTTTTGTGATTCGCTCACTAAATAAAGGCTTTGTAAATTGGGAAATGTCTATCTCACAAAAAGAAGGACTTATAATTTGTCTACCAAAAAAGGATAAACCAGAGAGTATTTAAAGAATTGGAGGCCGATTTCACTCCTAAATGTGACATATAAAATAGGCTCTGCATGTATTACAAACAGAATTTTAAAAGTTTTACCAAGGTTAATTAATGAAGACCAAACTGGATTTGTACCAGCGAGATATATAGGAGACACTATACGAACACTATATGACTTAATACACAATTTAGAGGAAAGACAATTGCCTCGCTTACTGGTGTCAATAGACTTCGAGAAGGCATTTGATTCTTTAGACTGGGGATTTATGCAAAATGTTTTAAAACACTTTGGTTTTGGGAAGGGGTTGCAAAAATGGGTATCTGCTTTTTATAAAAGCATAAATTAGTTTGTAACTGTAAATAGAAAGGTATCTTCAGGATTCTATATGGAAAGGGGATGTCGTCAAGGTGACCAAATCTCTCAATATCTCTTTATTTTATGCGCAGAAATACTTGCCTGCATGATAAGGAAACAGACGGATATTAAAGGCATAAAAATAGCAAATACTGAACTAAAGATATGTCAGTTTGCTGATGATACATCATTCACTCTAGAGGGAGACCAACATTCATATGAAGTGCTTTTTCAAAGCCTTGAAACCTTTGAGGATATGTCAGGGTTAAAGTTAAACTTAGATAAAACCAAAAATGTTTGGCTAGGCAGCAAAAAGAATTCGTTAATAACCTACTTACCGCCCAAAAAAATGGAGTGGAATCCAAAAGAATATAAAATCCTTGGAATCTGGTTCACGAACAGTTCCCCTAGTATGACGGAAGTAAATATAACTGATAAACTGTATGAAGTTAAAAAACTATTTAAGATATTGTCAAAAAGATTGATAACACCTTTGGGTAGAGTAGCAGTGCTTAAATCACTAGTACTCTCAAAGTTAGTACACTTATGGATTTTTATTGCGAAACCCCCGGATACTCAAGTTGCCCAGTTGCAAAACTATGTTATGAATTTGTGTGGGACAAGAAAACAGGTAAGATAAAAAGGGCATATTCGGTGCAAAGCATAACAAAAGGCGGTATAGGTATACCAAATATCAGAGTGTATATACAATCACTGAAACTTGCGTGGATTAAACAAGTGTCAAAAACAGAAACACAGAAACAAAAGTGGAGATTAGTATTGCATTCACTGTGCCCTGATATTGATGATTTAGATTGGATGGGCCCAAAACTGTTTTCAAAATTTAAAACCAATGCATTTTGGAAAGACGTGTTTCACTCATATGAAACATTTTGCAGACAAGTGGATCCAAAGGATAAGCAACAGTTATTAGCAGAACCAATTTTTCACAATGAAAAATTCAAAGTGGGAGACATATGCATATATCATGAAAAGTGGGCACAAAACAAATTACTTTTGGTTAAACACTTGCTGCAAGATAATGGTGACTTTATAACTCATGAGAATTTATCAAAGAAATTAGGTACTAACATTAACTTTTTGCATTATATTAGCTGTGTGCGATCGATCCAACACTATGCGAGAATGAAAAATATAAAACTGGATGACAACTTTAGTAAGGAAAGGACCAATGCTCTAGAGATTGTATCAAAAGCTGGTAAAGGATCACGTATTTATTATTATGAAATGATTGGCAAAATAGAAATTCTCGACATTAAATCTTTCGTGAATTGTGAAAGACAGCTTGACATTCCAATAGACTGGCACGGAGTATTAAAACTGACAAATTAAAGTACAGAAATTAAATTTAAATGGTTTCAAATAAAGATTTGTTACAGAATATTAGTCACGAACAAAATATTAATGAAAATGAAAGTTACAGATAATGACAACTGCACTTTTTGTGGCAAGGAAAAGGACACAATAAACCATTATTTA